>CM032058.1:72001923-72601923 GCA_018831715.1 Matsumurasca onukii | reverse complement strand
TTTTATTGGTGTAAACTAAAATGATGTATGGTGGTTTGTTTGCTTGCTATGCCTGGTTTAGTGAGGCTACTTCAGGCAATTTTAAAAATACACAAAATCGGCCATTACAGCTTAACGAGTGGGGTTAGAAAATTTTTATTTTGCATTTTTTGTTTATTTAAGTGAGTAGAATGAGTGGTGAAAATTAACGCACTAATTAGAAACTCATCCTGTATAGCACTTTTGTGAAATATACCGTATATCTGGCAATTGGAACTTGCTCTTGCGTTTGACTTTAAAAAAACCTTATTCCTCCCGTACGATATAGGCCTAAGTTCATGTATAAAAAACCTATACATTGTTACTTTTATGAAAAAAATCGTAACCGGTACGTATAAGGTTCTACCTAACAGCTGTGCGACACTGAGGCTCCTGGGCGTTCTCTGTTTTACTAAATTCTAACTCACATGAAAGACAGTCAACTGTGGAATTACATAGCACGCTAATTTTTTAACTTGTAGCTCCCACTCGGCACGGGTATGATAAAAATACAACCTTTTCATTCAATGATTGAAGCGCTAACGTCCCGTAATTTCCGTTCCGCTTTTAGTGATCCACAGAATCCAATGTGTTTCGATTAGTGAGAGCCAATTTCCCTGGATCGAGTTTTTGTGTGGCTCACCAATAAACTATTCAGTACTCGCTAAAACGTCCGTGAATGGAAACCTATCAGGATAACGGGTTGCTTGTTTTGTTTGCATACTAAAGTGTGAGAGACAAACTACTGTACGAGTATATCTACCGTGAGTGTGCCATAACCTTGTCCTTCCCATCGTAACTTTTGAACTGCTGAACAATTTTAAATGTGATCTGGCCTACACGGTATAATTAATATGAAGTACTTTTAATATTTAAGGGGTTTCTACCCTTGCACCTAAATAATGGGTTGCTAGGGGTGGGCGTGTCCTTTTTTGGCGATGAGATCTACTAGAAGGCGGCTTCAAATTCCTCCGTGGTCATTGCAGAGAATGGCTGAATTCGTCCGCTCGACAAACACGTACGACAACGCGCACGTAACAACGGGCTAAACAGCCTGTTCTCTTTCAACTGATGCGGCCTGATGGTCAAACCCTCCGCTTGCAAGGACTTGGTAGAAAGTAGATAGCTCTTTTATATGAAGGTTAAATTCAGATATTTCAATTAGCACGGACAGAGAAAGAGTTTATCTGTGTTAGACTTTTGATACACCTATTTTTAGCTTCTTAAATAAGATCTGAAAAACACTCTGTATTTTCTTACTTTAACCGTTAATAGCATAAAAACTAAAAGTAAAAAGTAACTAAGTTATTTTGACAAATGAAGTAGAGGCAAACTTAGATAATATGTTTATCTTTCATTTAGGGTTGTTTCGTCAAAATAGCATTAATACTAAAGTCTACATTTTATTTCGCGAACCTCCCGAGCAGCTGAGGCGGACCCTTAACTTTCACCTCTCACTGTTGATTGCTGCCCAAGCGGTTTCAGGTTACGAACACTGTCTTGTCACTTTATGCAATGTTTAGTGTAAAATTTTGCGGCGTTAAATAACTTGCTATACACATATTATTATTATAAGTGCATCTACAGTTTTTCTGTTTCAACTATTCATGAATTATTTTGCAATACAATTTGTTTTATTTTGTAGTAAAGAAACATTTTTTAAAATTTAAAATACCTTTGGTAATTTATGCGCACATTTATTTTCTCGGTTATTCCTTCTTTTACATTAGGGAACATTTCATACCTACATGGAAATTAAAAGTGTTTTTGAAGTTTAAAACTGCTATAAGACGGAATCTCCAATATTACCATTACTAATAAACAGAAACATCCATTTCACAAATATTCTTACAATCAGTAAACATTGTTTAAAATAAATAGGCATTTGTATGAAATTGTTAAGGTAAGAAATCATCAGAACTGTATTGGATTAACAAGTTGGAATAAATTATTCTCCTGGGCGCCCGGAATATAAGCTCCTCCGCATTTAATTAAAAAGATATCAGATTAATCTTAGCGCTGCCCTGCGGGACCCATCTTTGCCAGGAATAAGACAGATTGTTCGTAATTTCACTCCTAAAGTTAAGACATTTTTTGAATAGTCGTTTTCTCAAATCAAAAGACGTACTATACCCTGATAATACAACCAAATATTTTCGTGTTGACGTAATTTTGTACCGAAAATACGTTAAGCCATTTCTAAGGAAGATAAGGTCCCACAGGCATGATTAAATACTTGGAAGCACTAATCAAGAATAAACATAAACACGAGAATATTGGTTCAAAATACAGAAAAATTAACTACCCTACAAACTGAGGCAGAAAATCGTTTATCTTGTAAAGGTTTGCAGGAGTAAGCGGCCATCTTGGATACTCCCCCATAAGAACAATATAAAGTTATTTCATTTTGCTTGAGATCCTGATGAAACTTAGATGCTAGATGTGCTAGATGCTAAGTTTCATCAGGATCTCCAGGCTACAAAGAAGGTAATTAACTTCAAATAGGTCCTGAAACCGGAAATAATAACAATATAAACGTTGAATCCACATTACCCAGCCACCTATTACGATATAATCACTCTTGATGTCTCATTTAGTTGATACAAAGCGAAGGGTTGAGAGGAGCGTAGCCAAGGGGGTTTCCGGGTCATAAGCTCCCCCCTCCATCACCCTTGATAAAACCCAAAACGGTTTCTATCGAAATTCTTTTATTTAGTGACTTTACTTGACACGTTTTCAAAAACGTTCTAACTTAAGAACAGTTTACATGCCATATTTAAAGTAAAAGAAGAAATGTGTAAGTTTTGCCATCGTATTTCTTATGATTGATGAAGTATGATGATGGTCTTATCTAATAACACTGTAACCAGCAAAACAGATATTCAACAAACATTTTATTTAAAACCATTTTCCACAAAGGAAGAAAGCACATTTTTATATTTATTTATTAGAATGATTCACATGAATGAACGACATTTTGTAAAGTTTTAACACGATCATCTGAATGCCAAGGAGTAGGAAACAAGGCCGTTATAATTAGTTTGGAAGAATGCAATATAAGGAAGGCTCAGGAGAAGTGGTGCTCGGATGCCAACGCATCTCAAATCCTTGGCCAGATTCCACATTAGATGAGTTTCTTCCTAGTTCAATCTACTCTCCTACCTCACACGTTACAGGCAGTAGGCTATTACACAGAAGAGTAGTCGATTGTTGGTTATTCATAATGTCGGTGTTGTCATATTAGCATAAAATTGATAGACTTTCTACCGGTTAACATTTCTTGAGGTATGGAAACTTCTCTCGTTATCAAGTGAAACCTAACATAAATCATATTTTAATCCTAACCACAAGTACAATATACTACAGAAACAAATCAACGCAATCAGTCTATACACCTGTAAGTAGCATAGAAGTATGAAACACTACACAATCGTAGGTATGACTGGGTATAATTAACGATAAGGACCGTTTTCAAAGGTCATGGAGGCGGGTCATGATCCGGAACTCCCCTGGCTACGCCCTGGGATCTCTTAAGCCTTTCCTACATATGGAAAATATAACCATTGGTTCAAACCAAAGATAATGTTATAATATGTAGACAACGCATAGATGCTACATGGCTGATGCAGGAAAATCAACATATTAAGACAGCCCACGCACAAAATGCGCTGCGAGCGTGCCGCCTCTCACCGCCTTTCTTCCCCTCGGCTCCATATGTTCGAGTTTGTCCTATGTCAATGTTACTATAAATCGTGCGATTTTCGATCACGAACGAACTTGCGCGTTCGTCTTTGGCCCTTCTTGAGATTCTTAAAAGAATTCCCTCGCAGCGTATTCTGTGTGTGGGCTGCCTCAACTATGTTGGTCTCTTTGCCTCAGCCATTTGGCATCTATGCGCTATTTATCTACCACAACATTGTCTTTGGCTCAAACACACACATTAAAATCCCACACGTAAAATTGTGCTCCACCTCGCACGTTAAATTTCGTCTTGAGCCGGAAAACTGCCACTGTGGGTACTTTTATATACTGTTTCGTTTGTAAGCTTACTAAATATTTTTCGGTGAGCTGAAAGTAAAGTTGCGAGTTGGGAAGCCTGGACCGATGAATTGGAAACTGTTGGCAGAATGAATCATGAAAGCGACATTCCTCGCTAACAACATCGCCGACCAATTACGTCGTTCCGGGAAACCCATTTCCACTCCACATTTATTTGTTCAACCGCTCCAATATTTTGCTTATGCGATAACGCCAACTTGTCCTCGTAGTTTAATAGCTTAACCACCCCGAAGAGTAAGTGTCCTCTTCATGTTTTTAATAAGTTGAATGCCATAGATGTTCTAAACGGTATGAACATTCATGAAATGACAATGTTTACTTTATATTCGTAATAAAAGCAAAACTTGTTTCACACAAACCAGCCAGTGTCTAGGGTGTTCAACTAGTCATGACACTATAAATATCTCTTTAAAATATTTGAACTCTAGGAAACGATTTATGAGGTTTTTTGTAGGTATCGTAAGATTTAAGCTCAAATTATCATTCTTGATAGACGTTCTGTGGAGGAGTTCGCAGAGTTTTGCCAAGTGGCGTATCAGCTGTAAAACTTGAGAGCTGCTATCTTGGATCTAATGAACCTTTTGAGTCTAAGTTTGCGCTATAATACACTGCTCATTTTGTCCTAAAATTTAATAATAAACTCAACCTAAATTCTACAACAAGTCCTCTTGTGTAAGATTTTTTCGATAAATGTTTGCATGTGAGATGTTTTAAAAGATTTAGCTAAAAAGATGTCTCAATTGGAAGAGCGTTACACCATAAGCCTATCTTAAACAGTTAATTCCATCCAGTAAGGTGACGATCACTTCTACTAACAGTACCCTTACATTTGATGTACAGCACGATTTATGCTGTTCTCAAAAACTTTCTACTGGCTTCATAACGACTCTCTCTATGAAGGCCACCATAATGTGCCTGCGTCCGTGGCTCAGTGGGTGAGCCACGGCTTTAAAACATAGGTTCGATTCACGACGCATGCATGGGTTTGGACCGCTTTCCCTAAGAGCGTTTGTGACGCTCACAAAACCCTAGGTTAAGAACAAATTAAAATGCCATTGGCGTGGCGAAAAAAAGGTATGATCAGTGTTCCTACGTAGAATCAAAGAATGTGTATAGTCATTGGTATAATCCTGTAAGCATTACGTATAATCCTACACTTTAATGTGATGATGATGTTTATGCTTAGTAATTGTTTCGCAGCCTTTCAAGGTTAGGTTAGGTCGACGTTAAGAGGTTCGTAACGTCAATTAGAGTAAAGGTTATTGTGGATTTTATTCATCGAGCTATTAGACAGGCACAATCAACATAATGGTTGCTCTACAGACAACAATCCAGTCAAGAGTGTAAACACTGCGTCGCTATAGAGTTGTGATGTTTATAAAGTGACAGTCTAGACTCTAGAGTAAGCGAAATTTTAAGTTCGAATCTGTTAAATGCTATAATTAATGCCAAATTAAACTCTCGCAACTTATAGGATAAGTAAAATACATCCACATAATATTATCATAACGTTTCGGGGTCTGCAATCTGATCCCGTCTTCAGGTGAAAAGTAACTTAAAACAAACCACAGCACATTAGAAAACGAGCTAGTAACCTAAAGTAATCAGCGTAAGCTGACCAATCAAGCAAACCAAACAACATGTAGCTGTTCAAGTCAAAATACTAAAACTTAAAAACTAGCCTAGAAAAAAAACGACACGCATAAGACACCATAAAAACTTAGCTACAAGAAACAACTCGAAGAAATACGTCTACACTCGGTAAAGGCTGTCGGTAGAGCCACTCTGTTTTCTAAGATTCTGTGTTATGTTTTAGGGTACTTTTCACCTGAAGACGGAATCATATTGCAGATCCCGAAACGTCGTGATCATCTTGCTCACTAACGATGGAAAATGTCCGCAACAATAGTTTAAAATCTGAAATTCTTCCATCGTCAACAACTAATTTCAAACAAAGAATCTACTCGTACACAATCATGTTCAAAATCCCATTGCTTTACAGAACATATCTTAGAGTACTGCATCACATATAACTCTGAATACTAATACCTCTATGTATTCAAACAGAGTTCACAGACATACAGGACGTACATTGTGGACCATTCAGCAAAGAACTATTTTTGTCTTCTTCAATTCACCAGTGCAATACTAGAAGTGAATGAACCTTCAAGGCCTCGAGAGTACAGATCACAAGCCAGTTGTTCGAATACGCTAAGAGTAGAAACGTTGTAGCCAGCCCAAAGTCAACACTTATTGAAGATCTAGTGACAAAAAGAATTGTCAAAAGCCGAATTCAACAGACACGAATATAAAAAAATAAAAAAAACTGGAGCATGGACGTGTACAGTCCGAAAAAAGAAAACCTATAGAGAAACCCGATGTAGACTGTCTTAGGCGGTCCAAGATGCCTTAAAACGTTACAGACAGACAGACAGGAATTTTTTTCATGCCAGTTTCGGTCTTTACAGAGTATAAAAACACCAAATAACCAAAAACCTTGCAATGTACAGACAAAAGTCTTATTTTATTTTCTAACATATACCGGAGTTGCACCTTCCCGAAAATATTTAAATTTACAATACTGTAGACCAGTGGAAGTGTATCGCAGTGGCTCACATCGGCATTGCTTGCCTCGTGCTGGCAGTGCTGATTGCTGACAGTGGACTCCAATACTTGTGCGTCAGCAGAGTTGACCCTACGCGGTACAACCGTCTGGGAGGGGGTAGTCTGTCTTCAACCTCCAGCGTCTCTTCATCATCCCTGACTGAGACCTTCCCCGCTATACTAATAAGTTGTGAAGGGTATTAAAGTTTGGCCCCTAAACCCTAGAGTAACTTAGAACAGTTAACTAAGAAGAAGCGATGAACGAAAACACGAAGCTGACGTCCTCCTGAAGTCGGCCCTGACCCAGGCTGAGGTCTCAGTCAGAGGATGATGAAGAGACACTGTAGGTGGCCGTGGGGGAGCCACACATCCCAACAGGATTGTGTTTTGAGATTCACCCACGTCACTTGTTTATTGCCCACGAGCTTATGAAGTATGGTAATTTGAACGCATCACGGCGATGACCATCTTTCTAATTATGACAGGAATACGCACTCTCAGTTCTCAGTCTTTACTGTAACTCTCCACAATGTACAGCATGTATTCGCTTCAGCTCTGGGTCGCCGCCGCTTTCATATGCAACTTTCCGCTTTTTTGTTGTGGTAAGTAAGGGCTAAATACATCTGAAAACAATGTGCAAACCCTATTGACTTTTTCTCGAAATATCAAAAATGTGTACAATAAAGTTGTTTGAATTTGGTGGCGTGTCTAACAAGTCACACAATACGCATAGACAATTTTGACAAGAAATGAATTTTAAACGTGTAGCTGAACACCAGTGTTTTGACAATGTGTCTGAAGCAGGATAAGAAGAAAGAAAATTATCAATAATCGTTAGATACAAATGTATTATTTGGTAATTTAGTCGAGATATTTTATACAATGGGACCGGATGGATTTTTGTTCCATATATAAGCCTAATAGAGATCAAGTTGTAAAAGTATTTGTTCGTCTTTTATCAAATTATGCTACTTGGTACATTTTGAAAACACTTAAATTACACGAATGAATTTTACCTAACTTTTCAAATAATTTAAAATTAGTGAATTCAGATATTAAAGTAACATTTTGATCAAAAGGTTCAAATAAATGATGTCAATCCAATCCGACCACCTGTAAGTCAATAAAATTGGTACTGCCAGTGCGGTTGATCCATGTATCATTGTTCAAGGGGAAATGTCATTCGATGACATGACACCCAAGATGATGGAGAGGATGGAACAAGTGCAGAAAGTATTGCTTCCTATCCCTCAAGACATGTTGGACGAGGCTATCTACAACATGGCGACCTACTACATCCCTGTAGACTCCGAGACTGAGATGTGTCGCAACCACAGTTCAGTACTCTTCGAGAGCTTCATCAACAAGCAGGCTCTCAAGTAAGTGTTGCTTCCTATCCCTCAGAACATGTTGGACGAAACTATCTACAACATGGCGCCTACACATCCTGTAGACTCCGAACTGAAGAATGGTCGCCATACCACAGTTCATTGCTCTTCGAAACTTCATCAACAAGCGAATGGAAACTTTCTCTCAAAGACAGAATGACTTCCTGCTCCTCCAATCCATGGCCAGGCAGAGCTGTTCACACAGCATGGCGGCCTACATCCAAGCAGGCTTTCCCAGACTGAGCCATCGCGGACGAGGCTATCTACAACATGGCGACCTACTACATCCTGTAGACTGAGAGGAATTAATGTCGCAACCACACAGTTCAGTACTCTTCGAGAGCTTCATCAACAAGCAGATATGGGCTCTCAAAAGTAAGTGTTGCTTCCTATCCCTCAAGACATGTTGGACGAGGCTATCTACAACATGGCGACCTACTACATCCCTGTAGACTCCGAGACTGAGATGTGTCGCAACCACAGTTCAGTACTCTTCGAGAGCTTCATCAACAAGCAGATATGGGCTCTCAAAAGTAAGTGTTGCTTCCTATCCCTCAAGACATGTTGGACGAGGCTATCTACAACATGGCGACCTACTACATCCCTGTAGACTCCGAGACTGAGATGTGTCGCAACCACAGTTCAGTTCTCTTCGAGAGCTTCATCAACAAGCAGATATGGGCTCTCAAAAGTAAGTGTTGCTTCCTATCCCTCAAGACATGTTGGACGAGGCTATCTACAACATGGCGACCTACTACATCCCTGTAGTTCCGAGACTGAGATGTGTCGCAACCACAGTTCAGTACTCTTCGAGCTTCATCAACAAGCAGATATGGATCTCAAAGTAAGTGTTGTAGTGCAGCACATAAAAAACACAGTTATATCACGAGAATTTGCCAGCAAGTGCGTTGGGCGGTATATACTTGTAATTGCTACGCAGCAAATGTACTATTGACAACTACTATTACTCGATAACTTACTTGTGGATTTAAAGGTAAAAGGTAAGGTTTGTCTCTTTTTAACGAGGTGAAGTTCCTCTCCACCACTCAACCTCGACCTTTACCTAGCGATATTGTGTAGTCACTTTTCAAATGTAAGTAGTGTCTGCGGGGATCAAAACCGCACTAGCGGAGGGATAAGCTCCTGAGTCGCGCGCGATACCAATCCGCCATGGGTTCACTAACATCCGTGTAATTTAGAGTGTGATTTAGAGCAGGAGTGAAAAGTTCTCGAGTAAAAGAAGATGGATGGAATACGCAATAGCTTCAGAAGATGCTCCGTAAATTGCACAAGAACTAAGAAGACACATGGTTTTTGTCGTTCGATTTTTCAAAGGATCACTCAACCAGTGATATTCGTTGGCCTTATGCTTAATTTTGAGGTGGCTGAGCTTTTAGATTAAGTCTTTGGTTGAGATTTTCAGAAAGAAGCAAACAAGTTGATTAAACCCATCAGCAGCTCGCAAGGGGCTACTGACCGGTATATTACAAGTGTTCAGTTTGCCTTTGAGTGAGTTTTTACTGTTGATTATCGCTCACATGCTTTTGAGACGTTTCTTGATGTAAACAGATGTGGTGAAGGTTTAATTTTAATTTTTAATTGTGGTGAAGGATAGGTATTGAAGTTGAGTGAGTGGTCGATATGACTTTGTAATCCTAACTTTCAGAATCAGAATAAAGAAAAACGTGTATTCAATTTCTTTATATATATTACATAACGTAAATACCATGTGCACGAAAGCACCTCGGCTTAAAAGAAAATTAATTTATAAATAATTGTCAAATTAGCAGTCTACTTCAGTAGATGATAACAAAATCAATAGTATCTTAATAACATGTATGCTTATTTTATATATATTTGTTTAGGTTTAAACAATAAAAAAAATATTACAGTAAAAAAAAAGAACTTCTTGAACTTAGACAAAGGTATTTATTAATAATGAACATCAAGTATTTTTTTCACTTCTTTCTTGTAACTAAACAATTTTCCATTTAAATTTAAATTAATATAAAATTTGGTAAAGATACTAGTGCATTTAAAATAACATTGGTTTCTACTCGTGTCTTTTTTTTATAAAGGAAAAAATCAACATTTTATCATTTGCTTGTCTTGTATTTCTGTTTATTTTTTATATGATTGAGAAAACGGAATGATTTTTTTTAACAAACATTAAAATAGAGTGTGTATAGATGTTTTAAAAGCTCATTACGTTTAAAAAGTTAAATAGTTCAGTTAAGGGTGAAATTTTCCCACGCTACATATGGTACAGATCGCGAGCTTTTGAATTACTATCAACGGTTCCTCAACTTCAACTTTGTCTCGTAAAATAAGACAATACTTTAGAGTTTTTACAATTCAGTCAGAACTATTTTTAAAACACCCGAGTACTTCTGTCATCTTGGAATTTAGGAAGCCTTAATTTAATAACAGCAAGTTTTGAAAGTTATTACACACACAAAGTTTAATTTTGGAACAAAACCCTTTTGTGTCTAAGTTCATCAATATATATATATTACTGTGTAACAACCAGAAAAATAAAGAGGACACAGACGAAATACCAAGAGGTCAAGTAAAATTGAATATCTCACGATCGCGATCGGTGAATTATGTTATAACTTGTAACGTGTATGTTTCCTAGTCGTAGACGCGTCCAGCAAAGTGGGCGTGGGAGGGATGGACGGAAACATGATGGACTTGGGCAGTTACGACCAATGCCTCAGTGTCACAGCTCCGGGCCGCCTGTTCACTGGAAAACACTGTGTTGTGGAGACAAAGGGCATTCTACCTCCCGAGATGGATTTCAACCCTGAGGTATTTTTGCATTTTGTAAAGAGGTAGACGAGGTCAAGAGAAAAGTAGATTATCCGAACTGTCTTTCCACACCCTGTCATAAAAATAATAAAGCATATATATTTTGTCTTCTTTGTTGGGCTGGAAAGTAAAAGTGCGAAGTACGATCGTTAAAAATGTGATTTGAGCATGTGCCACAAAAGCCTCAATGTTAACTTTGTACTGGGGCTTTTGGGTTTTACAAAGGTTTACAGTTAAATAAACGCTGACCTCATGCGTTTATCCATTCATATCATAGTTATTACACAATATAAAACATATGTTCTATGATGGATTGGATGTTTAATATTGCATTTTCAAGACGTGGTTTCCAGTGCTCTAACAATACCGCATTTACACGTGTTTTAAAGGGGAGTTTTCTCAACATGAAAATAACTTTGGAAAACGTGCTGCCAGTACGCTCTAAGAATATTTGAACTATTTTCTCAGAAAACTATTTTATAACTTTGCATTTTGCAAGTGTTGCCATCTTTCATGTGCATATTCGCCCTCCTATTTACAGGTGAGTTATCATGAGATCCTGTCCCAACTACGCTTTGATGTGTGTTCTGTGTGCCTCTTCATGTCTGTATGTCAAGACACACGGATGTTGCCTCAACTCTGTCAACGCTTCTGCCATAATCTACAACTCAAGCTGTTCTTCTGTAGAACCTCTTTCTTACACAAAGACTGACTATCTGGCCATGTAAGTGAACACTATATTACTATCGACCATGAGAAGGGTCGTGATCACAGACCCCACTATGGCTTAGTTTACTGTGAGGTCGTTTAAGCTCACACTCTGGCTCAGGTCCGGCTCAAGCACTGAGCGGGGTGAGCTGAGCTAGTAGTGAGCCTGGCCGGAGAGTCTCAAAACTGCACTTAGCTCCGCTCACATACTTGATACTTGGTATTCTCGAACAGGCTTAACTACTAAACGAGGCGTGAGCTATAGTTGGTGATGGTTGACGTTATGTAAGGGATGCTGAAACCCCTTTCGAGTTGGTCAGTAATGATAAGCTCATCAGAAGAAGTAGTGCGTAATTTATTAGTACCACTCATGTATCAAGTTGAACGGTTCAATCAGACTCCCTTTGAATTTATAGAGAAATAGTTGAATTATTTGCTACCGAAAATTAAAGTAGCTCTATGAAACTGACCCATTAGAAAATATTTGCTTTTTAAAATGTCATCTAAGTAAAGACATGTTCAATATCTTAGAAAAAAGATTCTTATTGGAGTTTAAAAATACAATGAAGAGGTACCTCAAATGATCCAATACACACATTATATAATTTGGTGAGGCCTTTCAGAAACAACGTTTGCAACCTCAGACCAAGTTAGTGTTTGGTCAGAGGATAGAAGCGTTGTTTCTGAAAGAATATAAAAGGTTGGGATTATTTGATGCACTTCTTCATTACATTTTCAATACTTTCCACTTTAATTCACGTAATTAAATAAGTTCGTATTAAAGCCTTAGCTTTTTCTTTTACACCAAGCACAAGATATTGTTGCTATACGCATTTTAGTAAAGACACAATTTATGCCTTCTAGAGTTCTAGAGCTACCGCCCCTAACGGAACCACTAATGGTACTTGTAATTACCCCATTGCTGCATATACACATGTTACTTTTATACACTGTAAAAATGGATGTATTATACATCTCTCGTAATTAGTATTTCAAATATTTAAATACTTCAATGTGTAACATGAACTATTTTTTAGAGTTGTCGTAAGTGTGGTTGTCGTTCTCATCGTAGCAAGTTCCTACTACGATTACACTACTACTGAAGCAGGTAAACAAACAAAAGTTAAAGTTACTTAATTGATATTATATAAACAAATTGTTTGGCTGTACTAATAGTTTTAGAAAGACTGTTTGGTTCTAAGTTTTAAACACTTCCTATCATATATTTATACTATAACATAACATTAGCAAAAAGAAGTGAACAGAATAGTACCATTTTTTAACATTTTAATTTAAAATGTTAAAAAAGGTTACTATTCTGTTTAAATTCTTTTTGCTAATAACATTAGTAGCTCTAAGTGAACTTTATCTATTTGATATAACTTAACAATATCGAATGAAAAACAACATCTGACATGGTTATCAAACCTTTCATACCTTTTTACATAACATAAACGTTTTTGACGTTCGTAAACGTGCACAAAAATAAACAAATTTAGTCTCTCACTTGTCATTGACCAACACTCACTGAAATCTTTGTACTGTTTGATTTGACAGAAAAACGTACTTTGTGGATAAGTTTCTCATTAAGACACAATACAGAACAGATGTTAAACACCCGCCAGTCTTCAGATAGTATCTCCTGTCTCCATGGTCTGAGAGTGATCTCTATGGCGTGGGTGATACTGGCACACAGACTCACTTACCAAGTGACCACTCCCAACCTGCGTCCCAAGGGGGTTTTGGAGGTAAATATCTATATACATATATATATAAAACATTTAGGGTAACTGACTAGAGTTTAATTATAATGTCTTTGATATAATAACTACATCAAGTCCCAGAACAGCTTGATATACTTTTGATGGTAAATTGTAAAAATATCAAACTCGATTTACCGTTAATATAAATATTTATGAATTTGTAAAATAATTAGTAAACAGGTGTACGAGTATTTAAAAAAATTGAAAATGATTGCCCAGAATTAATTTAAGTTCTCCCCTTTCAGACAATAACAAAAATTTCAGCAAATTACAGATTGAAAATACTAAACAACAAGTATTAAAATTGCTTAGCACGATTATTAGAAAATAAATTGTTTTATACTTGTACAATGAAAGAAAGAGCTCATGAGCAATTCAAACTCACCATGAAAATCATTGACTTCTTTATCCTCACTAATGACTCCAACCTCTATGGCTACTACCTCTTACTAATGGTAGTCGATTTTTGGGTACATTTTCTTAACACGTTGTACAACGACAAGTAAATAAATAAAGCGTTGATAGTAAAAACACCTTTCAAAACGATCTTACTGACATGTTATCCGATGACATGAATGTAGATCCTGGGAGGTTTCGCCATGGCGCCGATGCAGGAGTTCCAACTGCCTGTGGAAGTGTTTCTGCTAATCTCTGGCCTCCTGCTCACGTACAGTTTCATGAAGGAACGTCAGAGAAGTGCACCTTTCAACTACCTGAAGGATTGTTTTACTCGATATCGAAGGTAATTGTAGTACAGTAGTTTAAAAACTGTAGTGTATTTTGGTCAAGTCTAAAGGTATCACAGAACATTTAAACGGGGTATTTTAAATATTCATTTAAAACAAAAGGTATTGGCCGTAAAAAAACAAAGAAAACCTGTGAACAATTTTGACTACGTTATTTTGTACGCCATACAAAAATTTGAAACTGTCTTGATGGTTGACATTTTATTACAGTCTAAGATTCGATACAGGTGTTCTATCCTGGTTCGTTATTTGAACAAAACCTGTTTGATGTTGAAGAATATGTAATAATTACTGACCGATAAAATATGGGTTGCTTAGTCAAGTTCAAAGTAGAGCTAAACTTTCACTCGTTATCAACTTACAGTTTTCACGTACATGTATTCCTCCATTAAGCACCGAACTACCATCTGTTAGCGTTTACATTGACTCCTGGGGAAATTCCTATTGACAATATAACTTTTGTACCAGTATTAAGTTCTGACGGTAGATAGCACCCCTGCGCACGATAAGAAAAAATGTGTGGGCTAATTCTCGGCGAGATTTAAATACAACCTAGACTGAATTTGATTAGGCAACCTATTTTTTTATTTGTAATTCTCTGCTCTAAGCTTTATAATACAATTCTCATTCTAATAGGATGCGGGTGGAAATAGTTATTTAGACTCTTGGACTATTACTAAATAGTAGTTTACCACAACGTGGTTTCACTGAAAATTACCAAAATGAATTAGCTATAAGGATTCGTTTACCGCTAATAAACACACACAAAAATAAAAACTAACGAACTCATTTTTTTGTGGCATCGTTATGCATCTCGTTCTAGGGGAGAAATACTAGACATTTCCCTTGTTTCCACCAAATAATCTCTTTACAATTGTATGATGGTGTGTTCATAATCAAGCTCAGCTAATAGTTGTGATGTTTCTACAGTATATACTTTTGCAGGTTAACTCCAACGTTGGCAGCAGTGGTTCTACTTCACTCTTCTTTTCTCATTCATGTTTCCGATGGACCGATATTCCGAAGATTAGTTGGTAGGAACTACGAGTCTTGTGTAAACTACTGGTGGACATCACTGCTGTACATTGCCAACTACGTGAATCCCTTTGAAATTGTAAGTCCATGTCTTACTATACAGGGTGTTCCCCCACCTCTATATTTCGGATGCATAACAAATATCGCTCGACATCCTAACGAGAAGCACCTTGTTGTAAAACTTTGAGCCTCTTAAAAATCCCCTTAAAGTCTCATAGACATTTTGGTATCATATATTGTAAACTAACCATTGGCATCCAATTATCTTAGTGAAACGTCGTACACTTTATAGACCGCCAAATAAGAATGGAATGTCGGACATAGTTTTGTGATTTTATTACCTTTAAAAAGGGATCACAGGACATATCTCACAGACCTGCCTACAAACATAAGATTTTGGTGTAGAAGGTAAAACACAGTTAAAAGTAATTTTATAGTATGTGCCAAAGTGCGTTCAACATCTACGGCTGTTCAAAAGTTATGGTGGTGGAGGAGAAATTTGACACAAGCTTTAAAGTTAATTTTGATAACTTTGACACATTTAAATGTTTACTACATTGAAACACCATTTCTTTTGATAAAACATTAATTTAAGTTTTACATTAAGTATATTTTTAAGTATTTCCTATGCTACTGTTTCAGTGTAACGGACCAACTTGGTACCTTAACGTAGACTTCCAACTGCACCTGCTCGCTCCCTTGCTGTTGGTACCACTGTACAAGAACAAAGAGCGAGGGATGATTTTCGTAATGTTGGCATTCCTGTCTTCACTTGCTGCAAGCTTGGCTTACGCTTACATCAATGAGCTACCGGGGGCTGGGCCCTATAGAATGTGAGTAAATTGTAAATTAAACTGTAGGTTGTTACGCATTTTCAAAGTGCGTCACTGACTTAAACGGTTGACACTTTTTCCAAATACGTAGTTTTTTTGAAAAAATCTAATCTTTTGCCTTTTGTAAACCTTGCACCTTGTAAACCTAACCTTGTCTAGTAAAACAATTGCTAGTTACTTAGGTGATTTCAATGGAAAAATACACAAATAAACCAATACAACATGAACGAGATTTTAGTTCGTTAGTTTTAGAGTGTTGGTTAGTTCTAAAAATAATGTTCTCATTCACAGACCACACCATCAACATGTTTTTCAATGAACTAAAACATTCTAAATCCAGTTGTACTAAATGTATTAAAACAAGCTATTTAAAAATGTAAATTCTTAATATTCATGATTAGTATTTTAGATTTGACGATTGAAATATTTACAAAATATGCGAACACATTTTAGGAATCGACACTTCGTAGTGAAGGCGGCAAACAGTTACGTTCAAACACAGTACAAAGCTGGATCCTTCCTGATGGGCATCATGTTGGGTAGTTTACTTTACAAAATCAAGAAGGAGCAGCATATCATCAAAATAAAACGTGTAAGAATTTCAAATCTCCAGTTTTTTCCTGAAGTAGATTATAAATAGGTTTGAGCTATATTTTTAAGTGATATACTCCAGTTGAACTAGGCAGTCAGCACACAGACTGGCTTAATCTGGATTGACATTAATCTTGTTGATTAAGTTTCCGCGCTTTATTTTAACATTTAAAGTACTTTTACTTTTATTTACTTAAGATTTAAAAATTAAAGAGTGAACTGAATCGGACGGGCATTTTGTTTTTTGTTGTCTAAGAACAATGTAAACACAATTATTTTTGAGACACTTAACGCCTACAAACTATATAAGATATTTTTGAAATAGGTGTTATTTGAAAGATGACAATATACTGCAGTGTCTTCACTGACCAGAGTTTTAAAAACAAAATTTGTTTGAAGAAAAATACAACATTTCTTTAATTTTAAAATTTATACCACGATTTTAAACATGAGAAAATGGAAATTTGGCGTAGCAGAGTTCTACATTTGAACCACTTGAAAAAAAAAATGTTTCTAATAAAAATCTCACGAAAACTGAGGGGGTGAGATGTCCCAAGGTCCATGGCTGCACTCTAAAGGACACAAAGCTTTGAACTGTCGCAATGTTTATTTTTTCACAAATTCAAGTACTATACGAGTATATTTTGATTATGAAACCTTTTTTATGCTACTAAAAAGTTCAATGTAGATTTGTTAAAAAGTTGACGTTGCAATTGCAATGTTTACATTTTTGTTTATTTATTTATTTAACAATTTATTTGTCAATATACAAATATTTTTGTGTTGACATATAACTAAAAAAACAAGAACATATTTACAAAATCATTAAACAAAATAATAAATAACAAAAAAACCTTTCACATTAAATATTTCACGTTACTACATGCATTGACCTGTCCAAGAAGAACTTGACGGACAGGCCGATTTTAACTATTTAACATGCATTTGAATACATATATAAATAATTTCAAATGATCTCCTACCGAAGTGAGTTTAATTTCGTAAATTTTATGTTAATATAAAACAAACTATTTCAAGTTATATAGTTTGCTAAAATTTGACCGAACACGTGTGTGATATGGTGTGTGGTGTGCAGCATCAGCTGTGGCTGGGGTGGGTGATGGCGAGTGCTCTCATACTCACTTCTGTGTTTGGGGTGAAATACTTCCTCAGTCCTCACTACCAGTACAACCCCTGGATAGACACAAGCTACTATGTTGTACACAGATACACGTTCACCTTGGGGGTGGCCTGGCTCATCCTAGCCTGTACGCTGGGACATGGAGGTAATACATCTGTCATCAGGTTAGACAGAAGCTTTTTATATGTATATAATGAAGCAATAGCAACATAATAATAATATCATTGATTGTCAGACAAACCAGTTTGCATACTTAAAGTAAAAAATAATATTACACCTTAATCAACCACATAAGTTTGAATTATGTCTGAAGTTGATAAGTCTTCCTCTTCAAAAAAGTGTTCAATTGTATAATATCTAAAAGAAATTAAGTAGTTTTTAATACTTTTAAAAATTTGTTCGAATTACTTTCTTTTGAAAAAGGTTATGGAATTTGGTAAATGATTATAAAGCTTGATCATGTTGTATAAAGGGAATTTGTTGAAATAACTATTATCGTGATTGGGAATTTTGAATTGATTGCGTGTTATCGATTTAAATCTAATACTATCGTCCAAAAGTGATTACAGGACGTTTTTGAAGGATATTAAACATTCATAAATATACAAGGAATAAAAAGTCAACATTTGGATTTCTTTAAAGATATTAATACAAGAATAGCGTTGTAGTTTTCGGAATAGTGCTCGAGTGCTGTTTTTTTAAGTTTAAAGAGGTTTTTTGCCAATGTGGATTTCCCCCAGATTATAATTCCGTAGGTGAGGTGAGGAACAATCATACGTGTATAATTATGAATATACTCGTAGTTTTATTTTACATTAATTTTAGAAGGGTTTATTTACAGAAACTATGATTAAAGATAATTATAATTTAAACCTAAAACATCATACTTGGTTTTCATTACTTTGTTATACTTATCGATATAAGTTTGACTCTAATAAACTATTTAATATGACAGGTGTCCTAGAATAGAAGTACCCCCTATCTCCAAACCTTTAAACGACGACACTTTTTCCGAACCTTTGGCAGACAAGTAGTAACTGTTAACAATTTGTTGTACATGTTTACTTTCTTTAAGGGTGGTAGAGGTAGAGTAAACTCTAATTTTAGATGGGTGAACCCGATAATGTGGTATATAAAACAAAAGGGCGCAGAAAATAACTATATTTACATGAGCTTTATTTTATAAACTAAGTTTGTATCACAATTTGTAACAAACACGAAACCTCCCTCTAGTTTTGAATGTGACATGACTGATTTTCTGTTATGAAGTCGAGGGTTAGAGGAGGAGGGGTATCCTTACCTTTTATTAAGACAAGCTGTTAACATGTAAATAGTTAAGGTTACAACTGATTATTGTAAATATGCAGTTCAAAGCGTTTGAAACAACGTTCACAAGTAATGGGAGATGGGAGAATGTGGTAACCCTGTATATATTTGCGAAATGTTCCCAGGTGTTGTTGACAAGCTGCTGTCCTGGCCGGCACTGATCCCTCTCTCCAGACTCACGTACTGCGCCTACCTCCTGCACTGGGCAGTTCAGATGACCCAGGCGTACCGCACACGTACACTCGTCACTGCGGACACTTTCAACCTGGTCAGTAAACCCGTCAATCAAACACAGACAATGAAACCCTCTACAGACGTCCATTTATACTAGTTCAATCACCATACCCATCACCGAGCGTGGTTGCCATATCGTGCGCCCCATGCTACGAAAACAATTTAGAGTCCTTGTTTTTACAACTGCTTATTAAGTTTACAAGAAATATATTTTTAAAGTTAAATAAAGGCAATAGTAACTAGTTATGTAAATTGAAAGACAAAAGTGTAGATATGAAACCAACTAATAGAGTGTGGCTAGCGAATGTGTTAGTTAACTGGTTGATTGAATGGATGACATACTTGTTGCAGTGGTATTTGCTTGCTGCGGATTTCACAATCAGTTACATTCTGGCTGCTTTACTGTTTGTCACAATCGAGTCTCCAATCAGCAATGTGTTCAACTGCTTGTTCTCAGGTATTTAAATACATTATGTACAGTACTTGTCATTTTGAACAGCGTACGGAGTTATAGATTTTTGTATAGTGTCGTCTATGTGTCTGATTATTAGTGTTTTGGTACAATCACACATTAACAGTATTTTTGGTTTTAGATACAGCGTGCTTGTGACCTAGGTGTAAGTTTTAAAACACACAGGAAACAAAGACATCTTCAAAGTGTTCTATTTGCATGTACATGGCCCTTCCTAGAAAAGCGTATGCTTATACTGTACTATGTAAGCGGAACTAAAAATTGGGTATAAGAAAGTTCCCAGCAGTAAAGTTCATGCGAATGTTCTTTTTTATTTGAATTATCTGAAAATATAATCTGATAAAGTGGTGGTTATTTATTCATTAAAGCTAATAGGCTTGTAATTATCTAAATGAGTTTCAACCTTTATACAATTATGTTAAACTGAAAAGTGAAGGATTGGTATTGTTGTAAATTAGTTCTAGTTCTTAGCACCAACTAAAACAAATAATTTATTCGACTCAATTGAATTCCAGATGCAAAGAAGAAAGTAGAGGCTGCAAATGTTGAAGAGACGAAGAAGGTTTCTGCAAGCTGTGACACAGTTCTTTGTACGAAATGTTGAGGATGACAATACCCAGAGTTGCAACAGAAATAACGGATGTTAAGCTATGGTTTCCTAGAAAGAGGTTTCCTAGCGTTGTTACGGCCGTAATACGGTGAACTTTTGTTCACAATGTAATCATACGAGAGTGTTTCCTCAGAGACACGTGTCACTTCCATATGATTACATTAAAACCCGTAATATTACGTCGGAAAGACTTTCACAGCTTTTCTAGAAAACCATAGTTTCAGAATTCAGGAACCAATATGCGTAAACTGATGACAAAACCCACCAAGGAAGCTACTACGATTATGTTGAAATGAATAAGTAACATATTTTATTGATTTCAAAGTCACCTAAATAAGGTTTCTTTCAGCTAAAATAACATTATTTTGTAATATTACGATACGTGTAGCATTATTTAAAAACAAATAAATAAATTATATGTTTGCATAAAATAGAAAATATTTCTGTACATTTATAGAACATAATTATATAAACATAACAAATGTTATGGGATTTTTTATGTTGTACGTTGTAAGGAATTAGTATCTTGGTTTGTCTTCAAATTTAAGTTACTTATAACTCAGGTTTGACAACATACGCAAGCTGAAAGATATGTAGTTAATAATGGTAAGTAATAGTGTAAGTATTATTTTGTATTTAAATTTGAGATGTGTGTAACGTATACAACGTTAGTAGCGTATTTTTAAAGAATAGTAGGAATTTTGGGCAAGAGATCTAACTCTGAAAACGGTACAATTAACACGTGGGATAGTTCAAGTGGTAATTTCTTACCTGGGACTTTAGTGTTTAGATAATACCAACTCTCATGGTATCGCACCAGAGGCTTACATTCACAGTGTCAAATGTAATAAAAAACATTTAAATGTTATTTATAGCCAGCTGACTGAAACATTTGTTGTTTTAACCAGCTGGTGCGAGCAAAACTGTAAATCACACTCACTCATGAACAGGTGTAGATGAAACTGTGTTTGACGGAAACCACAGGAAACGTGAAGCCAGGAGGTGCCAGGACGTGTGGGAGTGCGTTTGATTTGAGTAATCAGTCTACTGACATGTGGTTCGTATCAAACATTCCGTCATGTCATCAGCAAACTCTCCATTACCGGTTTGATTTGAACATTGCAAATATTCCTGGTACGTCCTTTGCTTTACATTCCCTGTGGTTTCAGTCACCCACACTTGCTGACACTTTGTCTTGTAAAGTAAATCACTATTTGAGATGCCGACCACTCTCATGGGGGCATTTTAAGGCAAATATGTGGTGAAGGATGAGTGTGATGAGTGGTAGTAATGAGTTATGAGGTGTAGTCTTGTTACAAACTAAGGCCGACTCTTCCTTATGGGAATGTAGTCCCAATGACCAATGGAAATACAAGGACCAACGGCTTAACGTGAACAAACCACGCAGGTGATGGTCTGATATGTCTAAACGATGGTGGGAGTTGATGCGGGTATCATCAGAAGATCACTGAGACTATTTGAGCCACTTTAGATCTATATCATCCTCAAAACCTGACCTCCATGAAGCTGGATTACAGGACCACGCCAAGAGTCCCAGTCGATATAATAAATCATGGTAATTAGGGAACGTGTCGTGGGAGGCACAAGTTTATCACTTACTTAAATCATGTTTCCATGAACATTTTCACAAAAAATCACCAAGTTATGCGGTGACTACTAGTTAGTTAAAGAACACAGCGTTTTTGACACAGATAAAAGGTCATCGGGTCACTGTATGTCCGAACGAAAAGCATGGAAGAGTTTTGCCATCATCAAAAAGAAGCCTATAGTAGTCGAAACACCTTTGAAATAAACATAAAAAGAACGGTAAGAACGTTGCCCCAAGCTAAAGGAGACCATATTGAATATGTTGAGAAAGTTTCACTTTCCCTTATGTGTATTTATTGTTGAAACTTTGTAACACGTCTCCGAGTAACAACCTTATAAAACATTCCACTTTCAGTACTGTTTATTTTAACGGATGCTGTATTTGATACATCATTTAAATTTAATTTGGTCAACAGTATCTACCTAATCACAAGTGCTTTGAATTTTGTATGTTTAATTTGAAACAGAAATCAACACCTTTTCAAATATTAAACTGCTTTACAGAGATAAACTGGACTTTCAACGAAATACCATGGCATTTATTTTATTTAAATACTGTATTAGTTTTTCGTAACTTAACTCATATAGACATGTTGCTTGATTAAGTAACTATTACAAACGGATAATTTCTGTTACTACGTTTTAATATTAAACTAAACAATGTCTTTAAATACGAGTAAATATTTACAACCAACATTATTTAGACAACATAGTTAAGTGCCATTGAGCAAAACATTAAATTCCACAATACTTCGAAGCAGAGTATTTAAAAACTTAAGCCATTACGAATATTCAAATAGACTAAAGCAGCTTGGCTGGAAATATTCAACAAGCCAGAAGGTGGAAAACCACTTTAGTTAAGCTCCGGTGTCAGTTTTCTAAGCTCTTTAACTCTAACACAATAATGGTGTTCACTGGGCGGCTCCACTGTACTCGTGTTTGCGTGAAAGCTCTAAAACTGTTAACCACTTTGTCCAAGCAACCAGAGTATTCGTTACAATAAGTCAAAAGTAGACGAAATAGCTAAGTGTGAGAGTAAACAAACAAATGTACGAGTGTGATTTGTAGTAAATTTGAGTTGTTTTTGTTTGGTGTAATTTTATTTTTGGCTTTATAGAAATAAAACTAAGCTATTGGCAATCTTGCCTTTAAAGTAGGCTTTTGTACTGCCTATGAGTAATAATGTATATAATTAATTAATATTCTTAATTTATTAGTTGAGCCGTCAAATGCCCACTTTCAACGGCTAGGCAGTTGTTTGGCATCAGTAAAATTGCCAACAATCTATTTAGTTTATATAATTACGAGTTTGTATGCACACTGGTTTGGTTAAAGACATTCCCCTGTGCTCATTGGAGTATATTTACCAACCAAATATTCCATAAAAATATATCAACTCATTTTTCATGTTGATTTAAATTTAAAATATGCATAGCCACAGCTACTACCATGAATCTTAGTACATTTCAAATATCAAAAGAGTCCTTTCGGGAAAAGATACAGGTGGTTTCAATGCTTCAAAGCGACTAAAATTTAAGTTGTTACATGTTTCTCAAATACTACTGCCTGCATGTCCTCAGAATAAAACAAACATAAAAGTTGTAATACAGAATACAATTTCTCAAGCAGGCCCAATCAGGACTCATTTATTTAAACATAATCAAGGTTACATTGACTCTCCTCAGTTTGGAGAATGAAGAGTATTACTGTATCTATGGGTGTCTGTAAGTGGCACCCTATTTGATTCTTAACAAGCCAGGTTGATTGTAACAGCGATATTAACTTTTTGGCAAAAATGAAAGGCTATTTCATGAGGGTTTAGCTTAATACACAGTGTGTCTTTACTTATGTTTTGTATTATTACAACATCCACAAAATAAATGGCAAGGGACCAAAGTGGACTCTAAAAATGTTTCTATAGGCATTTTGGACCGCTTAAGTCAAAATCGGCTGAAACTATGGCAATGGAACTTTGAGGGTTAAGCTAATCACGCAGTGTGTTTCTAGCTACATTTGAAGTCCATATAACATTCTCAAAATAAATTGCAAAGCCAAAGCGGGCTCGAAAATCGGCCGGAATAGCGGAAGTAACTATGACTCCCACAAGTTCTTCTCCAGCTCTGGCTTGTCGCAACACAAAAGGCACAAGCACCCCGAAATTAGAATGGCGGAGAGGAGATTGCTGGCCAATCAGCTACCTAAAAGAGGGCGTGGAGTGTGGGACCGCAGGATCTGGTCGTTCGAGGAGGAACAGATTCTCGTAGAGTTTCTCCGCGGGAAGGAAGGCGGTGTAAGATACACATCGGAGCTGGCCCAGGTTCTGCCCAACAAAACAGCAAAGCAAATAAGGGACAAAAGGGTGGTACTACTTTCTAACGGAACGATTCCCCCTACCCGCCCGCCGATGCGGTAAATGACGTCGTGACCATCTCAGACGATGACGAAGACATAGAAGAAGGAGCGGGAGTCAATGACGCAGAGCCTCGCGTCGACGAGCCCGAGCAGGACAGCACATGGGAGGAAGACATAAGAGCGGACTGGCTGCTCAGGGAGAGGTGGCATGAGTTGGCCAGGACCCTGGCCAGCCTGTGGCGAGAGGAACTCTTCCTGCCGGGAGAGGTACTTGATAGTACCCTCGAGGACATCACGCTCGGGCTCGAGACCGGGGGCGGAGGCTTAGGTGGAGAAAGGCGCGAGGGCCGGAGGAGGCGCCCAGGAATAAAGCTGGTAAGAAAAGGAGAAAAATGCTACACACAGGAACTCTACAAAGCCAACCCTAGGCGCCTGGTGAGATGGTCAGGAAGGACACCTGGGCTGGGGAAGGAACCCTCGAGACCCCCGTACAAGAGAGATAAGGGAATCTACACCAGCTTGTGGAAGTTCGGTGCTAGCGACGCCCAGAGGGGTTGTCGCAGAAGAGAAATCATTTCACCTGTTACGCCCGCCGAAATAAGAGCAAAGGTGGATGAAACCAAGCCTGGCCCCGATGGTCTCAAAAAGGATAACCTTTTAGGCGGGCTCGATTGGCCGATCTGCTGTCAGGATTCTTTAACGCCATCTTAGTCTCAGGCCACTACCCTTCGGCTTTGAAGGTGAACCATACAACGGTTATACCGAAAGAAGGCAAGACCTGTCCACCCAGCGGATGGAGGCCCATAACGGTGGGGAACATTTTGGCCCGCTTATTTAGCGGAATCCTAGAGGAAACCGGACTATAATAGAAATTAGCAAACAGCAGAAGGGATTCATGGAGGGCAACGGCTGTTTTGCTAATACTACCATGCTCCACGATGCCTGGAAAGAAGGCAAGAAAAGTTCGATCTGTGCGCGACATTTCAAAGGCCTTCGACGCCGTCCCTCACCGTGCTATTCTGACAGCAGTTCGAAACCAAGGAGTATCTAGGAAGGTGGTGGCCCTCCTGGAAGACATGTATAGGGACAGCTACACTCTGCTAAAAAACTGCGGGGACGATTAGGCTTCGGAGGGGCGTCAAGCAGGGAGATCCGCTCTCCCCCCTGCTTTTCAATATTGTCATTGACCCCTTGCTGGCCGAGATCAGTCGACTGCCGGGGGCGTTCGTCGCATGTGGGGCCCCTTGTCCGGTGCTGGCCTTTGCGGACGACTTGGTCCTGTTGTTTAATAGCGAAGAAACCCTCCACGCGGCCTTAAGTGGGTGACTGGGGGGCTTGCCGACGTGGGGCTGGCGCCGTCCGCCGAAAAATGCTCGGTGTTCGCTCTAAAGAGGTAGAGCAAGTCCTGGATCAACTACAAAATCTGAATTGCTGCCAACGAAGTCCCCATCAGGAATCTGGGATTTGCCGAGAAGATCACATACCTGGGCGTGGACTTCAGCATATCCGAGGGAGTGGGGGGGAGCAACATAGCGGGATCCATTGAATCAGCGGTGGTGAAGATCCTCCACCTAGCACTTAAACCCAGACAGCAACTAGACCTATTAATCCGCTATGTATCCCTCTATCACATTTTGATAAGCAATTTGCCCTCGGATAATAATTTCGATAAAACCGAGGAGGAGATCTTTCACCTGCCGGAGTCCACGTCCGACGGCCTGATCTACTCCAGGAAGGCGGACGGCGGCCTAGGTGTGCCCAGATTGAAGGACGTCATAAGGGCCGCCATCCTTAAGAACTATACAAAAGTCTTGGAGCTACAGGAAGAAACGTTCCTTACAATCTATCGCGCGGTACATTACGCCTCCTGCACCAAGACCGCTGAGGCAATGGGTCTGACATGGCCAGTGACTGAAGACGAAATAGAAGGCTGGAAGAGCCAGAGAATGAAAAGAGAACACGAGACCTGGTCGGGCCAGCTTAGCCAGGGTAAGGGGATCAAATTGTTCCGAAATAACAAAGTTGGCAATGATTGGCTAAGCCACAAACGACTACATGCAGGGGAGGAGATTGACCTTCTTAAAATAAGGAACAAAACCTTCCCTGTATGGGAAGCCCTCAAAAGAGCAACAACCGAAGAAGGATTCGTCTCTACTTGCAGAAGATGTCACCTCAAGGAAGAGACACTCGGCCACGTTATTGGCGAGTGCGCGGCGGGCTCCGGAGCGATAATACAGTGGCATGACGACATTGTTGATATCTTGCAAAAAAGAGCAGAAGAACCAGGATGGCCCTTTGCGAGAGAACAACTATTCGATACAGCACGAAACAGGGAGCAGAAGGCGACGTAGGTGGTGATCCACTCAGGCCCGATCTGGTCATTGTAACACCGGATCGGGCTTGGGTCATTGACGTCACCGTAAGATACGAACATCGCTTTTGCACTTCCTTGTAGCGCCAGTCGAGCTGTTTTCCACCCGGGAACACGTCCACCGAGGCTGAGCCTATTCGGGACGGGAGGGATTCACACCACGATTGGAGACCCAGCACACTCTAGTATTCCCGGCCCTCCGTTTCAGGGAGACGGCCAGACGTCACTGCTACCGCACTCATTTATCCTATGAGCTTAGAGGTATCGTATCCTCCATCGCCTGGCGTTCGTCTCTTTGCCACCAGGAGCATCCCCGTAGGGACTCAGCCGGACTTTCACCGACCCAAACCACGTACCACGATGCTGTCTGCAAAGCAGACGCCTACAACCATTTGGGGTGGGCAGGGTAATCCTCAGAGGTTTCCAACCCGTTCGGGCATGTCACCCTGGCCCGTGGTACCGAGTGAGTTTATTGTCCGTTCGGATCACCAGACCGGCCACAGCCTGCCCAGTCAAACCCCTGGACGGGTCCTGTTGGCGTGGGTATCGCCCCTTTGTGCCCGCCGGGCCCCCGTCTACTCTGTCGTCCAGTATTGGATGTCGCCGGGGGGATCACGAGACACGTCTGGTGTCCCCAAGTCCTTTACTAGTGAGCGTCCCATGCCGGTGGGCAGTCGCCATCTCCTCGCCGGTCATAGGTACTTTCCCCAGGGCAGCCAGCTCATGGTCAGCCGGCCGTTCAGTGTTGCTAAGCTCGTCACCCGAAGGTTTGGCCATCAATACTTTTAACAAACTATCAGTCGATTTAGGAAAGAAAGCATATTACAGAAATGTGATCGCTGTGAGGAGTAGAACGGCTGCCAATGGAAGGTTATTAACAACATGAGAATTTAGCAAACAGACTGCTATCCATGTATTAAAGTTAAATGCGGCAAAGTGTCAATAACTCTAACGAAATAGCAAATGATCGTTGAATATTTCTCTGGCCTAGCGGCTGATGTTGACATTAATTTGACCCGTTCGACTCAAACTATTTATACAGATCCTTACTCTATGTTTTAAGTCTGTAACTAGTTCTGAAATTGAAAAAAGTTGTAAAGGGTATGAAAAATAAAGTCTGTTGGCTATGATAGATAAGTAATTGATATTATATAAAAAGAAAACCGTTGTTTCAATTAAATCTGCACTTAATGTCTATTTAATATATTAGTATAGCTAAGGAATTTTTTTTTTCCTGATTGTTTTAACAATCGATAGAGTGTAATTTAGAAAAGGAGACCCTCAAGTTAGTTGCAGTACAACCAGTGATCTGTTATCGTGTTTTCCAAATTATTTGAAATTAATCGGTCTAGACTCATCAGTTTTGGTATAATAAAAAAATCGCCGTGGACGCGATTGAGGCGGCAATCATTATTGATGGTCGATCTCACATTGTAGTGCACAAACAGAGAAACACCTGTACCCCGTGAACTTTGGCAAGAACACGGAAGCACAGGCGGACGCAGAGCACACGTCTGCCATATGTCTGGACCACTATAACGTTCGCTGTGCGTGGACTAACCCCGTCGTCATTGCCAGCGCAGAATTTACCAGACGGGGAGCGTAAGATACGAACAGGGTGCATCACTGCAAGAGGCCTCTAGAGAAAAGAAAGAAAAGTATAACAGGATCATCAATTCGGTCAAACGCGTCTTCAGCGTGGCCGACGCAGTCGTCATGCCGCTGGTGTTTGGCTCCAGAGGGGCTTCCCAAAAGAGACAGAAAGGGGCCTCAGCATCCTTGGCATTTCCACAACGCTCGACCACATAACAATCGTTAGCGGAATATTAACGGCGTCCATTTATATCTGCCGCTCCTGTGGGACTATTGAGCCTTCAATAAGACTTCCAGCCACCAAGCTGAGATGATAACTACTGGTACCGCGGGTGTGGGGTGCCCCACTACCTCCCAGTCAGCGGGCCCCACAATCAGAGTTTGGTTTTGCGGGGGCAGTGGTTGTTCCTTAGGGCGCTAGATAGAGATGGCGATAACAGCCAGGGACAGAGGAACAAAAGGGACAACATAACATTCCCAATCAAAAAAAGAAAAAATAAAATAAAATAAGAAAAAATATATATATAAAAATAAAAAAGAAAAGGCGCAGATTGTCACTATATTTATTAAAAACACACAAAAAAAGAAATAATAAATAAACAAAACTAGAAAAGTAAACAAGAAAAAAATTAATAAAACCAACTAGGCAGCACAAACAATCAATCAATACTATACAAAATTAATAAGGAAACCGGCAAACATTCAGGAAGTCAAGAGACAAAACACAAAACAAAACAAAACAAAAAATAAAAAAGAAGAGATATATTTATATTTTAGTAACAGTCAACAATGACAGACATCAACGAATCAAAAAACATATAAAGTATAAAAAAAAATAATGCAGCACTATCTTATGGGGAATACGCTATAAGTACGCTACACCCAATACGGGGCATTGTGAGCTATCACCCAGCAAACAAATAGCCAACACTTATAAGGAGAAGTTGGTGAACTAACAGGCAAACTAACTGCTTTTTAAAAATATATAGAAAACTATTTTTATTTTAAATTTTTAAATATACACACAGCTATGTTAATAAAGCCCCGAGGCGAAGCGCGGGTACTCTCAGCTAGTTTTGTATATAAAAAGGCAAACGTGAATACATTATCGGACTATATCACAAAGAACATAAACCTTTTTATTAGTTTGTTATAACATAGTAAAGAATGGTTGGAATTATGCTTCTATATCATAGCTATAAATAACTGCCAAATAAAAAGCTAAAATGTATGAACGGGTTTCCAACCCAACAGCAATAAAACAACTTTATTTACGAAACACTGAAATGCTGTTCACAGTTTTAGCAATAAAACAACTTTATTTACGAAACACTGAAATGCTGTTCACAGTTTTTAAAAGTAATTTATCAGGAGAAAGTTGAAGTTGGACACCCTGGCCCAATGATAAATTACTTCCATTACGGTTTCAGCTTTACCTTTTCCCTTTGCACTACGGCAATATTTTGTACCAACGTCTATTTAAAAATAGTACATCCACTAAAACAAGTCTGAGAATGTGTTTTGTTGACAAAGTTGCAGTGAAAGTACTATCAAATACAAAGGCTTTAAATATTAGTTGAATAAAGTTAAATTATAAGAACACATTTAAATATTGCCACATCAGTAAAAGGCAGTAGTTTATTTCATTACGAGTACCGGAAGAGATTATTTCGTCGTATGATGGAAGTTTACGTGCGGAACACGGAGATAGTGAATCCACAAGTGAGGCGAAGCCGAGCACGGGAATATTCATTTTTATGGGCGAGGTGAAGCTGAAGCATTTAGCTATGACCTGGAAAAGAAACTTTTGGTTAGATAATTGTCGTCTAACTAGACAATTACATAATTTGAATCAAGCGATTCCTTGTAAAAAGGTAATGTAAACTGAATTTCAACTACTTTTAACATTGATAAATTTATAAAATAAAAACACCATATGACTTATTTTGTAAACCCTTTAAGTAAAGTCATAACAAGATTACGTACACAACTGTACGTTGGTTTCTTCTCTTCAAAATTTTAATACGTAAACTAATTTCTCAATATTATTTGCATCTTGGCTAAAAGTATCATACCACATAGTAATTTTATCCTAAAAAACAAGTTAACACTAAAACCAGTAGCCATAATGTTAGGACATGTCATACTATTGTAATACTACGTACTTAGAAATTGACTAAAACAAAAATAAAACTTGCACACGTTTCAAAAATTGAAAAATACTGAAAACGGTCTATTTTATACCTTTAATAAGAGTTACTTTTTTCAAATTGAATGGCCCTGTATGCATAAATATTACTGACAAATTTCACCACCACTCAGGTCAGTAATTTTAATTTCGAGCACAAACAATGCTATACGAATGGAAGCGACAGAAAGAATTTATCTCCGTTTACATTAATTACTCCCTAACCTTCCGAATTGAATGAAATACGACCTCATATTACTGAGAGGGGTTTAAAATCAAGAGTACTGTTTAGAATAGCTTGAATACAAATCAACAGACTCAGTTGCTGGGTTATAATTGGACTTGTTTGAATATCAGCGTACTGATAATGACTCAGTTGACAACCGACAGTTGCTGAAACTGTTGCCAGCTGTAATTGCCTGATTAGCAAGTCAAATGCATTACGAGACCTGTTTGATTCCAATACGTATTAATTACTCAGCACTATATTGAACAGAGCCTTATATCAGTTACTTTGATACTTTAGTTGATATATTGGATGTTAATTGTGCATTAAGTTTCAAAAAATATACCTCCCTATCAACGATAAACATAAAGCCACTTTGCTAAATCTAGGATGTAAAGAGGTTGTCTCTAACCAGATGTTAGAAGGCTCAAAAACCAAGGATGAGCTAAGAATCTAGCACTCAAAAGTAAAGGTAAAACATCATAGGATATGCAACAATAGATGCTTGGTAGTCAATCTGGCCACAAGAGAAAAGACGTAGCAAAATGTTCAGGTAGCCTAGTAACAATAAATAGCATTGAGTCCAACAACCATTAACTCAAAAACGGTATTGAAATACCTGATAAAACTTCATGAACTACACGCATCTTAAAATAACCCTTTTTTATTAAAAGGCAACATTGAGGTTGAAAAACGAGAAAGTACATGTTGACAAACAAAATTCTCCCATCCCACCTTTAGTTCTAGAGACATTTGTGGCTTTTGCGACTGTTCCTTCATCAAACGGTAGAACAAACAAACATCAGCTAAGAATGCTAAACTGTGGAAATAACCAACGAGAATACAAGCCAAGGTACTACCAGGATACTGTATCTCTAATCAAGCCAAGACTTACTTAGACCTTAGTAAAAGTAGGCTGAGAGTACTAACACAATTTGCACAACCAGAAGTTATCTAATTATGAGTGGTTTAAAGAATGATGCAGACTTTGCGAGAGAGGATACTTTTGAACATCTCCTTGTAGAAAGAACTCAGGATATTATCTGATAAGGGTGGATGACAAGTTCACTATTAGTGTGATACAAATTTCGAGTCTTCTTTTAACTTCCAATTTGAATAAACAGTAACGAAACTGCTTCAGTCAAAAGCGTGTTGAGGGGTAAGGGTTGGGGCAACAGTAGATTGATTAGGTCAGAGTGTTTAGAGCCATCAAAAAAAATTTAAATTATTTAGAGCTATTTAGAAGTAAAATATGTTATCTTTGAAATTTTATGAGTCTACCTTCGACCCATAACCCATAGGGTCCAAATGTCAAACACCCTGATCCGAGACAAATTAAGTTCTCCCTACAAACCACCAAAGCATCTCTAAAGTCTAATGATTTGAAGAGGCTAGTAGTTTTCTTTCAGTCTTCTGTGTAGAAGTTTTGGAAAGTAAGGTAATATGAGTTGGAAGATTAGGTAGTTTTAAACTGCGTGTTATCACTTAAAACTAAACTAATCTCTCGTATATAAAACTGTTGACAGCTCTTACAGAATAACGTGTAGTTTTACCAACACTAATTAACTAAGAAAGAAGACCCGATACAACATCGGTAAAACTTTCCTTCTAAAGAAAACCGATATCTTTCAACGCACAGTTTCATATTTCCTGAGACTAAACCCGTGTTGTATCGGGGTTTGAGACAAGTGCTTTCAAGCGCATTAAAACTTTTAGATCTGAAACAATCCAGATGTTGCGGTGTCGCTTTTATCGCCGCTACTTCACTTTTAGAGAAGTAGAAACCATTAACAGTTTCTGCCCAAGTCCTTTTTGTACAAAAATACATCTTGGAGAAAATCGATCTCCAAGATAATAGTGGAGTAATAGAGTAATAATAGAGTAATAGAGGATCTTAAATTTGAAGCTTAATAGATTTGAAATAAAATTCCAAGTTTTAGGAACAGTAATTGTTTTCTCATTTATGTTATGCGGTAGACAGATAAATAAACTTTTTGTGGTCTAGGTTAACCTGATAATTAATTGCTTCAAACCAAAAACCTACTAACAAAGATGAAACCAATTTCATACAATTGAAGAGAAACAATTCTCTAAACAATTAACTTTGAACGCTTCATTGATCATATATTACTACAAAGTCAAACTCAGTCCGGGTTCATATCCCAAACTCAATATCAATAGTTGTAGAGGAAAATTTAATTAACACATACATGTTTTGATGACATAATTCAACCGAAGAAGCAAACGTTATAATACGTCTGTCATAGGATGACACTCACCTGATCGCATGACATTAGCATTCAAAGCCACAAACGATGTTAATCCCGGGTATTGTACGTGCATTTGATCCCGTCCCCAGTTTAGTGACGTGTGGCTAGTGTACACTGCTTAACCGATATTTGGAACTGATACGCCAAAACAACAAAATATATCTTTGTAAATATATATACAAAATATATCTTTGTAAATGTAAAGCAGTTATATTAATTTAAGATGCCATCCTAATCCACTAAAATATACAGGGTGAGTTTTAAATGTCCCCACCCTATCGGGAATGTTTTTATAGGATTCTGAAGTTGTTTTTGACGTACTTTGCGTCACCCACCCACCACCAAAAACCGGGGAGGGCCCCCGAAATTTTAAAATTGCAACCTTCCTTTTTGACACCTTAAAGAAAAGGAATTTTGATACAAGTTCAACGACGCAAAGAAAAATTTTGTATCTTTACTCCTTCCTTTGTAATACCTACTTAAAGATGACAAGAAATCAGGTTTAAAATGCTAAATATCACATAAAACGAAATGTGTTATAAAAACTTTTTCTTCAAAATACCCAATGAGATTATGTTATAGGCTTGTAATGTTTCCTTCAAAAGATTTTCGAGACAAAATTGCCATTTAAAAAAAGTCGTATGTGAAATGTGGCATTTTAAAGCTGATTTCTTGCAATCTTTAAACAGGTATTACAAAAAAAACGAGTAGAGATAAAAAAGTTGTCTTTGCGTCGTTGAATTTGTATTAAAATTTCCTTTCTTTTGAGGTTCTACAAAGGGGTAAACATTTTGGGGCTCCCCTCCCCTAAGGACACGCAAAGTATGTCAAAACAAACTTCATAATCGTATAAAAACATTCCCCAAAGGGGTTCAAAAAACTTTTCTTTTTTCAAAAGTTAAGGTGAAGGGGGACATATAAAACTTATCCTGTGTAGTAATACCCATTCTATATCATTATTTTGTCAACGTATTTTTTTCAAAATAACAAAACAAACAGTTTACATATAATATATTTAGGACCCAATGACAAGTTTTGTAACCTTGGTAAGGCCAATTTTGTAAGAACACCAATACTCTATTTTGAATTTGAATCCACCTAAAGCAAGCATAAGCTATTTTAATTTAAATACCTATGCCTTAGCATACTAAAAGTACTACTGGAAACCAATGAATTTCTACGGTTGTTCCAACTCTAATGTAATGACAATATCAATGTGAACGTTTACTTCAATTGAAACTATATTTTATAATTTCTTGTAACATTCATTTATATTTTACACATACATTATCCTACTTGTACTTACGTAAGATTCATTTTTACGAGCACACTTTTACTATTTATTTTTTTGACCAGTTTTGATGAATTAAATCGAGCTTTATTGTTATCAGGGTAAAGCTAATTAAAATTGTGCCTTAACTTCAAGGAGGAAGGATAAAACTGAAAACATGTTAATAAGTATGACTAACGGTAACTTAAATTTGACAAGATATTAGTTTCTGCATGAATTCAAAATTCTGTAAATTGATTAGTTTGCAGAAGAGGTTTAGGATTTGGGAGGGTTTGAAACGGGGCAGTTAAGCTGCGAAAGGATACAGCATAAGCCGATATTGAGGCCCTCGCTTTGCATAAAACTGTCTGCCTTCTCCCTTTAGGTAGATTTTGCTGATGATCATAGTTACGAGTTACTTAAATATAGCATGAAAACACATCAGGGTATTATATGTTTGTTATATTAATTTATACCTATGACAGGTATAACATTGTAATATATAAACATTTAAACAGTTTAATTTAAACAAAATAAACGTTTACTTTGTCAATTTACTACAGCACTTTTGATTTTTATAACAAAATCATTTGCTACAAAATAGTTTTAGTTTCACGACTCATGTGAATAGAAATAAAACATAGGTTTGCTTTTCATTTGAATGAAATGGGAGGTAAAATACAGATCGCAGAGGTCAATAGGCAACTTAGTAGGCTAGTAGACTAGTCAACAGTTGTAGTAAGTAGTTCGTACATTGGTAAAAGCAAGAAAACTTCCAAGTTAAAATACGTTATAGACTGTAATGAATTACGAACTCAGGCAAATATTTTATTAAAACAGGAACATGAGTTATGGAATTTGCAAGAGCTCTGTTCATATCGGAGCATATTGGACAGGAAAGTAAACATTTGCCCTTGTTTCATATTTCTCTCCCGAGTAAAATAAATAACGTAAATTGTTTCCCTGCATTTTCATATCTCGATTATCAACGCAATGCTGAATAATTTCAAGACAAGAGTGAACACTTTAATAAGGAAGACTGTTATTCCAAGAAAAGGTTTGTGCTTATTAGATTTCTTGTGATAAAATCATTTTATCTGCATATTTGGTTGTTATTGACACAATCACTTTTACTTTTATTGCTAAGCTTTTAATATGTGGGTTTAATTGAAAGTATAGACTTTTATACGTTATTAATTTTATGAATTCTGCTTGATGAGAGTTGTTCGATATTTCTAATTGTAACTAATTTTACTTATAACGCCAATAATAATTAAAACTATAAAAAAATCACATGTGCAACAACAGTCTTATGTTCTAGAAAACACGGAACTCTTAAACTAAACTTTTCTTTTTTAGATTGGCATTTCATTTTTCCAACTGATTCACTCAACGAATATTTCAAAGCATTAGATGTTACTGATCCAAAATTTGTCCTTGCCAATCCATAAAACTTTAACTTCTTAAACCAAATTAATAACTTAATAAAACCTTCAACGAATTATATGAAAAGTTTTCAGATACCAGAGGAATTTGAACAGTATTTGAAATGCGCTTTGGCCTCAGGATTTTTCTCACATTATTGGGAGATAAGATAACGTTCACAAATATACCGAAAATTGTGCTAGGAAGGAGCGATTCGAATAAATGTTCACACTGTATATTTGAAAGTTTGCTTGATATGTTGAGTGAATGAAAACATTTTAGATAAATAACTTTGACGATATTGCCATACATTATAATAAGTTCTTGCATTAAATCATTAATTTATTCTTACAGTTAAAAAGATCTAGAGGTCTAAACACAACAACACGCTAAAGTGAATCTTGACATCTTGAGGTAAATTACATCTTTAACTGAGAGGTACCGATGTATATTCAGGGTAAGTCTTAAATGCCCCCCACCTTAACTTTTGAAAATGGAAACATTTTCTGAAACCCTTTGGGGAGTGCTTTTATAAGATTCTGAAGTTTGTTTTGACGTACTTTGCGTCAACCACCACCAAAACAAAGGAAAGGCCCCCAAATTTTTAAATGGCAACCCTTTGTTCCACCTAAAAAAAGAATTTAATCTCAATTCTTTTTTAAAAAACCTGTTTGAAGAACTTGCAAGACAGCTTTAAAATGCCACATATGACATAAAAAGTTTTTTGAATGATAAACTTTTCTTGAAAATCACTTTAGAGAAACATTTTAACCCTATAACATAACCCCATACAGTATTTTGAAGAACAATTTGTCATAAAACATATTTTTATGTGATATTTAGCATTTTAAACCGATTTTCTTCAATTTTTTAGTAGGTATTATTAAAGAAATAGTAAAGATAAAATTTTCTTTACTGTTGAATTTATTAAACATTGCCAGTAAAAAGGATTTAATTTGAAAACCCTCCCCGTGGTTTTGGCAAAGTACGTGAAAACAAACGTCAGAACCCTATACAAATATTCCTCAAAGGGTTTCAAAAAGGTTTTCCTTTTCAAAAGTTAAGGTGGGGGCGGACATATAAAACTCCCCTGGATAGAGGGTTTTCACACTCTATACCGCGGTATTGTATCCACTAGGTATCAACCAAGACAGTGTAAATGAACCTGGATAATTCAATGCACACTGAAGCCAGGCACTGATTGCGGCAATGCTATTGATATACTAATGGACTCATTTGTAAGTCAAATTGGTTATGTAATCTGTTTGATTCAAAGCATCACTTCCGTGAGTTGTCTTTGACTTCCAAGTCATCAAACCAGTAGTGCCTAGAGTCATTTGCGCTTTGGATCAAATCTTTTAGTCTGCAATTGAAAAAAATAACACGTGTTTTTGTTTTTGAAACATTTAATGACTTGATTTAAAAGACGCAATCGGGATGAGGAAGGGATAGACGGTAATAAATCTAGTTGTGATGGGTAGTTAATACTTGGCGGTTACTACCACACGATTATAACTCAGTTGATCGCCTGAGATCGAGAGTAAACAAATAAACAAAAGGTGTAAAACGTGTGAACCACAATAGTTACATTTGCAACAGTTCACAGTTTGAAGCAGTAGAATACGGACGAGTTCTGGACAAGCGTCCAACGCCCGCCGCGCATAAATGGAGCATAGTGGTTGTCGGAAATGCAAGTCACATACCGGGTTAGCTAAAAAAAGCATGGCCTTGGTCTACCAAAGTTACAGTTATAAATACAATTGCCTCCTGTTGGCTGGATAAATGTACAGTTATTGTGTTTAAGATAAGGATTTAGGAAACTGACACTTTAGAGTAAAGTAAAGTGGTTTTCAACATTCTGGATTTTACTCTAGACTCATTTCATCACAGTTTGATATAGTTATTTCAAAAGGTTTTGAGTGATCTTCGAGATAGAAAAACTTATGCTCACGCTAAAATATTTGTTATAGCTATGTCAACAAATATAGTTTAGCGGAAAAACATTGATATCCTGTCTACATCTTGTCTAAGACAAAAGCAGACGAGTATTAAAAAATGGTATATTAAGTATCAAGGACAAATTTGTTAATTCTATTTACGAAATTATTTTGTGCCGAGTAAATATCTGCCATGATGACGCGTAGTCTTGATATTAGCAGTAGATTGGTAAAAGCCTGGTTGGAATAAGTGCGTTTGGTAAAAAAAAGAACATTCGCACGATGATATGTTTGATGCATTCATTAGTACCAACATAACTAAGATGCTACATCTTTTGATTTGGAGATGATTTCAAACAACTTAGATGAAAGTTTTTTTGTAGAATAAGATACAATTTGGTGGTTATTTAAATTTAGTTTGATCAGTTTGTGTATTTGGTACAGGAAAAGCACATTGTGTAGACTTGTTTATGGAGCTAAAAGCAGTATTGGCTTGAGCCTAATTTAAACTCTCTGCCAAAAATCTGCTATTTTAATTTACGCATATTTATTAGTTTAAAGAGCTAATACGTCTAAACAGTAATATTAAAAACGATTTTGCACTAGAAATTAATGAATTAAATTAAAACACACTTTTGAATACATTTTGTTGAATATTATTGCTATAAACTCACTTAAATTCACATTTATTCGTGAGTAAACCAGACACACGGCAAATAGTTACAGTTCAAGAGAAGAAAACCGTATTTTTTAAGTTTGGCATGCAGTAATTCTGCAAGATACGCTGTAATATTTCACGGTATTTACAAATTGAAAACCCACTCATAAAATTGATAGTTAGAGCCACTAAACCTTCCAAAGTAAACTTGAAAAACCACTTATAACATTGATTTTGATACCATACTTAAATATACTACGCCACAGGTTTTGTTAGCGAAACTCTGGTTAAGTTTGTAATTGGGACAATCTGAGATAAACCCAATAAAGTAAAGTTACACGAGCTTAACTGAGTCAGAAAATCCACAAAGTTTTAATGAGTTTGAAAGTGACGTGGCTTAGACGCAGGTCAATGAGAGTTTTACCTTGGATGGAAATTCAGAAAATTGGCTGTCCTGCGTGCAACTATAAGCTGTGATTTTTTCACAACATTTTAACAGATATCAGTGAAATGTGCATTGCAGAAGACCCAATTAGTTCGAAACACTAGACAACTAACTCCAACCTTAGGACGTTGATGAAGAAACAAAATAAAAATACAAATTGAAACCGTTAAAACATATAGTCTAATTGTCTTGTTAGACACACTCAAAAGTTGAAAAACCATGACATTACTTAACATTTTCATTTTTAAAACAATTTTATGTTGTTTAAGTAGTTGTTATGATATATCAGGAGCTAAAATTCATTGGTTAGTGTAATGAACAAAATTATCAGTTTATAATTTAATACTACAGAAATTATTCGAAATGTCTTATAACCTTCCTAGTCATACGAGAGTGAAACTGATTTATAATCTTTCATGACATAAAAAAATTAAATTTTAGAAACTAAAAATTTGTGAGAAATAAAGAATACTACAAATGACTTTCATCCTCTTTAACTTTCGAACTATTCACCCTTATAACATGAGTAATAATTGAGATTATTTGTTAAGAGTAGCTTTACTTCGGAGAACTATTTGTCAACACAAAGTATGTTTCGTTTTCTGGCGGTCCAATTTTTATGCTTAACTCAATAACATTTTTTCAAGAGTCAAATAATTTTGACGTACACTTATGTTGTTTTTCGAACGTTTGACTATATTTATTTGTTCAGATTAGCCAAGTGTAAGTAGACTGATAGTAATAACTTAACTATCAGAATCAGTTGACTGAAAATTTAAAATCATTGTCACACCTCTTTGATAGTAAGTAGTTCAATGATAAGAAAATTTCTCAAACTTTGGGAGATACTTAAATTTATGGTTACTAAGGTTACACTCTAAATTGTCTAATGCACATTGACTCTTTCCGTATTGTTATTGTATATATTTATATTATATTATTTAACATGGTTAAGTGGTAGAGAGGACGTATAGTCCTAACCTCACTACGTGAATAAAGACCTTTTCATTTAATTTTATATCCGCAAAAATAAACTTGCCTACTGTTTACGGACACATTCACTGAAAGGTAAAGAGTTGATGTTTCCTGTTCTCAAAGAGGATAAATCATTGCTGCCATGTTCACCATTCATCACTTCTGCCAGTGCTACCAACCTGGTCAGCATCAATCACATTTCTTCCACATACATTGACATTTTCTGTTCTACTGTTTCAGCACACATACGAGACGAAAAACAGTATAACACTAAGTAGTATTTTACTTTATACGAGATAATAGAATACTCATGCATAGGCAATACATCTTACCAGCTGATCATTTTCCAATGTTTTATGGGTTATGTTTTAGGTTACTTTTCACCTGAAGACGGGATAAGGCTGCAGATCCCGAAACGTCGTGTTCTTTTTAACTCAGTAACGATGCAAAATGTCCGCAATAATATTTCAAACTCAGCAACTCCCTCATGGTCAACAACAAACCCAAAACAAAGTATACATTTTGACGTACAACTTAAAAAAAGTAATACCTGAAAGTAGGCATGTTTCACTCTTAAGGAACCACGTATTTTGGACATTAAGATTAGTTGTAATTCAGCACCGTCGGAAACTACTTCTAAACTCATTATACTCATTATTTACATTTTCTATAATACTTCAATATTATTTGTTTATTTGATGATTTTATAGCCGAAACCGGTCGCGAGAAAAATACATTTTTTAAAACTGGGTTCTTTGTTCAGTTTCTTTAAACTTTGTAAAATATTTGTTTAAACTTTGTTGTTAACCATGGTAGAAATTCTGATATTAAAATATTATTACGGACATTTTATAGTGACCACAAAGAACATCAACCTTTTTTCTGAAACATTTTTACAGCTTTGCTCATTTCATAGTATTTTCCATAGTTTGGTAATCCTTCTTTAAACTCATAGGTGGTAAACATGAGCAGTTAATACATCATTAGTCATTAACTTTACTAACAGTAAAGTTGAATGGTTTGAATCATTTATAACGAGTTTTCTATAAAGTTTTACTAAAGACACAAGAAAAATACGAGTATGTTTTGAAGCTAGCTAAGTTTACGGTACAACATGACTAGACATTATGGAAATCATACGAACATTCATAACTTTAGAAAGGATTACAAAAAGAAACTATTAAGTAATTACGCCTAACTACAACGGTAGTTCAAGGCAAGATTTTAGAATTAGCAGCTTAAAAGTAATTTATTACCTTTTGAAGCGAAAAAAACCAATCTGGATCAGTATTTAGTTTGGCTGAAAACAATTGAACACATTTAGAAAAGATGAAACTCCAAAAGTGGATGAATATTAAATGCGCGTTTACTCGTATTGTCTATTGATATAAAGATACAGTCATGATTTATTACTAAACAAATGCATTGAGACGGAAGCATACATGGAGAAGAGTTGTATTAATATCTAAGTTTATTGGACAGAAGGATAAACATTTGCCCTTGTTTCATATTTCTCTTTAGAATCAAATGAATCTGCTTCTGCATTGCTGTTAGTCTTTCAATGTTAGTTCAAAATATTCATTTTATGAGTGTTTTCAAGCGTGTGGAATAATATAGACGACCTAGAACTTACATATTTTGTTACCTTTGTTTTGTATTATATTTTTACTTATAAATAGTTGGTGAACTAACGAGAATGTAGTACAGAAGGAATATATCATTTTATATTTAACTGGGTTATGTTTTACTAACCATACGGTATTTATGGTTTAAGGAGCCCAGTCTTATTGGAAATTATATAGTTTTGAATAAACTGCACATATTCTAATAATAAGTTTGTATTTGCCGAAGGCCTTTCTAACACAACGTGTTTATTTTCTGACTGATATGCCTCTGAAGATAAACACGTTGTGTTAGAAAGACCTCAAGAATACAAATTAATTGTTGGAATATGTGCAGTTAATTTAAAATTACATACAGTATTTGCCACGTACTACTATTTGACAAGTTCAATAAATTAACATAAATTATTACTTAAACAATAATTAGATCTTAATTTGTATACACGCTTTGTTTGATAAATTAACCGATTATTATATAGATTTCAATTTTAAATTAATAAAAAAAACATACATTTAGTTAAAGTACTTACAAGCTATTGTTATAGTGCCAAGTCGTTAGTCCTCGAGTAGAAAAAGTGTCCAATTAGAAGAACACACTAAAAGATTTACTTATAAATGCTATCGGAAATGTTGAAACCGTTTTGCTGATAAACACATAATCACATCAATCTGCATCAACCATGGATGACCTAGGATACATCTATTTTAAACTGTATTGTTCCCGTGATATGAACAGTGTGGTGCCATTCCTCTAAAACAATTATCCTTTAGCATACCTTTGAAAATTTGAAGGTAGTTTTATTAATTTTGGCCGTTTACTTTTAAATAATTTGGATACAATAACCTACGGTACTGTATATTACTGAGTTACACGCGTTGGACTCTTTAATGATTTGTTATTGCTTGGTTACTTTTAGAATGTTTCTACTGACATGATAATATGTCACCTGCTGACTTTTTGATATACTTACCAAATCAAAAATTAATTATGAGCCATGGGCGCACAAGAACAAATAAATTATTTGTGTCATATTGTATTTGAAGCCTTTTTTTACAAACATTCTTATGAGTGTCTTTAAATTTGCCTTTTTTGGTTCACCTATTTTTACATGAAGCATCTTAAGGCTAATTTTGAAAAAAAACGCCTATCGGATGTCTAAGTTAAAGAAAATAAAAGTGTTTGAAATTACTAAATCCACACAACAAGGGTAGAATGTATATTGTTGTAATTTATGTGGATAATTGAAGTTAATACTGGCTGAAAAGCTGCCTCGACGTTACTTAATCTAATATCTACCATTATCTCCAGGAGGAGCTGTATAAACACGACTACACATCCACCCCTTTTAAAAGTGTTTCGTTATTCAGTAAGTTATTATTATTTTGTCATAAATACAAATCTGAACATATAGAAGTATACATTTTCGTATTTATATTGTACAAACGTACTTTTGCGATATATATACTGCACTTTTAGAAATACAAGCATTATAAAAACATTATTTTTGTTCATAGATTATCAAAGATTTAACACAACGAAACTACAAATGATAAAAAGGAAAGGGTTTTAAGGGGTTTTAAAGAGTAGTTACCTTTTTTGGTAGTAATTGATACTACAGAAGTCATTAAACAATCAAGATTATTATGATTTGGAGTCAATACAGTTTTCAGAAAAATGCATCGTCGTTAACAAAATCTTTTAATTTAGGTGTTCAACAATAGTTTTGTACAGGAGAGATGTTTTATTAAGTAAAATATACAAAATAGTTTTTAAAAGCGAATGTGTTAAACGTTCCCCAATAAGGCGAAGGAATTAACAAAACTGTATGTATAACTGTATTGATATACTCTGTTTATATCTTCATAAAGTGGACGCTAAGCAAGGTTAGGCTATATACTCGTACTAATCTTGGACGCTAAGTTGATCAAGTGGCGCTTACCTCATTGCATTACATATTTTCCAACTAATACCGACTAATTACGCGTCCATCATATAAAACAAAAATACCACTTTAAATGTTGTCTGATTCTCTTACCGTAAGGGGTACACTCAACACATTTTAATTGAAAGAGTAATACAATGTAAGAACGATTTTAGTAGTTTTAAAACTATTCAAAACATACATATTTTGTTGTTTGGGTTTATTTAACAAAATATTGCAAATAATAAATGTTACAGAACAAAATGTCTAACAGTTTTCCATTTGAATAAATTATTAATTTGCTACATTTTTCAAAATTGTCTATCCATGGCAAATTATTTCTAATGCCATCTTATATAACGTTAAGGGTTTGTCAGATTTTGTCACTACACCATAAAGACAATGGTGTTTACTGTGACCAAATTTCATTAGCCAAGTCACCACTCATTGTAACTTCAGTCATCAAGATCACACCCCTGACTAAACACCAGACCACATATGGTTAATGTCAAGTACAATCGATCACGTGACTACAAGCCCTGCGGTTAGATCTGAGCGTGTTTCACTGCGAGGTCACTCGACCTTAGCCCCTCCTGCAACTCTGCAAGTGACCAAGTGCAGGAGTGCCAACTGTTCATTGAATAGTGTCAAGTGTTGAACGTATACAGGGTGAGTTTTAAATGTCCCCCACCTAAACTTTAAAAAGGATATATCTTTAAAACCCTTTTGGTAATGTTTTTACAATATTCTGAAGTTTGTTTTGACGTACTTTGCGTCACCCACCACCCACCCGAAAACCGGGAGAAGGGCCCCCCACATTTTTAAATACAAACACCCCTTTGTTGCACTTGAAAATAAATGGAATTTTAACACAAATTCAATGACGCAAAGAACAGTTCTTTATCTTGACTTGTTTTTTAAAACCTACAGTATTTACAGATTGCAAGAAATCAGCTTTAAAATGCCATATTTAACATACAAACTTTTAATTACCATGAAAATCATTTCAGAGAAACATCACAACCCTATAACATAATCCCATAGGATATTTCAAAGAAACGTAGCATTGCATGTGAAATGTAGCATTTTAAACCTGATTTCTTGTAGTCTTTAAATAATTATGACATAAAACCTGTCGAGATAAAAAAACTTGTCTTAGTGTCGTTGAATTTGTATTCAAATTCCTTTCTTTTGAGGGTCCATAAATTGTGTTTGTATTTAAAAAATTTGGGGGGCCGTCCCCCGGGTTTCGAGTGGGGGTTGGTAACGCAAAGTACTTAAAAAAACTTCAGAATCCTATAAAAACATTCCCAAAGGGTTTTAACAAATCTTTCCTTTTTCAAAAGTTATGGTTGGGAGGGGACATCTAAAACTCACCGTGTGGATTTATACTTGGAGTATAGTTGAAATGTGTATACTGGAGTGTACTGTGTACGGGCGACGATGCATCGGGTGCAGTAAAGAAAACAAAAACGCCGCCGTTAAACATTCATACTCGTACTGTGAGTTTAATTGTTCAAAATTATTAAGATTAAAAACAGGTATGAAAATGAAAAGCAGATTCTTAAAAATGTTATTTTTATTTCAGAAAACTCCACAGCACAAACATTTGAAATAACATTACTTTTAGAGCTTTAAAAACACCATTTAGTAGTGGAGTGTTAAACATTCATTTCCGATTCACTATAGATAATATTTTTGAAATGATATAATAATGATATTAAATCTTTAAATACAGTAACCACATAAGAGAATTTTTGTTAAGATTTTGTGACTAACAAAAAGAAAAGACTATCATAACAACTTGATGCTGTTTATGACAAAGATGAAATAAAAGACCTTTATGGGTACTAAGACTTTGTTTAGTTTGACAAGATAAAACACCTTCAATATTCTTTTCGCTGCACACAGTACTCAACATGTATTCAACCCTTAACATCTTTAGGTCAACCAAAAATCATCAAAGATCAATAAACAATGCCGTTACTTACCCTTATGAGAAGCCCATACATACAATAACCCTTGAGCACACGAGATAAAAAGGTGCATGAAGAAGAAAACCAAAATTTAACCAAAAAATGTACCGCTACTTCATATTATATAGGACGATTCTTAACCTACAATTTTAAATTTATTCATGACCTTTACCCACTGACGTTTACACTCAACTGATTTACCTTATACGTCAAGTTTTCTTAGTTCCAATCAATTTACATACTCGCAAGAAGACGCAACAGGCTTTCATTCTTACTCAACACGTAAAAATATAGCTAAACTAAATAAACGTATTTGCGAAAACCTCCATTGATGTTAACTAGGAACCTATTGAACAACTTGAATTGGTTGGTGGAGCGCGGTGAAAAGACTTATTTGAATATAAAATGCTCACGAGTGTATTCTCTATTCGTTGAACACCTCTGTCATTGTCAACGCCTGGATGTTCTTCTTTGTGTCCTTTGTAAACAGGAACTGTGAATGTACAAATGCAAATCCGTTCTTTAGAGAAAAACTTGCAGCACGGTTCAACTGTTTTGTAGCAAAACAAGTTCTATTTTCGAGCGACTAGAATGTGTTTGTGCTTGTCCATGTTTTAGTTGGTATCACCTTTTCCTCAGCACGGGATGAAACAGTGATGGCGTGGGGATTGGTAGTACATTTGCACTGTCTTTATTTATATTCTTCATCTCTTAAAGGTGCGCAGTAGTGGCTGTGATTTTGAATTTCGTCCCATAAGAACAATGTAAAACATGTCTTTTTTGAGACACTTTACGCCTACAGTTTTCATCGAATATTTTTGAAACAAACTTTATTTTAAATTATATTAAATGACCTCCGCTGAGCTGAATTTCTTTTGTCCAAAACCGTGACCCAAATGACATAAATCCAAAAATTGATTACATTTTGTACTAAACCAGAAGAACTTTCAAAAAGGTCACAAGTGGAGTCATTGCAGTACATTGTCGTCTTTTAAATAAAATATATTTTAAACAAACATGATACAAATTGTAAACATGAGGTGTTGAAGAAAATGCTTGTTTTTACGTTGTTATTATAGGAAAAAAACAAAAATGGCCGACAGGTTTTAACACTCAAATAACTTGTTATAAAAACACCTGTCATAACCTTTTATACGAGTGCCTTAGATGCCTTAGAAGTAAAACATTATAATAATCTTGAAAAAGATATGCAGATCTATAAAATAGGGTACTTTTAGAAATATGGATATCACAATTAAAATGCATCGTCTGAGGCTTAAATCCGCCTTTAATAAGCAATTTCAAATTAAAACATTTTATTAAATTAGAGATTTGTTACTCACGATTACATGGATTAACAATTCTGGTGAAAACTGCATGCGGGGCATATACGAGTACAAAGATGACACGATACCCTAGGCCTAAATAAAATAAAATATTATAAATTGACTCGGCCGACCTCAAAGCTTTTTCCATTTATCAAAGCCTACGATCCAAAGCTTTGATCAAAGAAAGAAAACAGTTGATTGAAGAGTTGATGTTTCCTGTTCTCAAACACAATAAATCATTGCTGCCATGTTCACAATAAATCAACACCTGTCAGTGCTGGCAACCTGGTCAACATCAATCATATTTCCATAAACAATACTGTCAGTTTTGTTTTTATATACAGCTTAATTGTGTTGACAACAATTGAACTGTTGTCATTTTACTGGCGTTTTTACATGTCACGACGTCACAAGTTTGAAATTTTTATACCATTGAACTAAAAAGTTTCTTTTGATGATTTTCGACGACAAGAACAAATCAAGAACAAAACAAAAGGTGTTCAGTAACTTGGGTTTGAACCATTGACTGATAGGAAACCAGTTTAACTAATGTTTTTTTTTTCAAAACAATACAGCGCAGAATACTAGGTTTGACAGGAATCAAAGTTTTCGTAGAAAACGTAATACAAAATCTGTGTCACAATATTGTCAATTACTTGTCTCAAAAGTGTGTTTTGACCTAGCCTTTTCCTTTTTGAACGTTATACTTGAGTTCGTATCAAAAGCTTCACCTTTGAACCTACTAATGAAATATACGTCCACATTAAATGGATAATGTATTACTATTCTAGAATATATAATTATATTTTCCATTTATTATTGAATTTCTTTTCGAAAAATGAGATATTTATGCCGTCAGCATAAGACCAGACCTGGGACCATGAAATGAGCCCGATCCTGACCCCCAGAACATGTTTTGAGCATTTTTTTCATAACTTTATATACATATGTAAATATGTATGTACTCTCTGCAGGTTGCATTTTCTGTCCGATTTACATGATGTTTGGTCCAAATGTTCCTTTGATAAATACCTCGGTCAAGTTCGTTAGCCAGCAAAATCGTGCTGCCGGAAGTACCCTTTTAGGCGGAGTTTTGGTAAAAAAGTAGTTTAGCGATCTAAGAACAGTAAATTTCATCCGGTTTTGATGAATTTTAAAATGTAAATTGTAATTTACATAGACTTATAAAGTCTACCTAGTGCTAAAGGGGTTTAAAATAGAAATAGAACCAACAACCTATCGTTATATATAGCTGACCAATGGATGGTATTTTTATTTAACAACGTTTAATTAATCAATGCTTATAACTTACCTCGCTATTTTAAACACAGTTTTTCATATTCAAACTATAGGTGTATTGTTGGTTAAATACAAATTAACGCCTTGTAATTAACCTTGCATGTAATTATCTATGATTTATACTTTACATAATAGAGTCATAACAATCAAATTTAAATATAAACAAATTGGCGATGATTTTTGTTTATGCACAACCACAACTATTCAAATAAGTGAATTGAAGCAGAAATAACACTTCTCTGATTTTCTTGCAGTTAAAGTATGTTATTTATCAACAAACACTCAATAATTTCAGTTGGCCATACAAACAAATCAAATTAAGTCACCGAATAATGCACTGAGTATTCAATTTCAACGAAGACAGATAAAAAGTTGAAAGTGAGTCGAAACTCTTGGGAACGATTCCAAGCCTTCTTTAATCAAGAAGAAGAATTGTTCTTCCAAACAAAGGTGGTTCCCAATTCGTCTTTGCTTTTGTAAAGTAACCCTCCTTTTATCTAAGAAAACATGACAAAAATAAGCATTTGTCACTCTAGGGAGTCTCGTTTCATGTCAGTAATGAGGTTCCAAAACCTAAATAGTGTGATAATTAAAATAATAATCAAACAAAGTTATGAGATCTAGTAAGCCTCACTGTACCTTTAATGTAAAACTTGTAAATTATCTAACGTACTGGGCTTTTAAAAACAAGTTACATACAAAAAGCTAACTCCCTGAGTAGATAAATTTAGGTAGAAACATATAGGCCTAACTTACCGGTTTGAGTGTAATGCGAATTTGGTAAGAAACCTTATCCATAAAAGTGAAAACAATGAGTTCAGAGATGTGAAAAGAAAATCGTCTTTATTGGTGGCGAAGTTAGGACTATAAAGTCCTCTCTTCCACTTCTAACCACACCAAATTAAATTAATTAACACCACTACTTCTATACCATTGATTATAACTAATTACAGTGATTTATACAATTCCGAACATTAACATAAAACTGTTGGTTAACAAGCTCGTTTTCAGGTACTTTCTCAAACATTAATAATTTTGCAAGAAATTAAAAGAATTAATTACCTAATTTTTCCAGCAAATATTAATATAACGCGCCTAATTGTCCAGTTTTACGACCGTGAGGGTCATTTCTGTAATGAAAAGGCATTGCGAGGTGAAACGGTCTCTGAGAAGTGTTTATCGTGGATATTATTTTAACGACCTCACACAACGCAGTTACTGTACTGCCATATCATATCTACTCTGCACACAGTTTGATATTGTACTTGTTGTGTGCCGATAATGTTCTACTATTACAATACCATTGTTAAGCATTTACACAGATTAAACTTGTAATATCCAGCTTGTTAAAATACCATTACAGTACATTTATATACGCTATCATTTTGTAAACAACGATGTAGTGTTTAATAGTATTAAATGTTCATTCTATGTACAAATCATTTATAATTACTATTTGCATTTATACACAAATTAAGATTATTGAAATTTTATTTTGATGATACGTTTTATTTTGAAAATATGTCGGTTATGTTGTTAAATATTAGAAGGTTACAATTTTGTTGAACGTAAACACTGGTTCTTGATTTTTGACTGAACATATTGTAATAATTATTTATTCCGTAAATAAAGAAATGTACACTTGTAATAACTTTTTATCTAATATTGTAAAAAAATTCTAATTGTTTTAGTTAAAAGTAGGAATTAAAAATATAATTTGATATAGATTTATTACCTTATAATTTGTTGCTTTGTAAGGCATTTGCTTTTGAATGGCATAATGTACTTAATTAAAATAATTGAGTTGGATATGTAGGTTACTTTACTTTGAACAATCATTAGTTTGTGTTGTTTATTTGGAGTATTAAATTATGCTAAATTACGTATTCACGCAATGTTAAAGCACCAGATACAAAACAAACGTTGTTTAACTTGGCTGTACAGCCAATAGTATAAGACAACAATTTAACCTAAATCATGCACAATTAAACGTTTTGAGTTCTTACATCAAATCATATTAACACGAAATTTCCTCCCAGTCAGTAGGTGTCTGGTTAGTACCTGCTCAGATTAGGCCTACTTTATACTGGGGTACATAAAAAGAGTTGTTCACAAAATTACTGGGCAGCTGTGTAGTTGTCCGGATGTTGAACACGCTCCGTTCCCCACCAGGGGAGGTTGGATCAGATATCATTTTAGGGGGACGCGGCAAGAGGGTATACCGCAACTTCACAGGAGATAATATTGCCATAATATTGGGGGGAAAGGTCCCCCGAGTGTTGGAAAGGCTCTCCATGTCTTGGGGTTTAGAGTCCCCTAAGTGGTTGTCAGCGGGATTGCTTGTCGCGCCCTCTCGTGATTGTCTGGTCAGCCGAACCCAGTCCCATTCCTCTCCTGAATCCAGACTTCCTTTCATTCCAGTGGTAGCGTAATATGCCGAACAGACGAGGCAGACGTGCATAAGGGTAACCAGTCCCTAACCAATTGATTGATCTCTAACCACTAAACTCTCAATCTACCAATCTAATCTAAAAATTCCTATGTCTAGCAATACATTGAGGAGACAGTGTTAACCATGTAAAGCATTTTGTAAACCAACTGTAGTTTCGCAATAATAACGGCCATATTTGAAACACCATTTCGTTAATTTAGCATTTCAAGCAAGGTGATATACAAAGAGAAGTTGTAATGTCACACCCTTTATTTATCAGTTTTATGTATAGTATATAAAACAAGCTTTTTGTTACACTTTCATTTCTGTACTACACGTTTTAAAAGCTTAAAATTATTTATTTTGAAATTATCTTTGTTTAACGTAAAGTTTGATTGTGTGGAAATAGTATTTAACTATCCATTTAACGCACTGTTGCACAAACATCCTTCCAGTATTCAATAGTTCGATTGAAAAATAAACGATGTATTTTATGTGAACCTACAGATATAACCGTACAATTAATATACTATAACAACTCGAGTCATGCTATTAGTATAATTCGCTAATGTCATAAAATTAATACATTAAAATCATCAACGTTTCACCCTCCAAAACCAACTGCGAACACTCACTATTCAGTGAAAAAGCCAGTGCAAGTTATGTACTCTATCGCTCACAGAGGAGAGGGTTCGCCAACAGAAAGACTAAAGTCTCTTGGCCTGAGTCCTAATTGTCTGAGTGGCCACAGATAACACGGTTATTTACTGTCTCTGTATTGTTTCCAACTGATATTTCAATCCCACCTTTACTGAGATATACACAACTGAGTCACTATTTAGTTAGGTAGTTGCCTTAAAGGTTTCACGACAGTAAAGCATTCGAATTTGAAATTGTTCAAACTTACTATGGTTTGAATTAATTGCCTGGTCGTGTCATACGCTTTAACACTTCTTTTAAACTGAGGAAAACTATGAAGTATTATGCTTTTGAGATGCTGAATTACCACATCAAATATTAAATCCAGGATTTTCATTTTGCTGTATAGGTGCATAATAGACTAATAATGGTAAATGGCCAAAACCTCCGTAAAATTGCAAACGGATGATCCAAATTAAAGTGTTCTAGTTGTTCAATCTAAAGGGTATTACAAAATGTACGATGAGTTTATGAATGTGTGACTTTGTGTTTATAAGCGTTATTCTAATTAAGTTTTTGAGCATTTAAATGACAAAACACACTAAACAAAACAAATCACAGATATATTTTCAATACACATTTTCTAGTTAAATTTAGTTGAAAGAAACTGAATCAAATTTACAGTTTTTAATCTTTGTCATAAAAAATTCACCCCGTTAAAACGCGATAGTATTCAGAATAGGTTAAAACCAAACTATGAATTGGCATCAACGTCTTGTGGGTTCACAAACATACCAGTCGTTGCGCTTTGATCCCTCCACTCAGCTGTTATCAGTGCAAATTGTCTGATTACAGATGCAAGAAGTAATGAGTGATAATGCTAATGAAGGTTCGAGTCCTGAGATGAAGAAGGCCGTGAGTCAGTCATGCTCTTTCTTCAGCTGCTTCCCGTACTGCTTGGCTTATCAATATGTTCAAGTAAGTGTTTAAATGTAATTAATTTGTCATCCAACTTTGTTTGCGACAGAATACTAATATCTCAGATAGTAGTCTCAGTAATGTTAGATGCTATTGAGACCGAAACACAACATTCTTCAGGATACTTGTACACCGTGATTGAGGGTTGACCATGAGAATGTCACTTGGACAGTGTTAGCACCAAATGAGTTTCATGCATTTCTGATTTCAGCATTTGTCGGAATACCGGCCAATTCAAAAACTGATGACTGTGTGTTGTGGAATTATTTACCCATACCACTCCTTAAGATTGGTTTTGTGGGGAGGTTGCTTAAAAGCAAACTTTTCAGCTTTTTTAATATTCACAAAATTAGTCAGAAACATTAAAACATTGGATTGAAGAGAGCCGTTTACAAAAATACCATTATTTAAAACGGTTTACCCTACCTGGCCACTACATTTTAGGAAAAAAGCTTTTTCTCAAAACCGAGTGGGCTTCCATAGTAAAAAAGTGGCATTTACCATTGTGAAATTAGAGACAGGCTGGACTACCAAACTAGAGGAGACTGAACGGCAGCTTACGAAAGGGGTTTCTTTCTCAGTTATTCTTCTTTCTACAAAAGTTACCAAATTTGATCAAACGTCTATGCAACCATTCCAAGGGCATTCAAAACTCGTCTGCTAGAAATTTCAACAGCGGAAGAACTGAATCGCACAGACGACATTTTTTACACGTGACTTAGATATCGTGAAACAAACTGACTAGCAACATTTTTATCTAAGGTTAAAACATTAATGCGGACGTCTTCCTTCGTTTTTGAGTGAACAAAAGTACATGACGTTTCGGGATCTGGAATCTGACCCCGCCTTCAGGTGGAGAGTAACCTAAAACATAACACAGAACATTAGGAAATGAGCTAGTCTAAAAGTAATCATCAGCGCTAGGTGACCAGTACTCCCTCCCAAATAACCTTAAGTTTTCCTACACTTTTAAAATTTTATAATGGCTAGCCTAGAAAACACATTAAGTACAACAAATGTAGGAACTTGGGAAAAAACAAAGAGAGAAATCAAGCACGTCCACGGCCAGTCGGCCAGTACAGCTGCTCACTGACTGACTGCTTGGCCAGCTGTCAGACAGCCCCATTGGCTGGCTTGGAGGAGCGGATTGCCAATCACAGCCGTGAATCAGACTGACCAACTGTAGAACACAAATATACCTATTTACGCACAGCCAATGGAAGGGAAATTCTTAAGAATTTTGATGAATGAATCAGATTTTCCTAACAAAGGAGTTAAAATGACTAACAAAACCTTAGTCAAATCCTTACGTGGTGAGTCACGCAAACTGACTATAGGTCTAACCTTATCGTTAGGTTTAAGAATTTCAGGCAACTCATACATGCGTAAGACTTCATAATAGGGCGTATTTTAACCTTAGATACCAACGTCAACAATAAACTTCAAACAAAAAACATGTCTATATTAGACAATTTAGAATGAATGATATTTGACAAATGTCTGAAATGGGTGACTCATTCCTTTGATGGTCAGGATGCATGGAAAAGTAGAGATACTCACACACATGTGGCGAGGGCGTAGTGTTTAAACATTTAAAGCAAATCAATACACCGTTTTTAAGTTTTATTACGTCATACAAAAATATCAGTTTATCGAAAGTTCGTCACATTTTATTTAATTCTGTGGAGCGCCTGGAGTACTGAGTCTTCCAGATTTGTAGTTTTTCCAATCTTCGTCTCCCCGAGTGCACGCAAAGTTAAATAACTATTTAATCCATTACATCGGCTAAAAACTGAGCATAAAATAAAATACAACCTACCACAAACTCAATCACTCAATATTTTCGGGATTTTAAACCTCAGCTACAGTTAAAATGTTGAATTTGGCGTTTTCATGTTAAACATTATGGCTCTATAACTATCTTACAAATAACTTCTAGAGCAATTGACATAAAATCCAAAGATGTTTGCAGTTTAATATTATATCTCAGCAACGATGTATACTTGTATAAACTGAACAACTTGAAGAAGCAGTGACTGTGAACAATCGCAATGTTTGTAGAGTACTGAACAATTACTCAGAAATGAACTTATGGATGAGAGATTCCATCTTCATCTGCATACATACATATGTATACTTCATAGTGGCGAGTCTTCACTTGACAATGTCACTCACAGAACGAGTTTTAAAGTTAACGTACAGTTTTAGTTTAAAATATTCATTAATAAGAGTATTTTATTCTAATCAAGCATACTATAATTATGTTATTCTTTAAAACGAAATTGGGTTCCATAACTTTACTTATAGTTGTGTGGAGTATTAAAAGACGCTCTAGTGACAGCTAACACCTGACGTAGTGTATCAAGATGATTTCAAACTATTAATTTTATAAGTTATTTTATCTAGTACAAAAATATTTTCGTGTTTTATTTAAAGTACCAATGAATTAACGATATAAAACAAAAGCGTCAAGTTTAAAAGACCGTTTAACTATATGTCATTAGAAAATAATCCCGATGTTTATGTGGAAAGCGAACGTTCTGTAACTCGTTTACAGTATGTATTTGCTGTATACATACTAAACCTATACTAGGACACACGTTTTTGGCGCATATAAATCATTATTCATAAAGGAATATCAAAATTATTTAGTTAAGCTGAGTCTCAATAGGTGGAAAAAGGAAGGATGGGTAGAAAGCAGCGTACATACATAGATATTCCGTTGAATTCTTTTCAAAATAAAAAATCAAAATTCTTTATTTGTAAATTGACAATCACATATAAATTGTATTACAAACGTCATAAATAATAAAACATAAACAGAACCTTATAACAATTTGGTTATACTAACTTATGCTAACGTAATTTAGAAAAAAAACAACAAAACTGTTCTTTTAGTTACATTTCAAGGAATTCATTTACAGAGTAAGAAGCATTTTCTAATAAAAACTTATTTAGTAAAATTTTGAATTTATATAAAGTATCTGCTTCTTGAATTTGCAGAGGTAATTTGTTGTATAATTTAGAACCGATGTTTTGAGGAAGTGAGTAGGTAAGTTCAAGTGTATGTGATAATTTCAGAGTTGTTATACCTAAAAAGCAATAAAAATAACCTCAATAACCTAATCTGTTTCTAAAAGTGACTTCTAGTTTACTAGAGCATTTTTAACTAATTACTTTATTCAATGTTAAACATTACTTCACTGTTGGTACGCACTAAGATGACTATGATACGAGAATAGAACCTTTTAACACAAACAATATTACTCAGAACGGCTAAATCCTTTTGGAGCTTACGACTATTCCTCATTCTGGTTGACAAATAGTTTATTGAACACTAATTCTAATTGAATATTTGTGATGAAAGGTGCAGAAAAGAACGATCAGGGTCACAAAGTTGTCAGGAGAATAAGTTTGAAACGATTTGATATCCAAACCGTTAGTTACCCATACAATAGATTTCCGAAGCAAAACTACATTGATTTACAACACATTTCTGAAAAAGCATACATTTTAGGTTGGTTTATACTTTGACCATACATTTTTTTAAACAATGCGCTGACTCTGAGCGTTATTTTTCTGAGTTGAACTTGGTAAAAGTATGGACATTGTAAATTTATTCAGTTTAAATAAGTCTATTAAGTTAATTCAGTTTAATCTAAAGTAAAATATTTTGGAATGAAAGAATTTTTTATTTTGTTACATTATATGACGAATGGTCATCATTGCCCTTTTTCTTATTTGACATACTCCTCATTCCTACTATTTGGTACGGTTTATGTCTTAAGCCTTAAAAGACAAAAGCCATCAGACAAACTACTTAGTTTCTTAGTTCTGTGCTGTATCAAATTGCCACCTAAGGTTTTAATACATTTAAAACTACTAAGTGACGGCTTTCCAACTGGATTAAGGAGGCCACTCAGACTCTTCGTCACTCTTGATAAAACACTCACTCACACTAAATGAAACATATTATAAAGTTTATCTAAACACACTAGATCGTGACACTCTGAATCACTAGAATGATATTTGTAACATGAACTATACTGAGCAGTGTCCACATGAGCGGGCGGACTTCTATATACCAGTGACTCTGATCGTTAGTTCTCTGTATTCTGTTTTTTTAAATGCGTGTTTACAAAAAATTGTGATCGTGTACTCGTTTTGGAAATATCACGCAATGTTAGAGATCTACCTTACCCATCGTAGATCCGATAGCAGCGTAAAGTAAAAAAATGATTTTCTTAACCCCTATAGTTTATCTTTGCACCCTTTCGTTTGTAATAAGTAAAAGTAAGTATTCATAATGAAAATAAAAGAATCGATTCTCTCTAGTTTAAAGAAATATTTACCTAGTCATTAGTTAGCAAACCAAAGTAACCAGCTTCGACAATGAAACTTTATTTGAATTTGAACAACTCGTATACTACTCAGAGCTGGATACGATAACTACGAGCTCTAAATTTGTGGCTAATGAAATAAAGCGTTTGATGATGTTAGAAATGTTAAGTTTAATTAAACAGAATTCTTGTACATTGTCATGTTTTTCAAAATATTATAAGTTATATAACGTTTCCAGGAGCGGACATAATAGACGATCTCCTGCCAGAGATGTTGGAGAGGTTGGATTACATACGACAAGTCTTGGCTCCCATCCCTCAAGACATGTTGGACGAGGCTATCTACAACATGGCGACCTACTACATCCCTGTAGATTCCGAGACTGAGTTGTGTCGCAACCACAGTTCAGTACTCTTCGAGAGCTTCATCAACAAGCAGATATGGGCTCTTAAAAATTATGGTGCTCTATTACGCTTTTGCTGTGAAAGCTTGGTTAGCTATAGAGTAAGCACACCTCAATGGTATAGAGCGTGCTTAACACTAAATTGGCCCGCGTTCAACTCTCGGTTCAACAACTTTTTCTCGTGGTTCGGAAGTCACGTTATCCATTCTATTGGTCAATGGGCTGTTGATTAATAACCAAATTAGGGAAACAGTCGGCCCTAGTTTGCACAAAACCTACACCGTATCACCCATCTTAGCGGATCCGTGGCGGATTGGTATCGCGCGCGACTCCGGAGCTCATCACTCCGGTGGCGCGGGTTCGATCCCCGCAGTCACCACTTACAATTTGTAATGTGACTATACGGTGACGCTAGGTAAAGGTCGAGGTCGAGTGGTAGAGAGGACTTTGTAGTCCTAACTTCGCCTCGTTAAACAAGACAAACTTTTATCATCAAGACTAATTACCATACCAGTCTTATTGAAATTGCCTTATTGAAGTTGTATGATTGAAATTGTCGTATTTGGAGTGGTCGGTGTCTCAAACCAAGTACCAAGGTCGTAAAAGCATCAAAGAAAATGTAAACAAACAAGTTGATCGCTATTTATAACCAAAACACCCCTAAAGTTATGGTTTCTTAGGAACAGGTGACCACTAGTTTACGGCCGTAAAACCCAAAAGACTGCCGCTTTTCTAGGAACCCATATGCCATAATATGTTATTAAGTTATAGACACCCGCAAAAATCAGGTCCTTGGAACAGTTCCTTTAAAACATTTCAACGTGTTGACGAATATTAAGTTTCAACGAGCTTTGATCATTTCACCTCTGCTGACAATTTAAATATATTATAGACACTGTTGTTAGCTAATTAGAACCCGCAGCCGATAGCTACTAATACACAGCTCTAGCTCAATAAGCCTAACAAAGCAGTGCAGTCAGTGAAGCACTCCACTACTTAACTGACAAAACAACGTTGAAGTCAATTGACCTTAAAGCTTGTTTGAGATCAAGATTGGCAAAGATGATAGGATGTCAAAAGAGCTAACAATACGAGCTATGAATATATTAGCCTTTGATCACTTCTGAATATTCAATAACCGACCGCTGCACAATCACACGACAGACGACGGAGATTAATTAATGGCCTGTATATCTATTCCACTCCAACAGAACTGGTTTTAATCAACCAATCATGAATACGCCTTTGATAATGTGTACTTAAAATTGGACAAAGCTGCAGTAAATTAGTTCGTTATTCAAGTTTACTTTGATGCGTAAAAGCTTGGAATATTCATCAAAGTCCTTGTGAAGTAAATGATTGTGTAATTACTAATTATTTAACTAGTGTAGCTGTGTATTTGTTGTTTGAACAAATAAGGAAATTTAAAATAATGAGCTTCATGTTTAACACACATAAGTAAGTAATGTCAAGACACACAACGCTTCTGCTATTATCCAGCTGTTCTTCTGTAAAACCCCTACCTCTTCATGTTTCAGCGAACAGTGATGCCAATTCTCAGGATTGACTTGATGTTCTGTGTGTGTGTGTGCCTTCATCATGTACAAACCAGGATATAAAGACTCACATGGATGTTGCTCTCAACTCTGTCAATACTTCCGGTATCATCTCACATTTTCAGCTGTTCTTCTGTAAAACCCCTACTTATTCATGTTTCAGCAACCAGTGATGCCAATTCTCAGGATAGACTTGATGTTCTCTGTGTGTCCTCCTCATGTACAGCCCAGGATGTCAAGACACACATGGATGTTGCTCTCAACTCTGTCAATACTTCTGCTATCATTTACAATTTCAGCTGTTCTTCTGTAAAACCCCTACCTTCATGTTTCAGCGACCAGTGATGCCAATTCTCAGGATAGACTTGATGTTCTCTGTGTGTGTGCCTCCTCATGTACAGCCCAGGATGTCAAGACACACATGGATGTTGCTCTCAACTCTGTCAATACTTCCGGTATCATCTACATTTTCAGCTGTTCTTCTGTAAAACCCCTACCCATTCATGTTTCAGCGACCAGTGATGCCAATTCTCAGGATAGACTTGATGTTCTCTGTGTGTGTGCCCTCCTCATGTACAGCCCAGGATGTCAAGACACACATGGATGTTGCTCTCAACTCTGTCAATACTTCCAGTATCATCTACATTTTCAGCTGTTCTTCTGTAAAACCCCTACCTTCATGTTTCAGCGACCAGTGATGCCAATTCTCAGGATAGACTTGATGTTCTCTGTGTGTGTGCCCTCCTCATGTACAGCCCAGGATGTCAAGACACACATGGATGTTGCTCTCAACTCTGTTAATGCTTCTGCTATCATTTACAACTCCAGCTGTTCTTCTGCTGAACCTCTTCCTCTTCATGCTACTGATTACACTGTAATGTATGAATAAGTATTATGGCTTGATACTATCTTGGCAGTCAACATTTCCTTTTTAATATGCGTGTAAGGGGTTCTCAAGTTTGACAAAGATAACTATTTTGGTCCTGAAAATATTTTTCGATTCTTTAAAATAGCCATCATTGAAAATAATTTAGTTGTAGACTTAATAGTGCACTTAATAGTACATAATGTTTTACTTTCAGAGAACTTTAGTTTAATAATAATTATTATACTTATATTTACATAAACCAAATACTGGTAAGAAGAGCAGATATCGATGTTTTTTATCTTAGTACAATTCTCTAAATGCTCAATATGTGTCATGTTCATTATATGCCGTGGCTGTTCGGCAAAAATCTAGCCGATAATCAAATTCTTCCTACACATCACGAAGAAAATATTGATTTATGGTATTAATTGAAGCTCTAATACGGTTCCGCGGGCCAATTAAATCTCTTTACAGAGGTGGAACGTAAACTTTCTCTTTAATATAGCCCTACGAGAAAAGGTCACGCAGTGTTAGATCGGGGGATCTTGGTGGCCAGAAGGGAAGAGCCTGATCTTTAAAACTGTCAAGCGTCCTATCCACCACTGATGAAGTGCAAAATTCCCTGTGTTAAAGGACATCAATCTTGTTGATATTAACAGCAAAAATGGCCTTTCAATATATGTAAACAAAATGATTTATGATTAACTTGTAATATAAAAGTTGCAGAAGAATGAAAGTAGGACATTCTTTTTGAATAACTTTATATTTATTAGGATACAAAAAAGAACTTTGAACAATTTGAAAAAGCAAAGTGTTGATTGTGGTACGAGTATTTAACTGTACTTTAGACCAAGTTTCTACTATACAATTTCACGCATTGACTTGCTCAACCATTAATGACTTTTTAAAGTTAATTTTCCATGTTTGGCAGAATACATTTAAAGCATTTTATATTAACAGCTGAAATAAACATGTTTGAATTTATTGTACCTTGTTAGAACCCTATCTGTGGTGTTTGAAATTCTCTAACTAACTATGAAAACTTTACGATAAATATGGTGTAAAGTCCATCATACACACAAAATTGTAGATGTGGGGATGTGAATAAAGAGTAACAAAAGTCTATGATTTGTTCTCAGAATCATCCTGCTACTTTTGGTCTCACTAGTTACTATTAGTACATTCTTTGACCAAGATGAAACCGACAAAGGTATGCTTCTTATAATTTATGTTGTCTAATAAATATTCTATTTATAATAAATATTTGTATTTTATATCTTTCTAATGACTTAAAAACAGTTGCATTTCAATGAGCACGTCATGTGTAAAAGTTCGTACCAGTGATGTCGGTTTTGTTGTTTAAGACAATCAAAGCTTGTAAAAAGCTTGACAATCAATATACCATTGTACACAGTGAGTGAAATTATGAAAATCTATAACTGAAACATCTAATCAATATTTTGGGTCAGACAGAAGATGTTTGAGCCTGTATGTTTATAGCGGTTGTTTCAGCGAGTTTAGGCTATATAGCAAGATTCAAAAAGTTCTGGAATTATCAAAAATTAATGATAATTTAGTTTTTTATCCAGTGTAGTATCGTTTATATAAAATTGGCTCTGCAATAGTCAAGAACTCCTTGAACTGATTTAAAATCTAACACGATCTCTACTTTACTATCGCAGAAAGCCTAGGATTGCTGAAGAGCTTCTCGCTGAAGCACAATGGCTGCCGACTGATGAACACTGAAACCCCGTCTCACATCCTGTCTTGTCTGCACGGACTGAGGGTGGTAGCACTGGCGTGGCTCATGCTTGGATACCGGATGTTGCACCTCCTCGCCTCCCCCAACTTCCGGTTCAAATATCTCACTGAGGTAGTTTGCGTATATTGGATTATTAAAACAACGCTGTTCTGAAATTTATTTAGCATGTTTTACAGTTGTGAAGAATTCTCAAAATCAAGTAGCAACTGTCACTCACCTCACAAGCAGCATTTACACTGGTACAGTCAGATCTGGCCTGGCGTATATACTTTTACTCATACGTAAACGTTTTATCCTAAATACCACCTTGTAAGTTGTACCAATAAGTAAGTTGACGATTTAAATTTTACCGTCATGTTCATATTCATGTAGCTTAGTAGCTCTTCCAATTACATGTTTAAGAGATAATAATAGATTTTGAATTAATTGAATGTAGAACAAACTAAATAAAGTTAACACGCCCGAGAAATAAAAAGAGTTAGTAGAGGAATTAGAACATTCACTTCCAGGTTATATTCTTTAGGCACAGTGGAAACAATTGGCTAATAAATCTTAAGTCAGTATGCCCGCAAGTGCAAGTGGGCAATGAGAGCTCAAAGCTTGAGGTGTGTGCAGCTATCTGAATAAGTTGTGAATAAGATGTGGTGTGTAAATTTGAACACTGAGAGCATAGCCTGAATATATTTATTTGTTCAATTTTATAGGATTTACTGACCATAGTTAAATTAGCAAAATAATTCAACTACATTTTAAATACAACGATAAAAATATAAAATACTATTCGACTGGTGAGTACTCGTATTTATGGTGTATTTAAATACTGGTTAACATATCTGTTTTGTTTGTTGGTTTCAGAACATAGACAGGATGGCCTGGGCTCCGGTAGAGAATGCTCAGTTAGGGGTGGAGATTTATTTCCTAGTGACCGGAATCATAGTCAGCTACACCTTCTTCCGGAGACGAGGGGATGGAATCCCCTTCAGCTATTTCAAGTTCATCTCCCACCAGTATTTAAGGTAAATCTAAAACTCTTTCGTACCAGAAAATAAAGTTTAAAACATTACTCCTAGTTATGTTATGTACAGGAAAGGTTACTCGTGACAATTGATAGCACGCTTTTCAACATTTTGTCAGACTGTTAACTTTGAATGTAACAGGCTATAGAACCTAAATAAATGTTAAAATTTGTTCACAGCTAATAATTATTTACGTTGTGCAACTTTAGTGGCTTTAGATGAACCCTTTGTCTATTATGACAGCTGATCATTAAAATAAAACAATGTTCTCGTTATAATACGTTATTGTTTTTAGGCTGATTACACCGATAGCAGTTATGACCTTTCTCTATGCAACCGTCTTTATTCACCTGACCAACGGCCCGATTTGGAGAAGATATTTTCAGTTTGAACAAGACTTTTGTCAAACTCACTGGTGGACAAATTTACTGTTCATAAACAACTACGTAAACCCGTATGAGCTGGTAAGAGCTTAATATTATTTATTTAGTATGTGCTAAACAGTGACACCCTAGATATTGTCCATGAACAAATTAAGTACTGCATAGTTACCAGTTTTAATGAGATAATGTAGCGGATGGACGATACGTTTTCGAAAAGTACTATTTGAGAACCTATGTTACAACAACGATTGCAGACATCAAATTACTGACAATAATACAGTATGCGCCAAAATAAACAATACTGAAATTTTAAGATTGTATTTACAGTACTGTTAGAAGATAAACTGAATACTTAAAAGGATATAAAATATATTTAAATAAATTCATTTCACGTTTAATATGACTTCTGTTCAGTTTCAGACTCATACTGTGCTTGAAAATTTCGTATAATTTTAGTGAAGATGGGTTGTTTTATCCCTCTTACGTACTAGTTTTTTTTCTTTAGTTGAATTATTGTGGCTAATGGGTAATTCCGGAAAATGTTCATAACCATCAAGGTTTCTGGAAATTCTTCTTAACGACTAGTTGCCTACATTCATTTTCAAAGACGTTTGCCTCAAGCTTCTATTCAGTGACTGTAACACTTGCTGCAACACTCTCCCATGATTTTCGTTCGTTCAGACAGTTTTTGGGCGACCTGAGCAGTGAACAGTTCTTCCGTTAGGTGAAAACACTACCCGTTCTACGACACTTGTGGAAAAAGTAAGCATTATATAATTATTAGGTGGGTTTTTGTGGAAATGCTCTCGAAAACCTAATGCAGTGTGTGACGAACCGGGCCCACCCGAAGTCCAACTCCGTATGAGCGAAAATAATGCTCTACCATGAAAGCTTTCTCTGCAGTAGTTAGCGACATGTCAGCAAAAAATAACCTCAGACATGAAATTAATAAAAGTCTTATAGACTTTGCAACAATCAAAAGTTGTCACGGCTAAGCGACAAGGCAACAATAGCGTATTAAGTTTCAGTACTGTTTATTTTGGCGCATACTGTACTTATAACAAACTAACATATCAGCGCTACCGTGAATCCTAGCGAATCTTCTATAACGAGGAATAATTTACACCTGAACTATCTTATGGAGGTGTCTCTTCCCCAAAAATGAGGGTTTAAGCTATAAAAGTGTATTGATGATCTGATTGCAATGAAACTTTGTTATTAAGATTTACGACATCATACGTAGCATCTAAATAAATACCATCACAATCCAATAACCAGCCAAACCAAGATGGCGGCAAAACTAATTTCGGCCACCATTATGGTCGTGCTGAAGGGATTTTGTTGATGTTTAGTAACATGTTAGATACTGTGTCATTACGGTTGATTGGTATCCACAGAGATACTGACTGATAACTATTGTTTTCAGTGCATGCCACAAACCTGGTACTTGGCGATTGAGTTCCAACTGTACGTACTCTCACCACTGCTGCTGATTCCGTTGTATCGGAGGCCTAAACTGGGATTCGCTCTTTTGGCTGCAGCCTTTCTAGCTACTATAGTTGGCGGGATGGTCAACGCGTATGTTTTGAAAATCCATGCTGGAGGACTTATAAGAATGTAAGTTTACCATGAGCCTTTTTGAGATTATTTTGTCAATAAACTGGAACTAATACTTGTTACTGCTGTGTTTTGCTACCTGGGCAAGAAGTATTTATAATCACAAGAAGCGTAGTCGGTTAGTTTAGCTTATACGCTAAATAAATTGTGTGGATCGTCCTAAGAAAATAGTTTAAAGAATATTAGAGTCTTAGGGTTATTGGTAAAATATTGCTGATTGATGGCTGCGAAGTTGTATACTTTTCACCTAATTAAACTACTCGATTATAAATATTCCTCTTAACATACACGACGATGAGTACATATATTTCAGAGACAGAACAAGTGAAGGTACGAACGTATATGAGTTCTTCTACACCCAGTATCGAGCAGCTTCCTTCCTGATAGGGATCTTGCTGGGACTGGTACTTTTTAAGTGCAAAGAAGGAGAACTGACCATCAAAATCTCAAAGGTAAGAACATACAATTAGCATTGGAATGTTTGATGTAAGTGCCCCATAACTGGGATGGTAACGGTCAAAACCAATTCTTTAATCCAGAAAATTTTACTTTTTAAACCCAGGCATTTTACGACTTGTAGGATAGTTCTGGTAAAATTCCCGACGCATTCTCATGCAGTAGAATATTATTTTGTGACATTGTAGTAGCAGTTAATACCAGTCATTTATCCTTTAAGTATCCATTGACGAAATATCAATTATAATCTGTTAAGGTGATTTAATGAAAATTAAAATTGAAAACTAAAATTAAATGTTTTACCCCAAAAGAAATTAATTACAGTGAAAACTTAAGTTTTCACCAAATCTTCCTCCTTACTGTTTTCTTAAAAAAAAAAAAAACAGTTTTCTTCTTACTGTTTTCCTTACTGTATTCTCCTTCAGGTATATTGAACGCTGTGTTGTCCTGGAAGGTCCTGGTGCCCTTGTCCAGACTCACGTATTGCGCCTTTCTTGTTCATTTTGTCATCCAAGATGTCCACGCCTTCAGCACCAGAACAGCAATAACACTGGACTTTCTTAACTTGGTGAGCTCGGTAGTTTTTTAATTCTCACACTGTAAAATTTATAATTATAGTTTTGTTCTTTCAGTTCACACAGCACAAAACACCATCATAATTACGTTGAAATATTTCTGAAATATCTCTTGAGATATTTCGGTCTCGCTGTGGACTACTATGTTCAGTCACTGATTTTTTGGGAACCAGAAAAACTAGATTATAGTTATGACAGCGGCCACGAAAACCTAAGAGTTATGTTAAAGTTATCTAACAAGGGACAACATATTTGGGTATTTCTTAAATTCAATGTTAAAATTCAATTAGATGACTCGAACTTAAAAATTTAAAGAATTTATAAGTACCAAATTTATTTTAAGACTGTAAGGTAGGTACAAATTACTAATTTACTTTCAAAAGGGATTGCCAAGAGGTTTCTATATTCCATTAAAAAGGATATAAAGGTAGGGAAAAGGGGTACCAAGAAAGAAGTCTCTATATTTCGTATCTTACAAAACCTTTACAAGAGAGAAGTGAACTTATTTACAAAACAAAACAACTTCTTTTAATTTTTTTGTATTGTAAATAAGTTTACTTCTCTCTTGTACAAGGTTTGTAAGAAACGAAATATAGAGACTAGTTTTTGATGCCCCATTTCCCTTCTTTCTATCCTTTTTAGTGTAATATAAATTACTAATTTATTTGCTTATGTGTTTTAGTTTTACGTTTTCTTCGCCGATCTCGTTGTTAGCTACATTTTGGCAGCAGTTCTACATTTGCTAGTAGAGGCTCCAGCGAGTAACTTGATCTTTCTACTTTACAAAGGTAAGCGTCAATTTGTTCATCCTTGAAATAGTGCATATCATTTGAATAAAGTATCAACTCTGTAACAATGTCTTTAAACTACCAAACAAGTTAAATTGCCACAATACTCGTATGTGATTGGCTCTCTCCGTGGAAAAGAAATTTACACCGCACTGTGACTCCTCATTCTCACTGCAATAAACCCCCTGGCAGCTTCATCTTGCGGCAATGATCATTGGCTAGGTGAAATCTCGCGTTCTCTCTGATTGGCTGAGCAACAACGTGCAGAGATCGTCAACATGGGTTGTTGAGCAGCTCGTGCAGAGATCGTCAACATGGGTTGTTGAGCAGCTCGTGCAGAGATCGTCAACATGGGTTGTTGAGCAGCTCGTGCAGAGATCGTCAACATGGGTTGTTGAGCAGCTCGTGCAGAGATCGTCAACATGGGTTGTTGAGCAACTCGAAGATATCGACATGGTAACATTTCAAAACTTAACACGTTATCACGTCACTATGAGTGTTTGAAGCGTATCTCCTATTAATGAAGTTACCTCAATTTATTCAAGATCATCTTCATTTATCGTAATCAGGAGGCGGTTTTTATTGAGTTATCAAAACTATGATTCAGTCTGTAATGTAAAGAAATAGTAACGGCCCTATTACTTTATTTATTTGATCACGTGACTGATGTGCTGTTCAGGTCCAGTGTACACTAGGCTGGCTCTCAGCGCTGTCACTGGCTCTCGTGTCTGTGTGTTCCATCTCTATATTCCAGCAGCCCACACACGAGTACACGCCTTGGCTAGACACGGCCTACGGCATTCTTCACCGTCCCGCCCTCTCCCTCGCAGTCGCCTGGGTCGTCCTCGTCTGTTCCTTAGGATATGCAAGTGAGTACAAGGTTAGGACAATGTTATGGTAGGTAGATGACGCATAGATGCCAAATGGCTGAGGCAGAAAATTCAACATAGTTGAGGCAGCCCTCATACAGAATGCGCTGCTAGGCAAGTCTTTTGAGAGTCTCAAGTAGAATTCGGCGTTCTCAAAAATCGCACGATTTGGTCATATTTAAGTAATCTACGAGTACATCGGACAAACTCGAGACGTTCTGGGAGAAAGACAGCAAGAGACGACAGCGCTCGCAGTGAATTCTGTGCGTGGACTTCCTAACTATGTTAGGTTCCCTGCCTTAGCCCACGGCATCTATGCAATACCTACCTGCCATAACATTGTCTTTAGTTAAAGCTAAGTTCTTCGTGTCACATAGACTTGGTATTTACTCAGGGTTATCGCAACGCAGGTGAGCAATATTACCAATGGTGAGTGAGGGAGTTCGAAATCATGTCTCGAACCAGTTAGGCTTCAGTGGGCTAGTTGGAGTGGGCTCGTGGCGGGTCGGTATCGCTCGTGATTCCGGAGCGAATCAATAATTCTGATATATACAATAAATATATCTTTAATTGAGTACAATAAAAACTAAAATGTGCAGAGTTTATTATACTTTTAAACACAATGCAGTACTTATACAGCTGATATTCATACGGTAGTGCATAACGTTGTCCTCAGGGTTGTAAGTAGATGAGAAATAACGCTTTACATAAGTTTAAGAAGTGAAAGCCACAGCCGAATTGGCGAATTCATCTCCCACGAAATGAGAATAAGAGAGGCAGATTGGGAAAACTTCTCTTACAGTTGTTTTTAGCTTTCTTTGGAAGACAAATTTAGTTGCAAACTTCGGAGTCCTGATTACATTTTAAAGCGTGGCGTTTTTACGGTTTACTTTTAAAATCGATCACTCCAGGAAAAATCTATCGTCTTGAGGATTGGTGCGTGGATAATTAATATAGATTAGAATAACTTTATATATAACAGTCGCTTATATGTACACAATCTTATTGGTCACCCTATAATTAAAGATTGTGTTAGTTTGGAAATTTCAAAAATAATCCAAGTCTGATGTAAATTTAAATTGAAAGGTTTCAAACGAAGGCAAGCAAACCACTTCTTATTAAAAGCAACCAGTAAATTATAGGGTTGTTGATCATAAACAAACCATTAACTCAACCAAAACTATACATGCACCAACACTATGCCATTACCCAATCTAAAATAAACAGTTTCAGACTTCATAGATTCTGGTTTAAGTGTAAGTTACCAAAACCAGGAGAAATATCAGTTAGAAACATTGTTTTCTTAATGAATGAACACAAGTGAGAGTAGCGTCAAAATATTGTTATTTTTTAAATGTATAAGCTATTATAATATGTTTCGTACGTATGTAACTCAAAACTCTGGTGGATGAGATGAACTATAGTCTTAAAATGTATTACTACGATAAAGAAAACGAACATAAACTCTATCGAAATGAAGCAATAGTCTTGTACAATGTGGCTTGTAGAACACGCTGTAATCGTTAGTAACAAGTTGTCGATGACCACTAGAACTTGTGGGTAACAGATTAAACCTAAAACTGTTGGAATTCCGCAAAGTATTATTTTCTCCATAACGAGATAATGTAGTGGTTGTTGTCAAGACTAAGCAAAGTGACTACACACCGTATTCCCCATCCATAATAACAATATTTTCACTACTATTGTATAAGACATCTGTTCAAGTAAAACAGCTGACTTGTATGGTTTCAGCCAAGTCTCAGACTCAGGAGAGACGCCAGTCCAAGCCTCATCTGCCTGCATTCTTCAGCAACACACTGCTGACCGACAAGGAACTCTTCTCCGTCAGACTTTAAACATGTGATAATACATCTACTGTTACATCAATAAAGGAATAGAAACGGATAAATCATATGGTTTTCTTCTTACACATGCCTTGGTCTAATCTTTAGATATGATATAATTAAATACATTGATTGATTTTAAAACTACTTACATAATATTGTCGTTTGTTAACCATTTGACTCTTTACCAATAGTTAACTAACCTTTGCACACTGTCGTTTAGTCCTATGTAAACTAAAGAACCTACAGTTTTAAAACCTAGACGGAGTATTTGAAGTACCTAGTCTATATAAATTACCTTTTTAAGTAACTGACTATAGTTTTCTACAAAAATCACACCTAGTTGGTATATGTCGGAAATTCTAATATTAACCTAGCATTCTGTTCTAAAACCCTTTAAAATTAAGTGCCTGAAAACATTCTAACTTCAGTAAAAACATTCTAAAAAGTTGCTACCATGTAGGGTTGTCTAAATATTTTAGCCTTACCGTTGCAATATGACAACTGTCCAACACATACACATATGGCGTATTTAAAAACTACACGTTATAACCAACCTTTATATTTTAGTTTTACAAATATACTAACGCTTATTGCTACTTCTCTTCCAAAGCCTAAAACTTCCGGTCCTCAAAAATGATAACTTCAGTTATTTTTGGGACAGTTACACATATATTTTAAGTTTTATTTTAATAGTTAAAAAACCAAAAACCAATTAACTAAACGATTTCTACTGTTGGAACATCCAAACCATCACTAAAATAAAACTCCCTACTGTTATTGACTGTAACACACAAGCGAATAAGATTTTTCATAATAAATTATTAAAATATTAAAGATTATTAAAATATTCCACTAAATCAATAGTTTTTTAAAAAACCTAACGATAAAAAATACGTTACAACAGTTAGTTTCTGTTAGATTATATATTAAACCAAAACTAAGTAAAAACACATCATTCTAGTGCACAACCAGGTAATTAATTTAATACACCAAAATTACACTGTCTTGGACCATAATTACATTTTACAAAACAATTAGCCCTACAATTTTTATAATAATATAATTGATTTTGTTTAAAGTTTTACTTCAAACGGTTTTGAATGAAATAATAAAAAGGGTAAATTTATTAATATAATCGGAAACTCAACACACAGTACGCACACGTGCACACTTCTTCAAAAGGTAGACAGGTTCTGCCATGTTTTATCAGCTCATATAAACATCCTACACTTTGTTAACAATGACAAATATACAAGCTTGTTACAAAAACCCAAGGCTAGAGCGTGAAGTGCTTCGTTGCAAAGTTACAAATTGGCCAAATTTATCTCCCAGTCACCAAAGAAATTCCGGCTTCATGTTTTGTTTCCGACCAACCGAAGTAACATTTCTTGTCTTCATAACTCACTAAATTGTTTCATAATTTTCGCTTTCTCTCAAGTGTCTTTCTTTGAAAACTAATTTCTGCGTCTGCCAAACTTTTAATAATTTTCAAGAATGAATAAGTTGCTGAAAGTTTGAGTTTAAACGTTTCCAGAACAGAAGTGTCAATTAGTTTAGGTTTTAACCCCAAAATAGATTATAAAGTTATTTTCTTAATTAAGTTCATTTACATACATTGGCTTCAAAGTATTTTAAGAACGCGTTTGATACAATACAATAATACAACGTGTACAATAATACAACGTTCAGGACATCTCAGTACATTTTACTCGTTTTTTTAGGTTTTAATATCCATCTTAAATGTTATATTGACATAAACTAAACAACAAGTTTATAATCTATAGAAGATTTATAAATTATAAAATTATACAAATGAGTTTCCTTTGAAAAACATGCGCACTTTAGCCAAATCCTGATCTGTTCCAAACAGCTTATCTTTTCCTCATTCGTTATATCGAGTAGGGTTTGGAGGAGGACGTTTAAGTATTCAACTTGAGGTGTCCTTAAGGTTGCAAAAGAAAACCACCAGAATGATTCCAAAGGTCAAGGGATTCGCGTAGGGACATATTTAAGGGCTTAGGTCAATTTTCGTTCCTCTGTGTTTATTTTCGGAAGTGATTCTATATTGTCAAACAAATTAAGGGTGCGTTCAATTTACAGTTAGCCTACCTATAGTTAAAATAAAATGATTATTTGGAATTTATGCAGCAATGGACTCCGGAATGTCAACAATAACGTATTACATGTTCGATATAAAACTGTTTAATTACCACCTGCTGTTTCAACGCCAAAATTCTCAGGTTTGAAATACAAAATTTGCCAATAAGCGAAGCTTATTTAATAGGTGGATGATGTTTCTGATAATTAACGTCTTTAATTCTTATTTTGATTTAATTTAATTGGTCGAACCCCTTCCCCACATGATTCATTAAAAGCCAGGTCTGATGTTAATTAAGTAGTAATCATGTATATTACTCGTAACGTTGACATTGCGGTTAGAAAATAATCCAGATGTTATGTATGATTTCTAAACATAATGTATTTTAACAGATTTTCATTGAAATGTAGGTCACGTTGCTATTATTTGTGAAAATGTGGATTTATTGAATGCACCTTGCTAAATGGCACATAATTTGTAATCATATATAGTCTAATAAATAAAATGAACACTCCAGTTGAACCTTTGAAAAGCACAATAAAATTAAAACTTGAAAGTGTGGTATGGTCTTTAAAAAACAATAAGGAAAACGTTGTTATTCAGTTGGAAGAGTAGGTTGGATAAGTGTATGATAGTTTAAATCAGAAATTGTTCTCCTTAATAAAACTTTGAATACTTTATAGAGCATTCTTATTTTCTTTGATCAGACTATTTAATATGTAAAAATAAAATAACATAAAACTGACGTTTAGTAGGCAGAAATGAACGGTTGGTTTTAACAACGTTTTGTTTACAAGTAAGCCTTTTAAAGTTGCCAAGTTTAAATGAGCTTTGAATTGAATTTAGAGAAAAGTTACTGTTGGCTTAAGTTGGAAAAGTTAAGTTGACTTTGATTTTACTCTTACTAACCATAGATTACACCTAAACTAAGTTAGATTCAATCCCGCCGAAATAAAAAGTATTATCTTATTATTTATTTAATTATTTTTAGTATTTCGTTTGTAAATACATTTTGGTTTTCTGAAGTAGTATCCTGTACGCTAAGTAGTAATATTTAGTGGTTTTAAATGGTTAGGGATTGTCTAGTTTGATTCCTTGATGATGTGAGGACTAGAAGACTGCAAGTTTAAAAGTAACATATAGGTTTGCAAAAGTGTGAATCTATGCAGAAGGTGTGTTGTAAGGAAACAACTCTAGTTTCAAGAAAGAAACATATATGAGATATATCACAATGCACACCTGCTACACGAATTGTATCAAACTGAGGAATTGGACTTGACAGTCTAAAGAATTGGAAACCTGAATGTCTCATGCATGAAGGCAACGTATTTTATAACGTGTGTAACTGTCAAAGCTTTAAAACTTTTCTTGTTTAAAGCTTAAAATATCGGTTTTATTGATTTTAAATGTTGTTTCATTAATAGTTTAATATCAGAGCTTTGTTTTCAAGGGGTTTTGTTTATTTCTTTTAATAATAAGAGTTTAATAATAGGTTTTATAAAGAAGTTGCTTGTTTTGGTATTTTAAAGAATTTATGGATATTTCTTTTGTGTTTAACTCTACAGTGCTAAGCCTCTTAACATTAGAGACATAAAAACGCAGCCTTTACCAACGGAAGAATAGTAAAAAATATTTTCCTGTTCGTCGTTGAATTTGTGTTTAAATTCCCTTTCTTTAGAGGTGCCACAAGGGGGGATTTGTATTTGAAAGATTTGAGCCTTACCCCTGGATTTGGGTGGGGTGGGTGACACACATAGTACAGTACGTCAAAACAAACTTCATAATCCTATAAAACATTCTCCAAAGGGTTAAAAAATATTTTCCTTTTCAAAAGTTAAGGTGGGGGGACATTTAAAACCTACCCTGTATACGTTCTCTTGCGTTTAAGTACCCGACTGCTCTGTACCTTTCTAAAACTTGTTATTGTAGACTGATTACAAGTTTAGAACCATGGTCGAGTTTCTTTAGATTTAAAATTATATACTTCCCCTATGAGTACCAGTGTTTAAAAAAGTACCATTATTTAATTATTTGTTGAGATTTGACGCTGTGTTTCCTATATCATTAAAGAACTAGTATAATGTAATGAAGTGTCAGTACTCGAAGCTTGTGAACAGGTAATATATCCCATTGATAGAACTAAAACAGTGTACCACAACTAAGAGCTCGTTCTTAACAACAACATTATACAATTCCACTTCAAAACCAAGAGAAGTGCTTTGCTTTGCTGAGAAGTTACAAATTAGCCAAACTTATCTTCCAGTTAACAAAGAAATTCTGAGTTTATATTTTGTTTCAAAGTAACGTTTCTTGTTGTCTTGACGGATCTAACTCAGTGAATTGTTTCATAATTTGCACTTTCACTCTGCATCTCTTCTCTTTGAAAACCTCTTTAACAACCTAAACTAAACAGTAAGTGATTTTATCTAAACACATATTTTTTATCAAAGTGTTTATTTTACTCGGTAATGTCTGAGACTTATAAAGTCCCACGAAAATCAACTGCTTGTTCAACAGTATTTTCAGCTTTTAAAATATTAAAAACTATCTAATTCCGTAATATTTCATTTGAGTTGCAAAATAATTCATATTTGAGATACTAGCTGATAACCGATTTGAAACTAAGCATACCTGCCAGAAAATTATGAGATATTGTATCTTCTGTTGCTTTTATTAGCGGTTATGAAATAATTTCACAAGTTCAATTTGTTTCGTATCATCCCAAATTGTGAACTAAGCGGGTTTATCTGAAATTTCTTGTGCTCAAAGCTGGACAAGTTTACGGTTAAGTAGGTTTCAATATAAAGTGTAGCAAAATTCTATATTGTAAGACCTTTTTATCTTCGTAAAACAATCATCTTATTCTGGATGTAAATATAAAGCACTAGACTGTACTTAATGAGAGAGGAAGGATGTTGATGAGAGACGTTTTCTGCAGAAGAATCTTTCATCTTCACTATCGTTAAGGATATTGCAATGTCGTTATCAATATTTACACAAGCTCTTATTGCATTGGCATTTTCTATGACGAAGAACTGTAATTCTAAAAAACGTTTTGTTTTGATTTTGTATTCAGAGCCAGTTCCTTAAATATCGCACGAGAATACGTTCCCAGACTTGATCGTATCAAAACTGACAAAACAAATTACGTATAAAGTAGACATTAGACAGGTCTGGTAGAGATAAATGTTATGAGACATGTTACAATGTACACCTGCCAGACAATCGTATCCGACCCAAGATATTGAATCTGACAATCTAAAGCAATGGACACCAAACCGTCTCTGTGTAGCTCTCTCTCATTTTACACGTACCTCTCGTTGTAAAACAATGCATGAAGCATTTACGTTAAATTGAATCTAGCAATAGCAAATAATGTGTTAGCAGTTGTGACGCTTCTGTTGGAAGTTTGACAGTTTTCTGTTGGAGTGACAAAATATGCATAACGCATCATTTATGTATTATTTCATAATTATTATTTGTACACAAATTTATGTTATTAAAGTGGTCTAACTGCTAACGACCTAAGTGTGTAGTGATATTGAACGATAGATTGGAAGTCATTCGTGCTCAAATTATTTATACTTTCAGAAGTGATTTTATGATGTTTGTACCAAACGTTCTACGTCAACTCTACGCAGGCATGGTAGAATTAAACGTAACCAGAGTTGAAATAGCCATTTTTTACATTCTGCACAGTACACAATCAAAGTTAGCAGCTGTGTATAATGAGCCATGATGAGATATGACAAGAGATATCTATGGATCCGCAGAACCAAAAGAAGAAGCTGAAGTTGTCTCGGAAAGGAACTTGTTATCGGAGTCTGAACAATTGAGATATGGAGACAAACGGCTCAATAATCTGCAGATTATCAACCAGCTGATCTCTTAACTCGAGTTTTGTCTTCTTTAGAGCTCTGAACAACGATAAGACTTAAGAACACTTCCTCAGCTTTCATATTTTGTAAGAAGTATTATTGCAGAAAACTATCATGACTAATCTAATAGGTTTTAACTTTAAAAAATTATATTACAATATTGTCTTAGCTTACAATTACCCCATGTACTGCGAAATTTTAAATAAAGGGACATCAAAGCTTACTTAGTACGCCATGTCAAATTTTAAATCCAGTCGGCTATGAAAAACCGTTTAAAATAAAAATGACAATAGTCAACGTGATTTTGTTTTCATTTACAACATCAGAAGTGTTTTTTTAGTTTTGTGTGAATTTGGTTAATTGTATAACAATTTTGTGAGTTGTTGCATAGAATCAGGTATACTGTATATCCAACTTCACCTTTTAGAAATAATTCAAACTACAACCTACCGTTCTGTAACATGACGGTGAGTTCTCTATTTAACCTTTACATAGAAGTGTTTTTTCTCTAAAGCGATTACCGCTGTAGCTGCTGAGTTTGAGCAAAATTACATTCACAACGCAAAATAATATAAGCTCAGACTTACGTTATATACTGTATAAACTCAGAACCACTGATTCGCCGTACTTCTAAAAGAAAGCACTCTAACCTTACATGAAAGAGTATGACCTAAAGGTCGACCTTGTGTACAACAATCGATACCTTGACATTAACGTGATTGACCTTCAAATAGCAAAGCAAACAGGTTGCAGATGGATTATCCTAACATTTTCAATAATTACCATTTTATTGTTATGGTTGATATCCTATATATAATTCAAATTATATACAGATTTGACCCACATAGATTACTGAAATTGTTCAAAATTTTCACTTCATACTGTTTACAGCCGTTAAAGTAGTTTCATGGTCTCAAGTAACTCCTAAGACAAAACAGCCTTGAGCTCGACGTGGCCGACAATGTCCACCCTGCTGTTGGGAGCCCAAAAGATGTTTTTTTATTGTAGGTTGACCTCAGCCCTGAGCCCTAAAGGACAGAGGGCCACATTCCTCAGCTAAAAGTAGCCTTGTAGGAACATCAAACTGTGAAAGCGTTGTGTTCTCTGATACAAAGGTCAAAGCAAGTGGCTACTTGATACTATGTGCACAATAACCAATAATCTTCAACAAAGGACAAACAAGGAGAGAGCTTTGTTCTAAACCTAGCAGTTACAGGTTCAAACAAATTTACCACGTTTTGTTATAAAAACATGAATTTTCAACTTTGTTAGGTATTGCGAAACATTTAACTAAATCCTTTATACTCAAAGGAAAGTGTGTAAAGTGCTCTAGACCTTGTTGGTTTGAATGTTTTTCTTTATAGGTTGTGTTTTCTTTCAAGAATTTAAATAATACTTTGATTATGGCCTTTAATTAACCTTTAATAGTTAAATAAATACCCGATATTAAACTTTTCAGTTATTTTACTAATATCTGTGTTGCTTCTAACTGAGCTAACAAGAAAATTGAAATTTTGAGGTCAAGTGGCAAAAGAGTAACTTAATTTCTTGAAATGTTAGAGAATCATTTGCAGAATGTGAGAGACATTTGCAGAGTGGTTTTCTAAACATCTTCTTTATTAGGTGTACACAGTAGAATTACTAACAAGAAAACTCTGAAAGTAAATTTGTAAAGTTAAAGTATCTACGGCCGATTGTATTCTGTAGAAACATGTTAACTTCCTGTGAAACACGTTCCTAGAGTGCCAACTCCTGTGGCTTATTTAAAACTGCGTGAACTGGTAACACCTAGTTTTAAAGTGTCAAAACTACTCTGGAACGTGGTGTAAACGTGGATCTTTAGGGCAATAAATTTGAACATTAGGGTCAAGTCAATGTAATTTAGTAGTCTTTTTAAAATTTTACTAACTCTGACTTTGTTTACTCGCCAAACATCCAGTCGCCGACCTCGACCAGGAGAGCAGAGGCGATGAACAAGAGTACGTTAGGGAAGAGCACCAGTTGAATCAGGCCAGCGAACAGTGAAATGGTTGCTCCAGTGTAATGTGTAATGGATACCAACACCCCACGCACAGAGTTCCAAGCCATGGCTCGTCCGTGGTCAGGGGTAGCTGGGTAGTTTCTTGTCTTCGAACTAGAGGATAAACATTGAACTTCAACCGTGTTGCTTGGAAACGGTTTGAAATTCTTATGTATTAAATGTAGTGTTGAAGGTAAAGATATTAATGGAACTGAAAATTAAAACAACCTTTTAACAATGAAAATATTTTCAAATACATCACAGTGAACATTAAAACTGTTTACAGGCCTACCAAAAAATGTAAAATTTAGTAAGATTTTACTGATTTACTTCAAGAAGTCAAGAAGTTCAGTTTTGTTTTATTATTTAAAGTTCGGGTTTGTTAAATTTATTTAATGAGCTGTTAAACATGAAAAATATGTGATTGAAAAGTTGTTTCAGAAGTTGAACTATTATTGCGGACATTTTCCATCGTTAGTGAACAAAAAGAATCACGACGTTTCGGGATCTGCAATCTGATCCCGTCTTCTGGTGAAAATAACATCCATTCACCATGTTCTTGATGTGTTTTTCACCTGAAGACGGGATCAGATTGCAGATCCCGAAACGTCGTGATCCTTTTGTTCACTAACGATGGAACCAATAATAGTTCAACTTCTGAAATCCTCCCATCGTCAACAACAAACTTCAAACAAAGAATTGATTCTCGGTACGGACCCGGAACAAGTAAAAAAGTCAGCGAATTAGAAAATGTGCACTTAAAGTTGGCTAGACATACCAACGACCTAACTTTTCTTACTAAATGTAAAATCCAAAACCTAATGCCCAACGGGTTCCACCTTAAAGCACCGTTCAAAAGTAGGAAAGCCAGTAAAATTATGGAAACTGCTTCTAAAGCTTTGTTGTTAGAAAGAATAAAACATCATCGGAATTCTAAGAGACTTCTCAAAATAGAAATTGAAAATAACAATCCGAATTGATCGACACAGTAGGCGTGGAATCTGAAAAGATTTTCAAAAGCATCCAAAATAGATATTTGAAAGAATCAGACGGTAAAAAGGAAAAACTAAAGAAAAAGTTTGAAAACTTAAAACCTAGTCAAAACTAAGTGTTTCCCCAAAATAAGGATGCAGAAAATAGTATAACAATGTAGTGAATCTTTCGTCACGAGTTTTAACCAATGCTGAAAATTCCGTTTTGTCTAAAGGGTTAAACTTTTCAGTTGTGCCTAAATCAGTGAAGGTCCTTGACTTTGTCACGGCAATCGAGTCGGCTGTCTCACAGTTGTCTGATGAGGATGGTGATAGGTTTCGGTGCAAAGCAAGTCTTCTACTGAAAAAAATTCCAATCCCAAAGCCCAACATTACTAAATAAATAAATAAACAAATAAATAAATATTTATTGCTGTAGACAATACAATTGTATAAGCAATTACAAAGGAAATTTAAAACTAGAAATTAACGTAGTCTTCATTATCTTCCAAATAGTCATTAGTGGAGTAATGGGTCTTACCAATCAGATAATTTTGTAACTTCTTTTTGAATTTATTAAGGTTGTCTTCAAATTTTATTTCCTGAGGTAACTTGTTAATTAGTTTGACGGCGTTAAATTTTAAATGTTTTTCGTAAAAGGTTTTGTTATGACATATATTTTCTAATAGATTTTTTTGGTCTGATATTATAGGTTTTTAATTTTGTAGTTTCAAATGTAAAATATTGTGGATTTTCTTTGGCAAATTTTATTGTTTCAAATTATATATGTCTGGAACGGTTAATAATTTATTTTGTTTAAATATTTCTTTACAAGATTCTCCAGCTTTTAGATCAAAATTGCCGGCATGTTTCACTGACTGATTTTGGAATACGAACTGGCAATTGGAAGGAGTCTGAAGAGGAATAAGCGTTTTGCTTAGAACGGACCGGTAAACAAGGAGTAGACCCGGCATGTTTCACTGACTGATTTTGGAATACGAACTGGCAATTGGAAGGAGTCTGAAGAGGAATAAGCGTTTTGCTTAGAACGGACCGGTAAACAAAGATGGAGCCAGTATGTTTCACTGACTGATTTTGGAATACAACTGGCATTGGAAGGAGTCTGAAGAGGAATAAGCGTTTTGCTTAGAACGGACCGGTAAACAAGGAGTAGACAGTATGTTTCACTGACTGATTTTGGAATACAAACTGGCAGTGGAAGAATCTGAAGAGGAATAAGCGTTTTGCTTAGAACGGACCGGTAAACAAGAATGACCCGGCATGTTCACTGACTGATTTTGGAATACAGACAAACAGTGGAAGAGGAATCTGAAAGAGGAATAAGCGTTTTAGCAAAACGGACCGGTAAACAAAGTAGACCAGCATGTTTCACTGACTGATTTTGGAATACGAACTGGCAATTGGAAGGAGTCTGAAGAGGAATAAGCGTTTTGCTTAGAACGGACCGGTAAAAGCAAGGTAGACCAGCATGTTTCACTGACTGATTTTGGAATACAATTCAGCAATTGGAAGAGGATCTGAAGAGGAATAAGCGTTTTTGCTAGAACGGACCGGTAAACAAAGAGTAGACCGGCATGTTTCACTGACTGATTTTGGAATACGACTGCTATTGGAAGGAGTCTGAAGAGGAATAAGCGTTTTGCTTAGAACGGACCGGTAAACAAGGAGTAGACCGGCATTTTCACTGACTGATTTTGGAATACGAACTGGCAATTGGAAGGAGTCTGAGAGGAATAAGCGTTTTGTAGGAATGGACCATAAGGAGTAGACCCGGCATGTTTCACTGACTGATTTTGGAATACGAACTGGCAATTGGAAGGAACTCTGAAGGAATAAGCGTGTTGCTTAGAACGGACCGGTAACATAAGTAGACCCGCATGTTTCATGACTGATTTTGGAATACAGGCTGCAATTGGAAGGAGTCTGAAGAGGAATAAGCGTTTTGCTTAGAACGGACCGGTAAACAAGAGTAGACCCGGCATGTTTCACTGACTGATTTTGGAAAATACGAACTGGCAATGGAAGGAGTCTGAAGAGGAATAAGTTTTGCTTAGAACGGACCGGTAAACAATGATAGACCCGGCATGTTTCACTGACTGATTTTGGAATACGAACTGGCTATTTAAAGGAGTTTGAAGAGGAATAAGCGTTTTTTTGCTTAGAACGGACCGGTAAACAGGAAGTAGACCGCATGTTTCACTGACTGATTTTTCGAATACGAACTGGCAATGGAAGGTCTGAAGAGAATAAGCGTTTTGCTTAGAACGGACCGGTAAACAAAGAGTAGACCGGCATGTTTCACTGACTGATTGGAATACGAACTGCAATTGGAAGGAGTTTGAAGAGGAATAAGCGTTTTGCTTAGAACGGACCGGTAAACAAGGAGTAGACCCGGCATGTTTCACTGACTGATTTTGGAATACGAACTGGCAATTGGAAGGAGTCTGAAGAGGAATAAGCGTTTCGCTTAGAACGGACCGGTAAACAAGGAGTAGACCCGGCATGTTTCACTGACTGATTTTTGGGTACGAACTGGCAATTGGAAGGAGTCTGAAGAGGAATAAGCGTTTTGCTTAGAATGGACCGGTAAACAAGGAGTAGACCCGGCATGTTTCACTGACTGATTTTGGAATACGAACTGGCTATTGGAAGGAGTCTGAAGAGGAATAAGCGTTTTGCTTAGAACGGACCGGTAAACAAGGAGTAGACCCGGCATGTTTCACTGACTGATTTTGGAATGAACTGCAGTGGAAGGAGGAGTCTGAAGAGGAATAAGCGTTTTGCTTAGAACGGACCGGTAAACAAGGAGTAGACAGGCATGTTTCACTGACTGATTTTGGAATACTGAACTGCTATTGGAAGGAGTCTGAAGAGGAATAAAGCGTGTTGCTTAGAACGGACCAGTAAACAAGGAGTAGACAGCATGTTTCACTGACTGATTTTGAAATACGAACTGGCAATGGAAGGAGTCTGAGAAGAGGAATAAGCGTTTTGCTTAGAACGGACCGTAAACAAAGGAGTAGACCCGGCATGTTTCACTGACTGATTTTGGATCGGACAGCGGTGGAAGGAGTCTGAAGAAGAGGAATAAGCGTTTTGCTTAGAACGGACCGGTAAACAAGGAGTAGACCCGGCATGTTTCACTGACTGATTTTGGAATACGAACTGGCAATTGGAAGAAGGAATCTGAAGAGGAATAAGCGTTTTGCTTAGAATGGACCGGTAAACATGGGCAGAACTGGCATGTTTCACTGACTGATTTCGGAATACGAACTGGCAGTGGAAGGGAATCTGAGAAGAGGAATAAGCGTTTTGCTTAGAATGGACCGGTAAACATGGAGCAGAACTGGCATGTTTCATGACTGATTTTGGAATACGAACTGGCAGTTTTACTGGTAAAAATGGTTTGAACCTTCAGAAGCTGCGGATGAACTGAAGTGCCAGGATAACCAACTGACAGTAAGGGACATCGCGAGGGTCAATGAGGCCAGGCGACTCCGCCAAAACTCGAGATCAGGAATGAGGAGGATACACGCTAGAAACAAGTGCAAACCCACAGAATCTTCAAGCTGTCTCTACTGGCTACACATCACGGGACAGACTGCCAGTGACCTTTAACTCTATGACCTATGCTAGTCTAAAAAAAAAAAGGGGTTTATACCTTTAAAAGTATTCAGAAATAAAAACGTTATTAATGTAAGCTCAAAAAAGCTACTTTTATCATTTCTTTTGTATAGTAAAAATTACTAAACTCAAAAAAGTGACTTTAATAATTTTCTAACTAACTTTCTAACTTTTGAAATGTCTTAAAATTGTCTTCAAATTTGATTTCTTGAGGTAATTTGTTAATAAGTTTGATGGCGTTGAATTTTGAATGTTTTTCGTAAAAGGTTTTGTTATGAAATATAATATATAAATATATATTTTCTAATAGATTTTTCGGTCTGATATTACAGGTTTTTAACTTTGTAGTTTCAAGTGTAATATTATGTGGATTTTCTTTGGCAAATTTTATTGTTTCAAAAATATTTGTCTGGAACGGTTAATAATTTATTTTGTTTAAATATTTCTTCACAAGATTCTCTAGCTTTTAGATTAAAATTGCTCTAATTGCTGCTTTCTACAGAATAAATAAGGTTTTAAGTTCGAAGTTCTTCCCCAAATGGGTATAGCATATTTTAAATTTGAGATAAATAATGAGTGGTAGACATTCAACAAGATTTCCTTGGAACAAAATTTGGAGGATCTTTTAATTAGAAATAATGATTTTGATAATTTGTTTGATATATATTTCACATGATCTTTGTAGTTCATATGTTCATCAATAATTAATAATAAATAGGTGACTATTTTTACTTTCTGTTAAATCTTCTTTTTGAATATGTACTAATGAGGAGAAAAAGGCAGTCTCGATCATTGGGAAAGACGATACTGTAAAAATCTTGCCTGTGGATAAGGGAAACGCTACTGTAGTTTTGGATACAGTAGTGTATAAAGCTAAAATTTTGGAAACTTTAGAAGCTGGTAAATACACGGAGTTGAAAAAAGATCCAACTGATGGTATTGAACGTAAAATTTGCTGAAACAAAAACATGGGTTGCCCAAGATCCACAAACCTAACGTTCCTCTTAGGCCTATAATTAGTTCTCGTGATTCACCGTGTAGGGAACTGTCTAAAGTCTTGTTAGACATTTTAACGCCATTGCTAGGAAAAACTGACTCTTTCATAAGAAATTCTAAAGATTTTGTTGAAAAATCGGAAGAGATAAAACTAGCTGAGACTGATAGGCTGATAAGCTTTGATGTGGAAAGCTTATTCACTAACGTTCCAGTTCCAGAAACTTTGAAAATAATCGAGTCTAGGCTCAACAACGATGAAACTTTGGATGAAAGAACTCAAATGCCTGTAAATGTTATAATGGAACTGCTAGAACTTTGCACCAAACATAATTATTTTGAATTAGAGGGTAAAATTTATAGTCAAGATGAGGGTATGGCAATGGGATCACCGCTCTCGCCTATCTTTGCTTATATCTTCATGGAGGATTTCGAGCAAAAGGCCTTGGCCAGCTGGATCTAAACCGAAGATTTGGTGGAGGTGTTGACGATACCTTTGTTTTCCCATGGAGACGATAAACTCAATAAATTTCTAGTCCACCTTAACAACATCTCTCCTCCTTTCGTCTTCCATGGAAAAGAGGTTCAAAATAAGCTCACCTTTTGGATGTGTGTGTAGAAATAGATAGGGATGTCCTTAAGACAACGGTTTTTCGAAAAAAAAACACACAGGTCAGTATCTAAACTTTTTGTCCAACCATCAAAAATCTGTCAAGGAAGGAGTGGCTTACTCTTTATTTGATAGAGCAACGAGCTTGTGCTCAGATCAAGATGGAAAAATAGAAGAAGTGAAAAAAGTAGAAAGCGATTTGGCTAATAATGGGTATCCTCAGTCTATGATAAATAAGTGCAAACAACGTAGAGCTAAAAAACAGAGTCAGAAAACCAGTTAGATGAAAATCCCACGTTTAAAAGAAATGAAAAGTTGTGATCGAAAATGATAAAGCGACTGAGGGTCCTCTTTATTCCTTCAATTTTCGTTACCTGCAACAGTTTCTGTAAACGTTGATTAAGTATTTTCGTCACCATTACATGAACAAATATAATAATAGCTGTGAAGTTTTATGAGTTGTGTATTTTCTTACAAATTAAACTTGTCTACAAGGACAATATTATGATTGTAAGATTGAATATTCAGTTAAAGGGATGCCATTTACATTATGAAAGTTGGTAGTGGAGGCTCAAACTTCACAACATCACGATTTCCCTTGCTGATAAATCACTCTGCAGCAATACAATTACAGAACCAACAACAACATTACGCAGGGTAAAAGACAATGTGTGCCCTAATGGGTTCTGCAACAAAGACTTGAATTCATTCCCTAACTTTAGTTTCTGTTACAGCTTTGCACAAAGCCGTTCTCAACTTCTCCACTTGTTACATTATACAATGTATACTTGCTTGAGATATATATATATATATATCATTATACTCTTGTTCTCAGCAACAAACAGCTGATTGTTCTTTACACAATATTTATGAGCCTCCACAGATGGCACCACCGTCTGCTTTGTATTTATGAAAGAAAAAGATTCTGTATATTATGTTCAATGCACATTCCTTATTGTAACTTTGATGTACCTTGTAAAATCTGTCTTTAACAAGTTAGCTAACTCTTGTGTACTGTTTCCTAGTTATGAAAACTTGAAAGTTAATAACACGTTGCAGTTTATCGTTTGAAATTAAATAATTAAACGATCAGAACTGCATTTGCATTGAACTTAACTACTGGTGCTTTGATATGCTATATTTTTGAAACTCCTTTTTACAAAGGAAACAGCGGCTTATTTGGACGTTAAGTTTGTCTTTACGTAATATATGTGTAGCGAGCATTAAAACCTACAGTAAAATAAACTTTCACAACTGAATAAACAGCGTCCGTGGCTCTATTCACATCGGGGAACATGCTTGAAGCAATGTTGGTCGTTAAGTAGTGACTGGAATGTGTTTAAACTTAAATAAAGGCAAATTGAATCGCAAATGCTCTCTCAATATGGACTTGGTCCAACGTTCGTTGTCGATTGTGTTGAAAACAACCAGACCTAATCTAGTCAAACTAACCACGTACCAATCACATTAATTTCATGGTCTTGGCTTCCGGGCCACTGGCGTACACAATAAATAAACTAATTACTTTAAATAATTGTCAAATTAATCCAAATACGTCACTAAAGTTTGCAACTTACAAGTTTCAACCCATTATAATGTAAATTACATTATATTGGGGATTATCTTCAGGCACATAAAGACGTAATCATAATAGGTGATGATTCAAACAATAGCAAACTTACGGAGTCACAAAATTACGAAATTATTTGATTATCTTGACGGGTTTAAAAAATAGCCTTTTGTTCTTTGAATGAATTAAAACTTTATTGTATCGTCAAACAATGTACTACCTTATCACAATGTATACAAAAATACAACAAAGTCCGTTCAGTCCAAATTCAGTCTTTTTAATACATATAATATCAACAGTTAACTAATAACATTTACTGAACATAAGTCCGTACTGGTTTATAAAGTATTGTAAAAACTAATGTAGTATGTCACGTTTAATGTCATGTATCTGCCAAAGGTCATATAATGTAATTCATATAAAGAGTCCTGTATGGATTCAGGTTTGAGAGTTGAGAGTTGTCTTGCTAGAGATGTAACAAGCTATGTATAAGTTAGCAACAAGTATGTCTGTTCGGTAATGCATGTGAAACGAGCTGAGAATTTATAGCTATGTCGCGAGTCTCAAACACAAAGTTTTACATCTGGAGAGAAAATACCCCTTGTAAACCAGCCCATCTGATACGCTTTTACTAGTACATATACAGAGTGAACCAAACTAAGAAATACAGTTTTATTATAGGAGCACGATTTCACAAAGAACGATGAAAACCGTGTTTACAACTAAACCGCACCTAAATAGCTCATCAACAGTTGAAATCAATCATATTTGTTTATATGCCAGTCGTGCCCTTATCAAGGGTCATATTAAAAGTTGAGGGCAACGTAATGGTCGATTGAGGGTCATGTTATTGTACCAAACTTAGTAAAAATAACTTTTATGATTTCAAATGCATATCCCTTTTCAGCAACCGTTTAAAAATTCGAAAACCCGATTCTAAACTATTAAAGTATGACGTTAATCTCAAAACATAGTTTACCGGATTCCTCTTAAAAAGAAAATTGAACATTTTTTAAAACGTGTATAGTCTTCCTATAAAACCCAAACTAAAGTAAAGTTTATACTTAAAGTTGATTCAAAAATGTATTTTCCAAGATTCATATGGTAGATTTACTTGATTTAGCCTGTATATTGGCTTATTTACAATATCAGCTAACACAAGGGAGATTGTCTACATACACGTGTACAAGAGAAGTTTCTCTATTCTAGTCCTCTATCAACTGTCAACCCTTCTCAAGCCCGAGGTACCCGAGTGAAAGCGATGTTAGATAATTAAACTGCAAGATACAGTTTAGAAGATACACACAACAAAATCTTCATTATATACAGTTTCACACAAGTATTGGATTTAAGGTTATTGGTTCTCAACGTCTAAATCTTTGTTTGGGTAAAGTTTTGAGTTTCTAGACATTTTAAATTTAAATAAACTTTGGTGTTTTCTTCGTGTATTTCAAAATTTTGTTTTGTAGTTTGCATTTTACGGACGTTTCAAGCTTACTTCATTGACGGGTTTAGTAGCACAAAACGTCATCGATTTCAGCACAAACTCCATTCATTCTTTTCTTAGTTTCCAAGGCGACACCGTTTAAAACAATTAATTTCTTAGGTAGAATTATAATTACGGACGATTTCCAAATTTCTAGTGAAAGAAAAAGATTCAATGCTTGAAACATAAAACAAAACAATAGAAAATGAGCTAGCCTATAAGTAATTAGACCCAGCTGACCAGTCCCCTACAAATTATCATGTTTATTTTTTTTTTTTTCTCTGTCTTCTTATTTAATTTTATAACCAGGAACAAATAAGTGTAAGGAAAATAAAAAACCAATAACACAATAAAGAGTTATGTTATATGGTGGTGGGGACTGGTCAGCTCTTTTTTGACTAGCTCATTTCGTAAAGTTTTGTTTTTTTTAGGTTATTTTTCACCTGAAAACATATTCAGGACCCGAAACGTCGTGTTCTTTTGTGTACAAAAACGTGGAAACGCCGGTAATAATATTCTAACCTCAGATATTCTACCATCGTTAATAGCAAACTTCAAAAGTTAATTAAACATAAAAACACGTAACACGGAGACACTCACACAACCAAAGATTTGGACAACTCTGTGCGCACGGGCTCGATGCAGACAGCCGACAAGTCTCATCACTGAAGCTCTGATAAGTACAACTAATACAGGTGGCCACTTGTACTAGCAATTTGACAAACCTATCACGCCGAACTTTTCAACCTTGAGCTTTCCGTCGAAAATAGGGTTTTATATTTTTATTTATTTATTTGAGATGCCGACCACTCTCATGCGGGTATTTTAAGGCAAATATGTGGTGAAGGATGAGTGTGATGAGTGGTAGTAATGAGTTATGAGGTGTCTTGTTACAAACTAAGGCCGACTCTTCCTTAGAATGGGTCATTAATTAGCCCAATGACCAATGGAAATACAAGGACCAACGGCAACGTGATTTCCGAACCACGCAGGTGATGGTCTGATATGTCTAAACTATGGTGGGAGTTGATGCGGGTACCATCAGATGATCACTGAGACTATCTGAGCCGCTTTAGACCTATATCATCCTCAAAACATAGTTTACCGGATTCTCTTAAAAGAAAATTGAACATTTTTAAAACGTGTATAGTCTTCCTATAAAACCCAAACTAAAGTAAAGTTTATACTTAAAGTTGATTCAAAAATTAGTATTTTCCAAGATTCATATGGTAGATTTACTTGATTTAGCCTGTATATTGGCTTATTTACAATATCAGCTAACACAAGGGAGATTGTCTACATACACGTGTACAAGAGAAGTTTCTCTATTCTAGTCCTCTATCAACTGTCAACCCTTCTCAAGCCCGAGGTACCCGAGTGAAAGCGATGTTAGATAATTAAACTGCAAGATACAGTTTAGAAGATACACACAACAAAATCTTCATTATATACAGTTTCACACAAGTCTTGGATTTAAGGTTATTGGTTCTCAACGTCTAAATCTTTGTTTGGGTAAAGTTTTGAGTTTCTAGACATTTTAAATTTAAATAAACTTTGGTGTTTTCTTCGTGTATTTCAAAATTTTGTTTTGTAGTTTGCATTTTACGGACGTTTCGAAGCTTACTTCATTGACGGGTTTAGTAGCACAAAACGTCATCGATTTCAGCACAAACTCCATTTATTCTTTTCTTAGTTTCCAAGGCGACACCGTTTAAAACAATTAATTTCTTAGGTAGAATTATAATTACGGACGATTTCCAAATTTCTAGTGAAAGAAAAATAATTCGATGCTTGAAACATAAAACAAAGCAATAGAAAATGAGCTAGCCTATAAGTAATTAGTCCCAGCTGACCAGTCCCCTACCACAAATTATCATGTTTATTTTTTTACTTTCTGTCTTAAACTTATTTAATTTTATAACCAGGAACAAATAAGTGTAAGGAAAAATAAAAACCAATAACACATAAGAGTTATGTTATATGGTGGTGGGGGACTGGTCAGCCAGCGCTGATTACTTTTTGACTAGCTCATTTCGTAACGTTTTGTTTTTGTTTTAGGTTATTTTTTCACCTGAAGACATATTCAGGACCCGAAACGTCGTGTTCTTTTTGTGTACAAAAAACGTGGGAAACGCCGGTAATAATATTCTAACCTCAGATATTCTACCATCGTTAATAGCAAACTTCAAAAAGTTAATTAAACATAAAAACACGTAACACGGAGACACTCACACAACCAAAGATTTGGACAACTCTGTGCGCACGGGCTCGATGCAGACAGCCGACAAGTCTCATCACTGGAGCTCTGATAAGTACAACTAATACAGGTGGCCACTTGTACTAGCAATTTGACAAACCTATCACGCCGAACTTTTCAACCTTGAGCTTTCCGTCGAAAATAGGGTTTTTATATTTTATTATTTATTTATTTGAGATGCCGACCACTCTCATGCGGGTATTTTAAGGCAAATATGTGGTGAAGGATGAGTGTGATGAGTGGTAGTAATGAGTTATGAGGTGTAGTCTTGTTACAAACTAAGGCCGACTCTTCCTTAGAATGGGTCATTAATTAATAGCCCAATGACCAATGGAAATACAAGGACCAACGGCTTAACGTGATTTCCGAACCACGCAGGTGATGGTCTGATATGTCTAAACTATGGTGGGAGTTGATGCGGGTACCATCAGATGATCACTGAGACTATCTGAGCCGCTTTAGACCTATATCATCCTCAAAACCTGACTTCCATGAAGCTGGATTACAGGACCACGCCACGAGTCCCAGTCAGATTACTCCTGAGTTAATCTGACAGTTTAGTAATTATGTTGTTTTTTTAGTTGTACTTCTGTAATTGTGAAAGTTTTCTACTTAATTTAGTACTGAAAACAGAGGTTTTACTGCCTATGTAGATAATTTCAAGGTTGTTAATATTTAAGTAATTGTAATCAATACTTTTTTAATTAATTTTCTTTAAGTTGATCTTTTGTATTTGGTTACACTTTAAACCAACGCATACATGTTTTGTTTTTGATAATGAGTGTCATGTTATAAAAATAATATTTTACTGGTATTAGTTCTCAATAAATTCTATAACTTTGTTCTAGGAACTGAGTTCATCGTATCTAACGATACGAAACTTTTACCCTAACTTCTATACTTATCTGAGAAGTGTTATATAGCCAACCAATAACCACAGTAAGGCAAGTAGGTCTCAAACTAAGTCTCGGGAGCTCCATTGTTTTAAAGACAAAGCCGAAAGTCTTAGTGGGATTAAATAATTTTGTTGCCAAGTACTTTGTGGCACACATTCAAGAAAGTTGCCATTTGGCAAGAAACTTACTCTCTATAGAAAGTTAAAACGGTTCAAGAGAAAATTGCCTTTCACTGTTAGGTTGCTATACGCGAGAAAAAAACCATAACTTACACTTTCTGCTAATATCAGATATCAGAGTTAGAAATCTGAAAATAATGGGTCACGCTTTTAATGAGATAATACAGTTAAAACAATGAGATGTATTGTTATGACGAAAATTTAAAAAACTACATTACAAAGCCTGATCACCGCATCTTAGCTACAGGTATAGCTTATATATAACTCTGTCATCAATCAATTTAGATTGTCATTTAACCTAGACAGAGTGATAATGGTTGTAATATCTTTAAGTAAAAAGACTAAAAAACTGTTAATAACTGTTCAGCTCTTTAATCCATTTTAGAACAAAACAAAACAAACATTTCTTAGTAACCAAAACAATATAAAACTAATTATTAAACATGTGTTTACATGAAGTTAAACATAAATTATTAATGTTGTCTCATACTATATAATACTTCCCCTTAAAGCTTCAACCCCAGACAAGTGTGATTCGGATTGGCAAGTATTCAAGATTTGATCTCGGTGTCTTTCCACGTGAGCTCTGTTCCGTTTGGCCGAACTAAATACACGTACGCTCCAATACATGCTTGAACAATACCCTTGATCCATCTTGGTCCACTTGTAGAACTTCTATAATCTCTCACATACACCTCTTCCCCTTTTCTAAAATGAACTATCTTCTTCTCGCCATTGGATCTCAGCTCCTCTTCTCGGAGGACATCCAAACGGTTGCGCAGCTCTCTTCCAAACATTCTTCTTGCAGGAGTCTCTCCAGTTGAACAATGAATACTAATTCGGTAGTTGAACAAGTATCTACTTAAGGCTGTTGATAGTGGTACTTTCTTTTTCTTCTTCTATCAAATGTTTAGTCAACATCTTTTTAAATGTTTTTACCGAATTTTCTGCTGCTCCATTGCTTGCTGGGTGAAACGGAGGAATCGTGACATGTTTTATTGCGTTGAATTTACATTGTCTATATAACAATGGTATTTACTTTTCAACACAAAGGTCTATGAACAATATTCATCCGCCCCAGATTTTATTTCACGACTGCTGCCAAAAGGGTGTATTTTGTGTATCAAGATAAAACTCCATCTTTAAGTCCGTAATATGGAACCTTGAATTTACAAACGATTTTCTAACGTAGTAAAGATAGTCTTTACAAAAAAAAAACAACAACAAAAATGGTTCGGTTTGCAGTCTTTTTCTTGCAAATGCCTACTTTTGAGGTATCCCTGGTAGGCCCTGGTCAAGTACAGGCATGATTGAGGTATTGTAAATCACGTAACAACACTGTAGGTTCACGGTTGAACGTGTATTTACTGCTAAGAGAATGTCGGCGGCAGTCTTCAATTAAGTGAATTTATGTCCATCAGCCTCCGGTGTAATGAAAGGAAGTATTGACCTTCCACAGTGAACCAGGCAAACTAAATGGCTTTTGCAACAGCTTCACTCCAAATCTATTTTGGTATCAAGTAAAAGTTGACCAATTACGAAAGTTTAGGTTGAGTTATATGATTTACTTTTCCAATTTATCTACGTGACTATCAGTCGGTAATATAGTTTGGCAATATAAATGAATAAAACTGGATTTTAATTATTAAGTCTTTCTAATCGTACAGTTATAGGCCTGTCAGGTACCAAGTCCAATTAAGAGGATTTCTTCATTCACTTGAGGTTTGAAGACGAAGAGAGTTGCTCGTTAGGAAGGTCCTGGACATTTGAATGACAAGTTATTCAATGAGAATCCATTGATTGACTTCCTTACCCAAACTGAAACTTATAAAATAACTCAGTGCAGTTTTTATGAATATACTGATAAGTATTTTGATCTCAATTCTTTTTATAAAAAATTGTGTAAATATAAATACAGTATATCGATGTGTATCAATTAATATGTTTATTACGTTTTTCAACCATACCTATATCATATTTTAAATATAAGCTTGATAGTATAATAGGCTTTTAAACATCCTAAAAATTATAAAACACCTGAGCAGATTTTTTCGTAATTTAAGTATGATTCAATCAAGCCAAAATTAGTCCTTTTGAGCATATGTAGTTCAAAAGTTGGCTTCAAGCGATGGCTTCAAAGAAGACAAGTTTCAGAAGTCTTTTTACCAATAGGCCCCCTATAATTATTATGACTGTTCTATAACATATTACGGTAAATGCACATACTTTGCATCACGTTTGGCTAAATTACAATAAGATCAATTAAGATAAAACACATACAGTTTTTTTTTTTGTAAAGTGTTGACAACGGTTTAATATTATTACTCAAGTGTCATCCGAGAAAACATTTAAATAATTAGAACGATACTAATTTCTACAAGGAAGACATCATTGAACTTTCCAAAAGCTGGCAACCAATCTTGAGAAGTCTTTTGATAGGATTACAGCCAATGAGAACATCGAGAATTAGCATCCCTGCTCCAATGGACGTTGGAGCCACCAACGGCCCTGCCACCAATAGGATAGCAGACAGCAAGTAGCTCAGTTTCAGTCTATCAGTGACTGAAGATGGTACTCTACAGCGAAATATCTCAAGCAAATTATTACGAGGCTTTGACGTGGTGTGAACAGAAAGAACCAGATTAAAGTTGACTTTGTTTTGAAAATCAAATCGTCGTGCTAAGATCTTTAAAATTTCAAAAGCTTGCATTTTTATAGACTTTGTTGACTCGAGTACAGTTTTGATAACGTTAAAAAAACATGGGAGAGGAATAAAACAAATTACTTCACTTGAAACTAATTAAGTCTACAGTCAATCAATTAGGTAAGGGATCTTGTTTGCTTGATTTGCCTCAAAGCTATCACTTACTGAAGCATAGACGGACTGATTTAGATGTAATCTTGAATCAGAAATCTCAGGATGACTGACATTGTACCAACGATCAATATATTCTGCAAGAAAATGCCTCAGTTAGACCACCAACAGAAAGAGAAGATCGTGTATTCAACAAAGTTATTCAACCTGTATATTAAACCCCCAAAGTGTTCCTTAAGTTAAAAATAGAAGTTTACGTAACATTTATAAATACCTTGCTTTGATATACATTTTGTGTTGTATTCTTCCTCCAAAAGAGCGTGTTCAACGGTTTTAAATTAAAAATAAATTTCAAACACAACCATTATAAATTGAAAAATGTTGAGCATAACACTGTCCATCATCATAGATTCGAAGTAACATATTTTAAAAACAAAGTAACGATAAGGGAAGACAAATCATAGAAAACTGGTTTTAAACTTAATACGACTTGACACGAAAAACTAACAACATAGCTATTATTAATGGTTTAATTGAGTTTACATATCCTTTAATACATCATTGTAAAGCCTACTGTACAAGTGTAAAGCTTGTCCTTAATCCGTTTTAATTATCGCTATGTATTTTCTTGAAACGTTTATTTACACGTAGCTGTTTAATATTTTCTGATAGAATATTGTACTGAGAAATAAGTTAAATGCTACATGTAAGGAAACTGTATGGAATAGTACTTCATTATACATTTTTTATTCCTGTTTCAAGTAAATAAATAGATTTATAAGCATGATAGCGTTTATTTAAAACGTTATTTGGGATTACTGTTATTTTTTTTTGTCCTAGCTTATTTGAAATAGTTCAACATTAATTTTGCTCTGTAAACTCGTCTGTATTTATAAAAGGCTTGTGCGATCGAACTGTTTTGAGACGAGCTTTGAAAGCCATTGAAATCGGGGCACGTTGGAGCGAATTCGGCAATTGTTGACGAAACGAACTCCTGCCCGTGAAGACGCGAATTGGTTTTGTGATAGAAATTTGTGCTCTTCAAAAATAAACTGTGTACACAGCATTTACTGTACATAGTATTTATTTTTGGTTCAGAATAAGCTACAATAGAAACAAGTAATCAAAACAAGAGTTGTACGGGTTTAAATGTATTCGTGCTTTTAAACAAACGTAACAATGTTATACTAGTTCTGTAACCTTAGTTGCAATGTAGAACAGTGTAATGGCTGGGGCTGAACAGATAACTCAATGCCAAACCTGAGATCAAAGTTTCAACCCCAAGCTAAGTTCACAGATCAATTTGCAAATTAGTCTTAGACTCGACTGAGCCACTTGGAACTGGAGTCAACTTAAACCACAGTGTTGTGTGTTTCGTTACTTGTAATCTTATAAAAGACTGACAAGTTTTTTTGCAAGCTTAAATTCATAATTAAAAAAACGCTAGACAGTTCTAAAACAGTTCTAACATAAAAAACTATAAATATAAAAAAAGTTAGATAAACTTTATACATAATGTAAAGAAAATAGTAGGACGCGGGTTCAATGTTTTGGAGTTTTTACACGTAAAGGTAGGCGTGATATACAAAATTAAAAGCCTATAAATTTTCTAAAAATTTAAGACATCAGAGTTTAAACATATTTAGCCGTTAAATAGAAGAATAGGTATTACCTTTGTTACTATCCTTGTCGAAGGACGACGCGTTTCAACCTAATCAGGCCATAATCATGCCTTCATCCGCCAGTTGGTTTCTGTTCACACATATTGGACAAAAAAGAGGATAGTAACAAAGTAATACCCATTAATTGAATACTATCCTGGGGCTAATATGAATGATATAAAATAGAAGTCTTAATCATGAGTACCAAAATTAGAACGGCCATTCGGGTTTTGCTGTTGATGATCGATAATGCCATGCTGCAGGGAAGAATAAGGCACCCTTTTAGTCTGTCTATGAGAATTCTTGTCTGACATATAGCTCAGCTGAAAAATGTCATAAAGTGTTCTAAATTGTTCTCAGTAACCTCGTTATAGTGTATAACAGCAAAATACGCTCGTTTTGGTATTTTAAATACATTTCAATTTTTAAACTAATTAATTTTATTAATTAATTTTAAATAGTTCTTTTTCAAACTAAGTAGGTACTTGTATTTGGCATTAAGTCCCAAGAAACGCCTGCAAGGAAAGAACCGGTTTAATTGCTTTAGAGATGATGACGACATTAGTGTTTTTATTATATTAGTTCGATGAGTTCAGAATATTATTTACACGCTTACACTACTCTAGAATTGTAACAAAATAGTTGGAACGTTTGATAATAATTATTACTTTTAATATAAGAATAATGAGAAATTAGGTTTTATTGTTACATTTGACAAGTTGACATGAGAAAGATTTTGAAGTAGACATTACATTTATATTTTAAAAATGGACATTAGACAAGTTGAAAGATGGCAGCGTGTTAAAGAGAAATGTACAGTAGTTGTATTCAAGAAGGTTGTCAGAAGCAGACGGTATTTTCGTCCAGTGTCGCAGAGTTTTGCTTGTCAACTTAGTTTTTGATCTCTAGATTTGTTTAGCAAACTGCCAACTGTCATTCTAATTGCCAATTTGTTGCCTTCTTAGTTAAGTTCTTTCTTCCAAGAAAAGTCACTTTAAACTTATAACTTACTCTAATAATCTCAGTTTGTGAAAGTAAAGACAGTATATTTTCCGTCTGGGTGAGTTTAAACTATTTAAGTAGCCGTTTATGTACATCAAAAGACGTCTGAAAATAATAGGATTTTAACTTCTAATATAATAATAAAATCATCGTCCTCTCGGTTCCTACTATTCTTAAACACATTTTTAGTACCTGATAAATAACCGAATCCCTATAAAGAGGGATGGATGTCTGCAGTTTATTTTTACATATGTAAATCAGTTAAAATAAGAAAAATAATATAACTATTAGACTTAACTGCAGAAACGTGTTGATTATACAGAATAGTAATCGAAAGCATAGACCTAGTTCGACATTTGAATTTACGGTGAACTTTTGTTTTCGATAAAATGATAGCCATTTAGTTTTTCTTAGACTTAAGTTTTATTCAGTAAATGAGCCATGTGTATTCAAGTGTGGTTTCACCTGACACTGGGATGAATATGTATGGCGGAACCACATCCAAACCCACTCTACAGATTAGGCTATAAGTTAAGCTCAGGCACAAATCTTTCTACTGCAGCTTTTATACATATACATTTGCCAACCCTAATGGTAAAAAAATTAATATTTTGTGAAATTACAGCTATTTTATGCCGATGAACTGTTATCTCAAGTTAACCTATAAGTTAAAACAGCTGATACAATTATTATTGTGTTAACTTTTATTTTGTATAGCAAATTTGTAAAGAATACCCGTAGAGTATGACACTTAACTGCTAATAACAAACTACAACAGATTTTTTGAGCTCTATTGTGTAAAACAATTAGAAGGATAGTTTCACTTTTTCAATCGGTTAAGAAGCAGGGAGTGTTTGGATGGTAAAATTATTCATATTTTAAACACCATATGTTTATTAGTTGCATTGTTGTTCTTGAATTTCAGTTATACAGAGTCCTCAAATAAACAAGTTGTTCAAAGTTTTCTTATGACTCTTCTAGGTCTTTGGATTATGTTACTGTCTGGGACTGGTGTATTGTCTGGTAGAGCCCACATTTGGTACAAGTAAAAGGAAAGTATACAAAAGGAACTCAAGTTTTATTAGAAACACACGAGACCAATGATCGAGATGTAAAACAAACTAAAACACAATGTCCAAGCCTTAGACCACTAACAGTTTCAGTATTTCCTGCAAGACCAGAACGTATGGAGGACAGAGCTATGGAACATCGAGATGATTCTCTACCAGACAATACACCTTTCCCAGACAGTACCAACTTCCAAAGACCTAGAAAAGTAACTCTTATAAGAAACAGTATAACTGTTATAAGAAAACTTGAAAGGTTAAACTTGTAAAGGTTAAGAGGAGGATTTGGATAGTAATATTATTCATATTTTAAACACTAACTTATATATTTATTAGTTGTATTGTTGTTTACATGACAGTTTATTCAAAGGAACACGGTTAAAGGAACAAAAGCAGTTAAGATGGATAGATTAAGCTTAATCAATATGTTAACGACCACATTTTTCAGCAGTTATCGAAGAAAACTGATTATGTAATAGCAATATAACCACGTATACATAAATCAGAACATGCGTGGTAACAAACGAGAATAGAATATCTGGTTTAAGCTTTCTGTGCATTGGACTAAGCCTGTAAGAAGTTTATGTGTGGATTCAGATAGGGTTTCAGAAGCTGTGATTTGCCAACAAGGGATAATGTTTGTATATGGTGTCTCGTTTTACTTGCAGATTAGTAACTACTGTGCTTTCTTGTTACCTATTTATTTATTTCATCTGTGACTGTAAAGGGTTTCTTTGAAAATAGTTCGTCATATAATAAGCCTTTAAACAAGGGATAATTGTGTCATGTGTAATATGGTGTCTTGTTTAACTTGCAGATTTAGTTACTACTTTGTACTTTTTGTTACCTATTTATTAATTATTTCTATATGTGAACAACTTTAAGTGCTGTAGACTACATATTATAAACAAACAAAGCATTAAACATGGTTAAACAAATAGCAAACCACTGTCATAAGGTAAGGTGAAACAAAAATACTGACTTAAATTTAAACCTAGTCAACGGTTTATTCTAGTGACGATCTTAAGTACTTTTAATCCAAACTCTCAGGACGAATCAACTAAACACACGACTAGTATGCTGGGCATAAAAGTTGTGTATAGTTTCAATGAAAACGCATTTTGGAATAATACATTATTGTTATAATATAAACAATAATATGCAACAATAACAACAGGAACGCTTTGCATTTCTTGTTTATATATTTTTAAAACTTTAAAACTTGTCAAAACAAATATTTACCGATTCTGATATGATTTAATCTTAAGGTAAATTACTAATTATTCCTTTAATATTCACATTATTTAAAAAGAAATACTACATACAACTTCATTAATATGTTATACCATTTGCCACAAAATGTTCGCAAAAGCTGAAAATAATTTTTATCAAAGAATGTGAAGTAATTAGCGTTAAACTATGGTTAACTAACAAGCGGTGGTCACTATATTACAGCCGTAATATGATGGTGAACTTTAGTTTCCAAAGTAACTACTCGTATTTATGTAGGAGTTTCCATTTAATTGCAAGAAAAGCAAAATTCACTTTTTACTGCCGTAAAGAAACGCTCACCGCATTTGTGGTAAACCATTGCTTTAAGGAGTTTTTTTAAACAAATAGCTATATACTTTACTTATTACATTTTAAAACCCTTTTTTTAAAAGGTACTCAAATTAAACCCTTTCTTACTAATCTATTAAGTTGGAACAACTAAGAGTTGAGAAATCGTCGATAGATAAAATCGACTTAGTAGGCCAAAGGCATTGAGTTTATTGAGTTTACACACATTTAAATAACAATATTACTCAGGATAACACACAGTTGAAGAAAACATAACTAAAAGAATACAAACATGTTTTGCAAGTTAGTGTTAGTTTGAGGTGAATTAAAGTTAAGTTATAAATTACAATTAAGCAAGTTAAAAGAATCAAGTCATGGTTCTGAGTTCCGGGAGACGCCATTGTTTCAAGAACAAAGGCGGAAGTCTTGGGGGATTAAAGAGTTTTGTTGCCAAGTGCGGTACTTTGAGAAACACATTCAGGCAAGTTGCCGTTTGTTGAGTGAGCTACTCTCAGTTGTGCGTTTGCAGTTTCAACTATAAATTACACAAACTGAAAAAAAACTACGAGAGAAACAAATTAAAGTACCAAATTTAATTGAAACATTTTTACCCTATCACCATATGAATTTGAAGTGATAAAAAGTTAAATTCACTACCCAAAACTTTTATAAACCTCGAGTTTTAGTCAAAGCAAACAAACTGATTCAAAAGTATGAATGAAAACCAATCACGTTTATTGGCTATCAACTATTGACACTCTGAGTGAATGTAACACAGGAGGAATGTTGGACAGGGCCCAACAGTGGGGCGCCACTGAAACTGAATTATGCCAATGTTTTGTCCTCCTATTGCTGTCCAACTTTCTATATTTAATTATATATTTCAAACAAGGGGTTTAAAAGGTTTATTACACTTGATAATTTAACTTGAGACTCTTAGAGGTTATTCTTAGGTAAGGTTGTCAACTTAACTCGGCTTTATAACGCATTTATTTAATAGTTTGGGATATGTTTTGTGTGTCGTAGTTTGTTTAAAAGTATTTTTATTTTAAAGCAGCTTACATAGAAAATAATAAAACATGCACACACAACGTTAAGAAATTTTATGTTAGCTCATTTCCCAATATATTGAGTTTTGTCGTAGGTTACTCTGCACAGGTAGTCGGGATCAGATTCCAGTTATCTAAGAAATTTTCTTCTTGTTCATTAAAACCTATGGAAAATGTCCATAGTAATATTTTAATCCCGAAAGTTTACCAACATATCAACAACAAACCCTCAAACAGAGAAGTGTGAAATTGAACAACAAAGTATTACAGTTTATTATTTTCACCCTCTCTATTTCATATTTCTTAAACAAAGCTTTACGTTTCACTATTTATCACCTAATGAGTGATAAACTTTCAAAACCGAGTACAATATGAAAATGTTTGTGCCCGAAAATCAGGTTGCACACAAAATAAAATTTTAGTATTCAGAGGTGAATAATTTACACAAAGACTGTCGTGAGAAATAAAACAATCATATACAAATTTGAATTTTACCTAAGTATACGTTTTTGAGCGTTTAGTAGGTAGCTTGGTACATACAAGTTTCAGCAGGAATAGCGTACGTGCTAAAGACAGCAAAATAAGATTCAGAATTTAATCACAAATGAGTAAAGTAATTTAAAAAAGTTAAGTATTGAATTCTTATAAACTTGAATATACTCGTATCTTATATTAAACTAAGATTATAACTGTTAGAAATAAATGAATTATTTCAGAAGATAAATGGTCTATACAAAAGAAAAAAGATGCCAAATGGAGACAAAAAAGAAAATGCCAATGATAAAGAACATCTTAAGAAGAACGATAAGCAAAGAAAGGCCTGCAAATAATAGACCTCGATTGAATAATTTTCTTTACTGAATCAAAGAAACGTGAACTGTATCACTGATCACCTTGACTCTTTATTAACAACGATATGATCATATCGAGATCCTTTGTAAATGACATTTGCGATCAGTAGTTATAACTGATAACTGGAGTTATAATATTATTACGAACGTTTTCCATAGTTTGAGTTAACATAACAATAATTAGGGTAACTATTATAACTCCTTTATTAGTGAAACCTAACTCACTTATCAAAACTCCTAAGCATTTCCCTTCCATTGGTTGTGCATAACTATAATTTTTGTGTTCTCGGTTTTTGTCGATCAGTCTAATTCACGGCTGTGATTGGTCGTCCACTGCTCGAAGCCAGCCAATGGGATTGGCCCGGCAGTCAGTCAGTGCGCAGCTGTCACTGGCCGTAGACGTGCTTGGTTTCGCCATTTGTGTTTGACGTTTTTGTACAGGCTATTTTATCTAGACTGTTAAAAAATATAAACATTTAGTGGGTTAGGCCTAACACTGAGTTGTAGACTGACAAAATTGAGGAATTGCATTTATCATGAAAAGTATGGATTATAAAGGTTTTCCAAGAATACAAACCACTAACATACAAATCATGTTTAATAAGTATACAAATGAAATACTGCGAAAGGTTCAGATACGAACTAAGAACCTTGAGCGCAATTAAACATTTCGTGGAAACCTAAGGATAACAAGAACTGAACAATTCAATCTAAAATTACAGCCTTGAAAAAATCTAACAATTAAATCAAATGTGGCAATCAAAGCAAATTATACTAGATAAAATAGTTACAATAATTTAGGATACTGTCAGCAAAAAGTAGGCAAAGTATTATTGTTTCCCTAATTATCTGTTAAAATATCTGTTAAAGCATTATTGTTAAAATATCTGGTTTATTTTTAACGAATTCAAATTGAACTACTGTGTAATTTGATACTACGAGTATAAAATAAGTTCCTACTCGTCGAAAATGTAATTTGTATCTAACTTTACCCAATTTCAAACTGTGGTGCTTTTTATCCTCTCCTTCACTAATTACCAAATATAAAAATATTACGTCAGCCCGTGTTCTCCAAAGGATTCGGCCAAAATTAAATACTAGATGCAGTTAAACAAGTATATTTCTTATTTGCCTCATCCAGTGTGTTTGAGACACATGCTACTGGCAGTGACAGAACAATTAATTGTTTAATGAGGAGAGTATTTCTGACCAGTAATTATTTATACCTATAACATAATTAATGTGGACGTTTATATGCAGTTTTAAAAAGTAGATTATTCCTCAAAATGTATTAAAGTATTGAAGTAACTTGAAATATTAGGACTTTACTTGTATTCCTAGAATTGGTATTATTAAAACCAAAAACATATTCTAGAGATTATATAGACAATTGTCTATCATAGCAAACAAAACCATTTCAAATTTAGCAAGACATTTTATTTATGTTATGTCATTAATATTAAATAACTTTTTTACCAGTGCAAATTACACTGATAATTTGGTAACACTAATAATACAAAATACTCGTAATTAGCAACAATAAGAACTTTGTATAAAGTTGTATAGAATACCAATTGTATAGAATTAATCAGTCTTCACAGTGATCATATGCTTAGAGAGATAACTAAGTTAGCCAAAGTCTCTGTCGCTTTTGACGAATGCCCAGCTCTGTACATCTGAAAAGGCTAAAAGCGTTTGCTGGCAGAGTTTCGACTCAGTGGTTTGGAAACGCGTCAAACCCTGACCACAGAGATTCCTTTAGAGAGAAGAAGAAGAAATAAAAAAGAGTGTCTTCATCCTTGAAAGCTTAACATTTCACCTTTCGTTTAACTTTAAACTAATGACGTTTTAATCCGTACTAACCTGAGTAGGTTACGTTTCTAGACACAACTTCTATTTACCTACCGTGTGTGTTGTGAACTCTGTGTGTTTTGTGTGTTCTGTTCATCAACAACTGAGCTGCTACAAGAAACAGAGAACTGTGAGTGTGAGAGTTCAAGAACCAGTAACACCTGCTCTTGATCCCGGCTGATTGATGATACCTCATCACGTTTTGTCCAACCGGTGTTTTCTGACAATACTGGCAACAGCTTTGGCAAATCAATACAGTGAGTATGTGTAATAACGCCGCCAGAGGAATAAACCTACAAAGATTACTTAAGTTAAGAGTGGGTAACAATTTTACGGATATTGTCTGTAGATTAAAAATGTATGACGTTTCGGAGTCTGCAGTCTCATTCCGTCTTCAGGTTTGAAGTAACTCAAAGCATAACAGCTCGTACAATCAAGAAAGCCTCAAGTAATTAGTGACCAGTTACACCAGACATCAGTTGTTTAGTCAAAAAATCAAGTGAAATCGAATAGAGTTATTGGACAGATCTCAAGAGGAGTGGCAGTAATTGGAGTCTTAGCATGCCCTTGTAGGTATTTTCTGTCTCTGATATGTTTCAGATTAATTTTTATATGTAGACAAAATTATATTGCAGAATTTGAAACGTTGTGAACTTAATATCACTGAATTGAGGAATCGAAATAATATCAATTCGCCATGGGACCGCTCTTACAAGAGGGCCGCTACAGAATCAACAAGGCTATCTTCATACCCAAGTACGACATTATGTATAACTTCAATTTACAATTTAATGCAACTTTTGCTCTCACACAACCTAAACCCCATACATATGCTTTACTTTGTTGTGCTCACGTTTTAATATCGTTAATACGTGGATTTAAAACAAGAAACTACCAACTACATGATGAACTACTGTCAGTATTTGTTCTTTAAATCTTTATTTATTGCTTTCCAACAGCTCAACTCAGCTGAACACACAATTTTACACTTTTACATGGAATTCCCTTATGAATGTTTCGTCGAGAGAAAAGCAATAAGTGTCACCTGAAATCCCTTGAATTAAACAAAGCAAACTCTAAACGCATTTCATTTATCTCTGTCATCGCTTAAAGTTGTTTTCAACTTTTGACAATATTAAAATGCAGATTTAATAACCGAGCAGAAAATGGAAAATATTTATGTTCTAATATCTGTCATTTTCAGTTTTGATAACAAAAATAGTTTTAAACTTTTACTCATAACATTGGTTTTTTAGTGATCAGTGATACATCCCCGATCAACTTCTGAAATCCTCCCATCGTCAACAACAAATTTCAAACAAAGCAGTGATACATGTCAAACCTCTAACACATAAAACGTTTGTTAACTATTTAATAGTCTCCTAACAATTTTTGGATGTCAAAGGTTAAATAAGACATCCGATCATTACTTTAAGGTATTACTGTCAAGAATTATTTTAGTGCCAGCTAAAACAAATCTATCGTGACTCTTAGTAATTTCTCAAGTATAGTAAATCCAGTTCAAGGGATATCACATATCAAACTCGTTTGTCTTTCTCAGTTCATGTGTTAACGTAGAGTTTGACTGACGTAATTTTAACAATGCATTTACTAATTAGAGCGAAAGGTTGGATTGGAGTGAGGATCTGAAATCGTAACTGCCATGTTCAGTTGAATAAACCCTTTATCCATTATCCTTGAGAATAGTCGTGATTATTAACTGTCAGCGATGAAGCAGGATGTTACTTAGACGTCTAGGTTATTAATTTTTAATTAGTATCTAAGTAAGGTTCGTTTAAAGCAATATGAATATAATAGAAAAACACCCTTGGTAAACAATACTTTGTATATTGTTTACCGAGCTAGTTCTTCTGTTATATTCATATTACTTTAAACCATAACATCCTTTTAATTTCAAATTATTCAAGGTTTGATTAATTTAATTGTTGCATTTTTATTCTGAATATGAATGCTCCAATAATTTATAAGCGTGGAAACTATAATACACTATGGAAACTATCCTAGGAAGCAACAGGATCTCTTCTTCGTCCAGTTTTGTTTTCCATTTTTATCATTAACTTGCCCTCTGTCATTGAAAACTCAAGAATATTGCTTTTGTGGACGATGCAAAAACATATAAGAAGATTGCATCCAATCAAAACTGTGGAGATCTTAAAGCTTATTTGGAAAACGTATGTCTTCGGTGACCTTAAAATAATATGGAGCTGAACGTATCGAAATGTTGTGATTTCTTTACTCTGTGCACTAACACTGCGATTATGTTTAACTACGTACACCGTGGATGGTTCAACCCTCTCACGTTTTTTCTTCGGTTTGAGATCTTGGAGTGACTGGGAGGTTAACTGTGAGTCCTCAGAATCATCACGACAATGTGATCAGAAAAGTGAAATCTACCTTGGGTTTCATCATCAGAATCTCCAGGGATGGGTTCTCTCCAGGTGCTATTAGGACACTCTGTGGTTACCTTTTGCGTCCTCTTCTAGATTATTGATAACCGGTCTGGATAACCATTTCAAACAGGTCACATCGATATGCTGGAGGGCATCCAGAGGAGTTTCCTACATTTACACGATACACTTACTTACAAAAATAACCAAATGGCTTCTTTAAAATAATACAACTCTGTCCTTACTAACACCACTGTAGACATTTAGAATAAAACTGGTTTGTGTTTTAATACTTAAAGGAATATTTTATCACTTATAACAGGTCAAAATTGAACTGCTTTCAAAACAAGTTCTCAGTTCCATTTACGACTTTAACTTTGATAATCAAGTCACTTGTATCAATGGAAAATGAAAGTACAGATACAATTATTTGTGATAACATATTTCTAGAATACCTAAAACATATATTTGCTCAAAAGTCAGTGGTGCGTTTACTGACATGTCGAACTGGTGGGTTGTGACAAACAGAGTTTGTGTTGCATTGTTTCACCTGAAACCACAGTGCAGCTTGTTCATTGAAGTGACAAAACTAGTTAAAGCTACACAAACCATTGGTGAATTCAATGCAAGTATTCTACTGTAAACAGAATTCAGGACAAGTCAGTAGGTAGTAGTTTTGTTGGGATGTTTTGATAACAGCTGTTATTTATAAATTCTGAATAAAATGCCATAGTTATGAAATTATACTTGTATTGTGTTTAGGTGAACGCAGCAATTCAAATTCAACGTTTGTTCATTAAAGTACCTTTTTCTTGTGTGACAAGAAAAGTGAGAACTAGGCTGGATTAGAAGTCAAAATAGTTATTGATTGAAATATCAAGCCGACTACTCGAACTGTTATGCTCACATACTCACTACGCGTACACACTACTCAGACGAACTCATTGTATGTGTAATGTGACTACTCATATTTACTCATTACTCATACATACTCATAGTCATGACTACTCGTTTGTGATCACTACTGATGCATAACACTAATTATACGTCATGATGTGAATTCCTGATTCAATCAAGAATTTGCAACAAGCAGACCATATGGTGTCAGAGAATGTTGCAATGTTTGGTGGAACTCAAACTACAGTTAACTCAACGTCCTAAAACGTAGTGTCTAATTTTATTTGTACATTTAAATCGTAAATTACTTTTGAGGATCAAACGACAAGTGAAAGTACATTTTATTTCTTTTTATAACTTAAGTATCAAGCTGCAAGAAAATACAAATACGATACCTTGCACAAAGTTAAAGTAACGTTTAAAATCGATATAATTAAAAAAGCTGAAAAAAGAAGATATTTAAGAAATTATATTTAAAGATTATCATATTAAGAAAAACAATCTATGCTATAAACATTGCTACACTTTGCCATAAACGTACCTTGCAATACATAGATCATTATTAAATGGTAGTTGGTTAAGTGTTGGTTATTTGTGTGGAATAGTTTGAAAAAGAGGACTGGAGGTACAGCTCAATTTAGGTGTGGAAAGAATGAATGTCAGAGATAACACCAATATATTCCCAATATTCCTGTTTTGGCTTCACGCTTGCTAGATACATTCATTGGCGTTGGAAACAAGCCAGAATAATCCATCACTGGCGTTAGGTTTCACTTTCACCTTCCACTTTCACGTTCATTGAACAATAAACTACACGTACAATGAAATAGGCACACACTTTAGTAGTTGTGGTTAAAGTTTGGCTAACTAAAAATACGTGTTAATGTATTTATTACATGTTTTAACACATCTACTGCGTCGAGTTTACTGGTACTTTGAGTTATTACACAGAATCGATCGCAATGCATTACATATTTTTCAGACACGAAAACATGTTTCACAGATGCTGAAACAAATATTGCTTATCAGTTAAAAGATAAGCGGAGTAAGCAGGAAGCGCTCCTCTCTTCCGGCTGCCCTTCCGGCGAAACCAACAGCTGATATGGTTTTATACTGTAGTGTTTACGCATTACTACTGAGATTAAAGCATCATTCATGTTAATTGAAGCTGTAACACATTCACTTTGATAAGACGTAGTTATGTCAGCCATAGTTAGCCTCAAATTGCTTATATATGATATAAATTATTATATTAACTGATTTCTAAGGTGAGGTAATATAATAATTTAAACCTAGTTATGATTCCTACCTTTCAGTTCGGCCTTTAAATTCCACTATTCAGCTGTTTTAATCAGATGCGCCTTTCGTAGCGGTTTTAAGACATAATCAGTGGAAGTATACTTACATAACAAAACAAAAACTGTATACACTACAATGCAGTATAGTACAATAGTAGGATCTACAGGCCGAACTCAAAATAAAAGAAGAACGCCCATTTCGAAGAAGGTCCTAAACTGGGAGGATAAAACATTTTAGAAGACTTAGTTGATTAGAGTCGTAAGTTCAGTTTTCATCAATTGCTTAAGGATTATTGTTGGTTTAAACGTACACACTCAACATATTAAATTAACGTTTGAATTGGTTTTATGAGATATAATAAATTGCAATATTAATTACAACCACTGTAGTGATACTAAATTAGGAAAATATAGACAACGCGTAGCTACAAACGCTACCGTAAATTCACGCATTACCATTACCATCCTCTGCGTCGTTGACCTTGAAGGGAATTGACTGGGTCATAAAAGATTTACTGACTGTCACTGGCAACTAGCGCAAGATGGTGGGTTAGAGTGTATCGCTATACGAAAACATGCCGAAGGTCACTGAGGTCGTTGTTAAGGTACTCGTTCACGGAGTCAAAGGGTGATTGTTGAAAAAGGCCCTTAGGCCACCGAGGTAATTCTGTTGACTGGCTGTCCTCACACATTCAGGCAAAAGGTTAAACATCCTGAAGGCACACGTTTGGAAAGAACTGCTTTGAAAGCTTCTGTTGTGTTTATATGATTGTGACTGTCTCAACTCAACTTAACGAAACCCTTAGGTGGATTATACGTGTCTGACAAAGAAATCAAAACATATAGCACTAGTTACCATTCTTCAAACTGACTTTTTGTTTTACTGACGGAGGTAAAACCCTATATTTTGTCATATTAAATCCAAAAGTACAAACAAAATGAATTCCATCTACTTAAGGTGTCAAGTAACGTGTTAAAACAGTAAAGTCAAAAAGAAGCTGTGCTTGTTACAACAGTAATAAGACAGATTTTAATAACAGCATCTGTTTGGTGTTCTCAAGTACAATTTGTTCCTCTGTAATTAAAGCCATTAATCTCAAGGGATGAAATTGTCGCTGTCTGGACAGAGTGAAGAAAGACGCGTCTCACCTCAAGCTTGACGACACTCATCAATCTTATACAAGAGTAATCTCGCGCAGAGTACAAATGTGTCTTTACACCAAGATACTCATTTTGTTGCCTTATTCAAAGCAAAATTAAACACAGAAGAACAAGACATCTCTCAGCATCCTGACCTTCTTCATAATCAGACCACATCCCTAACTGCTACACATACATATCTGAAACTTTGCACACTTGTTTCGGGTAGTCTTAAAGCTTCCACTAAGAAGCGGTTTTGGTAACTTTAAGCTATGGCGAGTTCGGAAATGATAAAATTTATAGATAAATTAAAGTCAAGTATGTACTATTACGAAGCTTACTATATGAGTCATCTATGATATTTATTTTATAGAAAGCTTTGTTCTGACTGACTGACTCACTCATCAGCACTGAGCCGAAACTACAAGGCCTAGAATTCGTAAATGTTGAACGAATTTTCCTTTTAGAGTGTAGACGTAGGACGTCTACTATCTTTGTTTTCATACTAAAAGATTAAAACATACAATAATTGTTTTTGAAAGCTTAAAGTATTGAAAAATAACTAACTGTTCTCGCTTTAGGATTGCGTTTTTAGTGACTACGAGCGATTCAAACGAGCGATTTGATTTTGAACCTGATTGGAAATGTATAGTGCGAAATTTAATTGTGTACAACCTCTGTCTTCTAAATTTTTTTGTATAGTTTCCGAGTGGTTGACTATTTTGCCAATCACGGCAGACAGAGGTGAACAGACGGCGAGATTCTCAGCACTTGAGGAGTTATTGGTATACAGGGAGAGAGACTCTTCTGTTCACTCCACACTGCCAGCAGAGCTGCCAACCCAACGCACCTGTTCTACTCAACGAAATCAACGAACTGGAGGAGTACTATAAGAAAACCTTATACTTATCTTAAACAACCAGAATGTTATAATCGTTACAGCGTGAACTCTCAATGCAGTGTCTATTGAATATGCTTATTTCCATTGAAATATAAACGGGCGTTTCAAGGTTCTAAACAAATAAACTTTTAACTAATTACCGCATGAATGAAAACCTGCAAATGAGGCGATTCAGACCAGGTTACTTTATTCTTTATTGTGAGCTTGTATTGATGAATCTTTTATTTAAAAGCTTTACAAAAGGAATTCTTTGTATGATATCACCATTTCAAAATTAGATTATGGATATAATTTTTAATTAACCTGATTATCGTTCCATTAGTTAAAATACTTGTATGTTCAAAGCTTTTGTATGAAGCCTTTGTTATGATACGAATATGTGTTTTGTCCCAAAGCGGGAAATTGGATGAAAAGGCAATGAGTTGAGAAACACTATATTTGAGACGATGCTCAATTAAGCCTTACTATCTGACTGAACACACAACTGACGTTTCACTGTGATGCATTATGCTTTCTGCATACAGACATCCTCGATAGTTTATTTAAAAACAAGTGCAAGAATTTCTCTCACAAACAGGATTGCCATGCCCACTGTTTACCTATAATTTAGAACCTGGGACCTGTTTCATATAAATCATTACTTTTAGGAACTCCTAAAAGATAGAGTACGATATAGTAGTTGGGAGTCTCCTAAAACTTTGTCAAATGTAAAGTTATACAAATAAAAGATCTTGCTCCAATTTTAAGATTTTTGAAACATTGGTTTAAAGTTTATTTTAGTTTAGAATCAAACCATTTCTATTTCATAAGAAAAAAAACTCTCCAAACTCTACACTATTATTAGGAGTCAGCTGGGATATTTCCACTAGTCAAGCATGATCGTTTGTGATCGCGGCAGCCATGTTGGATTAAAAAACAACAAATAACTAGGAAGTTACCAGTTTAAAGGTGACGCTCTTTTTCGAAATTTAATGAATGACTCAGAAATACTGTATTTTACCAAAAACCTTAGTTTCTATAAATCTGTAGAAATGAAGAATCTCATTTGCTTCGGATATGTTCTAACTTACTACCACGAATACTTGGAAATCTTTACTGAACAGAGTATTTTGTACTGATTCTTCATAATCTAATTAAAACGTTTACCTATGTATACAACTCACTGCACATTTTCAGATCCATATTCAGCGTAAGATTTTCTTGATTGGAGACACAGTGTCTACTGAACAAATCGGATCACAATTCAATCAGCTTGTGTGAAATGTGCCGGAAAATGAACGATGAATTTGATGTGAAATAGTTTAACTTTCAATATTCCTCGTATACTGCATAAATCCCCCAGGGTAAGACCTTAATCAAACATTGATGCAAAAGATAGGATTGTAGCTACGACTGTGTATTTCATTTATCTTTGCTCCAAATATTTAACTAGATCGGGGTTTTGTTTTTGCTATAGAAACCCTTCAGTATTGAGCTGGTGTGTATTATAAGAGTTGCTCGTAATATGAAAATCTTTTAAATTTAAAATGTAGGTATTTCATTCTTGTACAGTGTTTGATTAGTTCAGCAATTAGTAGACAGTGACAATGAGCATCAGCCCGAATGTAAGGCCAATTTTAAGATGTTATTAATTTTGTTTGCTTTTATGCAGGGTGTAAATGAAAACTTACCAACTTTAACCATGATTCTCTTACTAACTACCACATATAGAACTGACGGGGTTGTTTCTTTTCAGAAATATCAACTCACCAAGTATTTTTAAGTTGAAATACAAATTGCTATTTCATTGCATCGTGAGCAAAACCAAAGGTTGGCATTTCTGAGCAGTTAGCATAACAAATTTAGTTGGACATCGAGGTCAGTAAAACTTGTTCTGAGCTTTTATTAGGGTAAATTCATCTCAAGTGATTAGGAGAATTAAACATTCTTTCTAAACATTACTATAAAAACGGTTTGTTCCTTTTCATTTACAACAGCTAATTTTGGGTTCGGTCTAGTCCTCTTCTAGACCCTAGAGTCTGCCATCAGAAAACAGTTTCGTATCAGAATTTTTAAAAAGGTTCATGTTCGAAAACAAACGAGAAAAAAATTGTCGGATGTCAGTTTTCCAACTTGAATTTATCCTAAAGTCTGGTTCAGCTTTAGACAAATGTTCGTCGTAATATAGAATTTGTTGTATTGTAAAACCACCAAACTAAACTAGTTATAAAATTAATATAAGTGCTGAATCGCATACGCAAAATGTTCATAATGTTCACAAAACGAGTTAATTTAGTTTGAAAATATTACTGTTTTTTGTGTTGCTGCATGGCGGTAGCTGTGACGTCACGTCTTGTTGACTCAGATAAATGCAAGAAAAGTTGTTTTCTCTCAATATACCCAATCTCCTGAAAGCGCTGAGTCTGCTGATACCCTTTATCACAACCTTTACCAAAGCGCCCGTACAGATCACCTGTACCTTCTTTTTCTTTCCTTATGAAAAATATACAAACCTTTTTGATAAATATATATTCACATATTTGGACCAAGTAAATATGATTTAAGATGGTTCTTAATAAAGTGTCATGAGATAATGCTGTGTTTGAATATTAACAACACTTAGAACATTCGAAAGAAAGAAAAGAACGAAACAATCCTCTCTCACTGTCGTCTCAGTTTAAAACCGTCAACTAAACTTGTAACTTGTTCTCAGTTTTCCTGACAGACAACAGACATCACAAGTCAGTACACAATTTAAATGCAGACTGTAATGTTTCCGTACATTTATTTATCGAAGAGTCACTTTACACATTGTCATTCGTGACTGAGGGAATCGAACCCGCACCAGCGGAGTAATGAGCTCCTGAGTCGCACACGATTCCAACCCGCCATGGGTTGTATAGCTTTAAGTCATAAAGCTTTAGAAGACCTTTAGCTTGTTTGGCCCTGACTTAGGTAAGTTAAACCTTTTCACGTATAGGGTTACATGGTTAAACTCTCAACAACAAACACTGGCTCGGAAATGTGAGTTTATATGTAAAATAGTACGGTTACAAGTTGAGTCCCAGATGTATGCACCAAACCTTATCAACATGTATTCAGCATTGCGCTTCATGCATACGAGTTTATGTCTTTCCCTAAACGTGGAGGAAAAGCCTGTTTTAGTTTTCATTATTCACTTAATTATAATACTAATTTTTATTTATCTAACTGTCTACAAACTGTACATTAATATAACATACGTTACAACTTTCTTAAACACGAATAAAGGAAGAATATAGGGTATCTTAGTCAAATCCGAGTTGATACCTTATTCAGATACCTAAACGAAGTTGCACAAAAACAAATTGGTCTAGGATTTTATTCTTCAAATACGAGCAGACAGAATAATCGCCAAATTGCGAAGGAGAGAGTCGTGTAGAGAGGCATTCAAAAGTCTAAAACTGTTGACTCTACCTTGCCTCTACATTTTGGAGATGTGTACCATAAGAGGTACAGACGTACACTTTATGAAACTAGAGGCAGGGACAACGACTGAACTGGGAGACACAGAACGGTAGCTCATGAACGTTTGCCTTCCCAGGCAGGAGTTCATTTCGTCAACAGTCTACCAAATTCGTTCAAAAATGCCCTTGAGCCTATAAGACATTCAGAGCTCGTCTTAAATTAATTCTGATTTCTCAAGCATTTTATGATACAGACGAGTTTATGGCATTCAATTGGGATACCCTATCGGCTGACTGAATAGGGACTAGAGTTGCTACATTCGAATGTATGGAGAGAGTGAGTGTAAAATCTGTATGTTTGAATGGGATTAGATGTAAGAATGCAAGGAAAACTTTTGATACTCAAACATTTGAATATTGCGATACATTTATTGTAAATGTCAATATGCAATAAAACATTTATTTATTTACGTTGGCTTTAAGAGAGCGATAATCACACGTTATCAACAATGAGTTTTTCTATAAGAATTTTTATGTATAAAACCGTGTAAAACATAATTAAAATGCACCCTAATTTGTATTGAAAAGTTTAGCATTGAGAAATAAGTATTTATTTTAAGAAGATTATATGAATACTCCCGTAAAATACGGAAACCTTTTCATCTTGGAAGACTAACAACAATACTCTCTACACTCCGTACTAAGTGATATTACCTAAATCTTCTATATCCATCCCAACAAAAGGCGTAAATAAACGTTTAGAGCTAAAATTAAACTTGAAAATTAATTTCTTAAACGAATTTAAACATGAAATCTAAAATAACTAAAAACGTGGATCCCGTAGCCAACAGTTTGTACATTCAAGGCATACAACCTGCCTGGTTACAACGTCACGTGGAACTTGCTCGGTTAAATCCTTGTTAGACATATCCTCATGTTTCAACCCTACATTTACATTGTCTGCATGTAGAGAGTCTGTATTCTCCTGTTTACAGGCTTTCATGTAATACCAGTTGCGTGTTTATCTTTATAGCGTTCTATTGATCGGTATTAGTTGTATCTAAACCCTTAGCAAGGTTAATCTTATTTGTAGGACAAATGTCCATTATAACTCAAAAGCAATAATTTTTGTTTTACAGTTTTGTGTTTTTCAAAAGCCAAAAAGTGTCAGTTTACAAACATAAAAAAGGAACGGTATCTTTTAATTATGTAAAAAAATATCCTAAATCCAGAATTTTATATTCAAAACTTTCTTTTATGAGGGCTTTTATTCTTCAGACACAATGTTTCGTGACTTACGTAGATGTTTTTTTACTTCAGTGGTATTGTTTAAAACGACTGATAAAACTTCAGACAAAAGAACAAGAACAGATCAATTGTTACACTGTGGCTTTAAATACAACACCATCTCTGTTTGAAACCCAAACCCTTACAAAGTGAATAGACGTTGAGACTGCCAATAATCGCCTTAACTGTGCTCAAGATCCTTCAGCTCCTTTTGTAAGTAAGACACCTGATCTTCTTGGTGAGTACAAGAAACAGGATCGTTTCAAACGGAAGCTTTTTCCAAAGCCTTGTACTCGATGTGTTAGTGAGTAGTTGAACCATGTAAAGCAAATAACATGATATAAGAGGTAACAATTAAGGTTGTAACTAAATAAATTTTAGATTCAACGTATTTACTAAGTTATGGTAAACTGTATTTGGGCTTACCCTACAATGCTGGCTAATACAGTATCAATATGTACAGAGATTATTGTAATACTTTAAAATGTCACACGGTTATTTAAACTGAAATAACATGCGAGCAGAATAAGAAAACCTTACCATATTGGATGACCTTTTGCAACTGATGATACAAGTTCCTTTAATAAAGTACTCGTCAAGAAATGATTTGGTCTGACCGACGACTTTAGTCTTCTTATGTGAGATCTTTATACTCATGTGTTTTTGAGCGGCTAGAAACTAAGAAGCTAAATTTTATGAAACTTTAAAAATGAATAATTATTTAAATCCAAACAAGTTTCATCAAGTATTCAACGAAGAAAAAACTAAGAAGCCTCGTGTCAGCTCGGTACCAGTGGGTGTTAGGTTAGGTTAGGTTAGGTTAGGGGCTTTACAAGGATTTGCAATTAGAAAAACGCTGCCCTGTTGGGACAAATGTCTGTTTGTATCATAGATTTGCAAAGTTTCAATTATACTATCTAAAGTGAATTGGAATTATATGTTTGATATTTTAATGGCAAATGTACTAGTTTCAGAACTCTAAAAACAGTATTTTAGAGCTTTTAAGTGGATTAAAAATGAAACCAGATTATTTAAATTAGCTTGTGATCCACCTTATATAATACGCGAGTATTGTACCTATCATTAAAAAAAAAACTTACATTAATATTGTTTTAAGGGTGGATTTTGTTAGGCTGTAAGTCTCTTTATCGTCTTTTTCCACCTGTACTACGCACTTTACATATTACACGTTTAAGTAAAACTTTCAACAATTAGAAACTATCAACTAGATTTAGTGGTTTGTAAATTAAACATGGTGAAATTGAAGAACAACCAAACTTAATCCTACTGATCAAAGGAAATATAAAATAATACAATCCTCCTAACACTGTTTCTTGACTTTAACTCATTTGTATTTTAGAAGATGAGGAAACTATAGGATGTAAACACTCACGCTGTAAATGCAGTTATGAACCGTCAAAGGTTATTTTAGTTCATGCTTAAAAATATTTAGATTTTATCAAATAGGCCTATCGTGTTTCTTTACAAATATTGTTTTAAACTAACAGTGTTACTTAGTGCATTTTTGCCAGCAACTTGTTCAAGTGGTTTGTTAAAAGTTTGATACATAGAAATACGTTAGATCCAACTAATCTGTGAGCATGAAAAGGGCGCACTTTAAGGTCATAGCTCTTCAACTATGAAAGTTCCAAACTATGAAGACATTACCAAGTTATGCAAGTACTCTAATTTCAAACTCAAAGCACGTCGGTTTCGATGATAACCAAGACATCGAGGAATGCGCTTGTTCCAAGTTTACAACTACTTTTAATTTTATGAAAGAGCTTGAGTATGTAAATCACTGCAAGTTGGTTCAAAGAGGTGTGCTTCTATGTTTGATTATTTTGTTCTCAATTGATATAAAACTTTTATGAAACAGTGTTAGTCACCGGGAAATTGGTTCTTGGACTCTTAACTTTCTAGTTGGTTAGCAGTCTTGCTTGTGCTCGTTTTAACCGTTCAAATCTTCAAACGTTCATGGTTTCAATTTATGGAAAGATTCGGAAAGCCAGAGACATCAAACATTTATAACAATAATGCAGTATATGTAATGATAAACAATAATTGGTCAAACCTAAATTTTAATTTTAAGATTTTTAATTTATATTACCTATTTTGACTTCATTGTATGGGGTGACAAGGTGGTATTGACCAGAATTACCGTGTAATTTTGACAAGTTAAACTTACCTAATTTCCCTATTCTTGAGAATAAACTTGTCCCCAGTTAATAACACAGAAATTAATAGGAATTATATGAGTATTGATATTTTAATAAATAAATAAAATATTTAAATAAATATTTATTGTAGACAGTAAAATTGTATGAGCAATTACAATGGATTTAAAAACTATAAACTAATGTAGTTTTCATAATCTTCCAAATAATAATTGATGGAGTAATGTGTCTTACTAATTAGATAATTTTTTAATTTCTTTTGAAATTTCTTAAAGTTGTCTTCAAATTTGATTTCTTGAGGTAATTTGTTAATAAGTTTGATGGCGTTGAATTTTGAATGTTTTTCGTAAAAGGTTTTGTTATGAAATATAATATATAAATATATATTTTCTAATAGATTTTTCGGTCTGATATTATAGGTTTTAATTTTGTAGTTTCAAGTGTAAAATTATGTATTTCTTTGGCAAATTTTATTGTTTCAAAATATATATGTCTGGAACGGTTAATAATTTATTTTGTTTAAATATTTCTTCACAAGATTCTCTTTTAGATTAAAATTGCTCTAATTGCTGCTTTCTGCAGAATAAATAAGGTTTTAAGTTCGAAGTTCTTCCCAAATGGGTATAGCATTTGAGATAAATAATGAGTGGTAGACATTCAACAAGATTTCCTTGGAACAGAATTTGGAGAATCATTTAATTAGAAATAAAGATTTTGATAATTTGTTTTATATATAGTCCACATGATCTTTGTAATTCACACTTTCATCAATAACTAATCCTAAATAGGTAAAGTTTTTACTTTCCGTTAATTCTTCTTTTTGAATATTTATTTAAATCTGATTTCTTAAGTTGTTTTTGTCAATAGAAAAATTTGTATATTTAGTTTTTGACGAATTAATTTTGAATCCATCATTTGAAAAGCAATCGATTAACATATTTCCTTCTTTACATATTTGTTTTTCAAGCGTTTTCTTATCGTCGTGTGACATTGTCATTGCTGTGTCATAAGCTAATATTTTTAAGCTTAGGCTAATCTTTATTTAAATAACCGAGATGTTTTCTACTGAACTTTCTTTGGGCTTCAAAAAAAACAGCTTTTATTATAATGAACAAAATTGGTTTATTACATTACCAAACTCTTGTGTTTTGGCTGGATAATTAACTTGGCTTAAGTATGACCTAGATTTTTAATACCAATTCAGGTGTACCTTTGACCAGTGTTGTTAATGAACGCATGGGAACAAACCACACTGAACACAACTTACGTGATGATGAACTTGCTCTCAGATATTTACTGATGACTCATGCTGTTGTTACACAAAAGCAATAACGGACCCGATGTAAATACTCTTGACAAGTGTCAGCGTTGATAACAATCACTTGTCAATACAAACCAAGCGTGGAATTAGTTTTGTTGTGTTGACAACAGAACACTTGTTTATGCAATTTTTACCGTGAAATACGGTAAAGTGTTTTATTTCCATTTGACTTAATTCTCGAAATATAGGGACTTGGGAAAACCGGTTTGTGAGTTTGTTTAGTTAAACTTGTGATATTTTTAGTGACACAGTGTATAACTTGTGTGAAGCTTTGTTTGTGTCTGTTTGCTTAGTGTCGGTGACACAGGCTCACAACTTCGAGGAACCAAGAGTAAACTCGTAGAGTAATTAGTTCCTGTGTGCACAGACAACACAAACACACAAACTGTGTCAAGCAAGCAGTTCTGTGAACAGTAGACCTTAGTGCATGCTTGAATAAGTTAAAATACTTGCTTGTGTATGTACAGGGTCCGGTAGTCAAAGACGGTTTTTAAAATGGATAAATCAAAGTGTTGTTGATATTTTAAAAGCTATTTTTATTGTAGAAGAGAAATGGAAATGTAATATTCCATAATAAAAACACAAAATAACTTATATACAAAAGTTATGTCACTTAAATAATGACCACTATTTTCACTGTACGAGCTCTTGGAGAAGTTAGTCTTGACTCTCTAATGTTTGCTAAGTGATTTCACAGTTCTCGCCGAATGACGGTTTTTGGAGGGGATAGGTAGTGGTGGGGACGTCTGGTCAGTTGGGGATGGTCGCCATTCTGTCCAACTTGAGCGAAAGTTCCAAGATGGAGCGTTGGACCGCGAACACCGTGCGTATGTAGTCGAGACTTTTTTTAGAAATAATGGTTCTGTGATTCTAACACAAAGAGTTTTCATATACGATTTTACAATTCCTCGTGGTGCGATCCCTCTCTAAAAACAATTCTTCTTTGGGTTCGAAACTTTCAGAACACTGTCTTGGGACAACAAGACGAGGAGATCACCACAAACGGTTAGAACACCTGTAACATTGAAGCTGTTCGACATGCTTTTGAACGGAGTTCTCGTCGCCTGTTGTTCCTCACACCCTTAAGGTGAACAGAATGGCGACCATCCCCAACTGACCAGACGTCCCCTTCACTACCTATCCCCACTCAAAACCGTAATTCAGCGAGAACTTTCGTGAGATCCCGTGCCAAACATTGAGAGAGTCATGACTAACTTCTCCAAGAGACTCGTACAGTGAAAATAGTGTAATTATTTAAGTGACATAACTTTTACTATATAAGCATTTTGTGCTTTTTACTATGGATACCTATTTCCTCTTTTACATTAAAAATATTTTTAAAATACCTCAACAACCTTTGATTTATCTCATTTAAAACCCGTCAGGTTTTGACTGCCGGACCCTGTATTTACTTTCTTCTTCATGGGAAATATTTCAGTGTTAATTTGTTTTTCGAAAAGACGTTAGAAACCTACTTGAATTTACCACACAATGTTATGTATTGATTACAACTTCGGTTTAGTTTGTAAATTATTTATAGGACAATCAGTTAAGTAGTTAAACCCCTAGTTTAGCTTGGTATCTACAGTGTTTTACTCTGACAGTGAGGTTCATTTGAACTAGACAAGCAAACAGCGGTCACTCCCTAACTAGATATTGGCTTTAAAAGAAATTAAATTTGCTTATAGTTAGTAAATATTTAAGTATTTATTAAAAAACATTCAGTAGTACCTATTGTTTAAAATATATCTTAATTTTAATTGAAACCACAATTAAATAGTTGCCTCTATACATCATAAAAGTTCACGTTCTATGAACAACTCATAATTATCGAATATTTATCGGTTGTTCTGTTGAGTTTTGTTGAAGCGTAGAGCAAAACCTATCATCAATTAGAGTTGTGAAGACAAGTTAAGTTGTTTGACGTCCTGAACCTTATACTTGTCTGGTAAACGGATGCCTGTGTAGGGTCGTTAGTAAAAGTAGTTTTCTTTTTACTTCAAAATTAATGTTATCACCATAAGTTATGCGGTAACTTCTGTTTCTAGAGCGCAAAGTCCATTATTTGTTCATAAACCACCTTGACTGTCAACTCCAGCCGTTCCACTACGGTCTCTTGAGAGTGGTTTATGTCTCAGTACAGGTCAAGTATGAAGCGGAAAATTATTGTTGGCTGCACTGTTTCATCGCTTTAAATCCATTTCTATGGACGGACTTTTTGGGCTCTAATACGGAGGCAAATTCAATTTGAAAGTTGAAAAGTCGCTTGAAAACTGTTCTATTTATTGGAGTTCACCATCAAAAAATATATATTTGGATTATTTCTAACCTTAGTGGATGTGCCTTCTTTGAAGGTAAAGGCCTCACCAATAAATTGTTTGTATTCGGTAGTTTTTTTATTTTTATTTAAATTTTAAAGGTTAAAAAATGTGCATTCAAGTGAATGGGTTTCAAATAGTAATATACTTAATTAATATCAGTATGGACAAGGACTACAGTGGTAAACGGTGTTATATATTAAATATTTAAGGGCTTTTGTGGAATATTCCAGTGTTAAAGCATTTTAACAGTTACACCTTTACTTACAAGAACTAGAAAGAACGTATTGATATGAACTCCAGTCATAAATTGGTTCGAGAACCAATACAAATTCAATACACATTACACAGTCCGTAACGAAGGTTCAACCAAACCACTAAACCATCTTGCTATCAATATTCTACTGTAAAACCACAATCGAATAGTTGTCTCTATACATCATAAAAAGTTCACGTTCTATGAACAACTCATAATTATCGAATATTTATCGGTTGTTCTGTTGAGTTTTGTTGAAGCGTAGAGAGCAAAACCTATCATCAATTAGAGTTGTGAAGACAAGTTAAGTTGTTTGACGTCCTGAACCTTATACTTGTCTGGTAAACGGATGCCTGTGTAGGGTCGTTAGTAAAAGTAGTTTTCTTTTTACTTCAAAATTAATGTTATCACCATAAGTCATGCGGTAACTTCTGATTCTAGAGCGCAAAGTCCATTATTTGTTCATAAACCACCTTGACGTCAACTCCAGCCGTTCCACTACGGTCTCTTGAGAGTGGTTTATGTCTCAGTACAGGTCAAGTATGAAGCGGAAAATTATTGTTGCTGCACTGTTTCATCGTTTTAAATCCATTTCTGGACGGACTTTTGGGCTTCTCCTATTACGGAGGCAAATTCAATTTGAAAGTTAAAAGTCGCTTGAAAACTGTTCTATTTATTGGAGTTCACCATCAAAAAATATATATTTGGATTATTTCTAACCTTAGTGGATGTGCTTCTTTGAAGGTAAAGGCCTCACCAATTGTTTGTATTCGGTAGTTTTTATTTTTATTTAAATTTTAAAGGTTAAAATGTGCATTCAAGTGAATGGGTTTCAAATAGTAATATACTTAATTAATATCAGTATGGACAAGGACTACAGTGGTAAACGGTGTTATATATTAAATATTTAAGGGCTTTTGTGGGATATTCCAGTGTTAAAGCATTTTAACAGTTACACCTTTACTTACAAGAACTAGAAAGAACGTATTGATATGAACTCCAGTCATAAATTGGTTCCGAGAATCAATACAAATTCAATACACATTACACGGTTCGTAACGAAGGTTCAACCAAACCACTAAACCATCTTGCTATCAATATTCTACTGTAAAACCATACTGTCCCTACTTAGAAAACACAGTGTTTTGAGAATCTTACTTAAATATGAAATAATTACATTGTATTTGCATATCAAAAAGGTTAATTTTAATAATAGGTACGCACTATGAGAATGTCAAACAATTTGAGGCTTAAAGTAAGTTCAGAATTGCTGTTTGGTTAAATAGCCTACATATTTACACCAATATTGTTCATACCAACAGTAACGCTAACAACCTTATGTAGACAACAAATTCAGACAACAAGTTTTAAGTTTTACCATATCAGCTCGTGTAACGCTTTAGGACTATATTAACGATTCCCAGAAGGCCTTAGTCACTGGACTGGGGTTGACAGTGTTGGTCGTTTGTGTTCCGGTAATGAATTTATTGCCCTCTTCTCAGACCCAACTCTCTAACTTTTCATTACATTGCAGAGTGTTGAGTTTACTCGTTCTTATGTATTTATTTTCCTAATTTGCTATTTGACAAGACATGCCCTAATAAAATATAAAAACATTACAATTTAATCATATTGTACTGGAGTTTGTAGATGTCTTTTATCATTTAGCCAAAATCTTACAACACATGATAAGTCTAGTTAGTTATTTGTTAGTCCTACTTTTAAATTTTAGATTACTTACAAAGGGTGTTTTATTTTTTAAATGCAAATACAAACCTTGGTAAGTCATTCTTTAAAAGCAAGACATCTTCATAAGTTTGTATGTCCACTTCAATTAACTGGTCTGTATTGTTGCAGTAATATTGTAGTTTCAGTTTTCTGATGATATTACTGTTAAACAAACGCTATCATGGTTTTAGCAAATATCAAAGAGTGATTATTGTTGAGTAATACCTAAAAACAAGATATTTTTCTTTGTGTCAATAGGCGTTTGAGGATAAATTTGCAGGTTTGATTAGGCTATTTACTTTTGATGTTTTAAAATTCTAAAGGACTTTTAGGTGATTTCTTTAAACTAACCCTAACAGTTCCAACATTTCTTCATTCAGTATAGTCCTCCTTCGGGTTTTTTCTTTTCCTACAGAACCTGTTTAGATAAAAATCAGTTATTATATCAATTTGACATTAAATAGGTTTTAGTTACCTCCGTCAATATCCAAAAAAGTTGTGTTGAGGGTTGTTACATCCCCGGGACGTATCGATGTAAAGACATCATCGTTAGACGTGCAGTTTGGTTGAAAATCGTTGTTGCGTATCGTTTGCGTTTCGTTATTATGCATCTTCATCTGTGTCTTCATTTTCATCTTTAATACCGAAGCCAACAGGAGGATTTTCTACAAAACTGCACGTCTGACGATGATGTCTTTACATCAAAACGTCCCGGTGATGTGATTACCCTCAACACAACCTTTTTGGATATTGTCGGAGGTAACTAAAACCTATTTTAAGTCAGAACCTGTTCCTTTAAAGTTTTAACAGGTATGTGAGTGCTAGATCTGTTTGGAATACTCACAACTGCAAACCTGATCTCAAACGACACAAAGAAAATTATCTTGTTTTAAGTATTCTTTAAAATTAAACACGCTTTGATGTTTCTAGGAACCATGATTGATGGTGTTTGTTTTTCAATAACATCAAATTAGACAATTAAAGTCACATTATTACTTCAACAAAACAGTCCAGTCAATAGATAATTATTAAAGCGGATAAACTAGTGATACAAACCTATGAACATATATTGCTCGTAAAGAACGACATTTTGAAAATTGGGTTGCGTAAACAAAACACACTGATTACACTTTTTTACACGTAAGATTTGCACGTAAGGTTTGCAGTTCTTATCAGATTTTTAATCATGCATTGGTAATGTTGACCTTTTTATGACAACTAGATGCAAGGATTTACACCGGTGTCTCATAGGACTGTTAGGCTAACGCTTATGGATGAAATAGCGTGAAAACCTTTGATAAAATGCATTTAAAATTAAAATGACAAACTATCACTATTTGAGACGCCGACCACTCTCATGAGGGTCGTCGTGTTTTTAAGTATTTTTAGGTGAATTAAGCTGAAAAAATTTAAGACAAAAACTGTATATTATACTTATTAAGTAACTATGTACATGGATTGAACAAAATGCTAGTTATGGTCTGTTAATGGAAATGTACATTTAGTGCATCTACTAGTTGTTGTGAATGTATTTTCTTATACTTAATTATAATTATTTAAAACTTTGCCCTGGTAGACACGACAAACAACATTTATTTTTTACTTGTATTGAATGTTACAGTCATACAGCTACAGTTAAAAAACACGTCGTTTCGTGTTAAAACTTGCAAACGGATACTAAGACCTTTGTTACACTAAAAAATGTTAAAATATTTAATCAATATGTTGTGTTTAATACAGTTTTAAATTCCCTGCTTAAACAAGCCACAAGATCTGCAGTGGTTGAAAAGTTTCCATTGTTTCAAAGTTTCGCAAGCGTTCTATTAAAGCAAATATCGCCCGAAGGAAGAGAGTCCATTTAATGTTTTATTGAAACAGTGAAAACCCATCAGATTTCTTCTGTCACAAGATATGTTTTAAAAAGTACCAAGAAAAAAACTGTCTCAAATAGAAACTAGGAATAACTTTGAAGTTATTGTAAAGTTTATTGCAAAACTTGATTTATTTTTGAAGATTTAAAAGCAACATATTTGGGCGCGGAAAAATATAAGAAACAGTATCTACATATTGGGACTTTACGTTACACAGCATGTTTTAGAACTCACGACTAATATTTCAAAAAGTTCTTCTGATATCAAATAAAAGTAGAAATATCTTAATCAAAACGTTTACAAGTTGTTGGTTTTTTGGACAGCCCCATTTTGTTTTGTCATATCTTATATTTTACTAAAGAAATAGTTGTATCTTTCTACCAATCTGAAATTGCGCTTTGATGTCACCAACACAACAAAGTGACAAAAACAATAACCTTTCAATAAAAAACATGGTGGCCATTAAAATAGAAATAAAATCTAATCACCTGACAGTGTTGTTCAAATTCTTTCATAAATGGAGATAGTGGCTCTTGTTCGTAGCCGTTCGTAGTCATAAGTGCGTTTAAACTAACTAGGTTTTACACGAAACTGTGGTGCTTATCTAGGGTCAATATGCTTTGTACAGTTTTAAACCAGGTTTTAACCGTCCCATCTTTCCTAATAACTTCGCACTTTAAATCTGCGCACCTTGTACGTTGATTGATGCAAGCTTTTTGCTAATAATAAAATATAGAACAAAAATGGTGGCATTTCATGTAACATATGATATGACCACTTGTATTTAATCCCGGAAAAGCTCTGTATTTACCACTACGGAATCACTGCATATACTCTGTACAGTGTATATTCTCTGTAACAACTATGGTTAATCAAATCTTAATAACCTCAATGCAGAGCACGTGTTGAATGGACTTAAGTAGGACCTTAATACCTTTCGATTGCATTAGACTGTTGTAGAGAGTTATCTAGATAGGATCAGAGTTCATTCTCTCAAATAAGCTTAAGTGAATGACATCTTAAGGTATTTGTTATTTGATGGATTATTCAATCATAGAATCTTTTAGTTGGACAATGCAAGTCTTCCATCTCAGATAGTCTCTAATGTATTTGCACAGTTTAGCCTACCTAAAGACAATGTCATGCCATCTCATTACGATGTGTCTATGGTTTTTCTTGTATACTTGAATTATTCTAAGAGTTTTCAAAGCACCTCTTAGTGCATGTGAATATTTGAAAACTGTTTCTTTTATTGGTGATGGTAAGGCATGTATTTTGTTTAAATATAAAACACGTTTCGCTCTAAATCTAAAGAGATACTTTCTATACTTTACACTATTGTATCATGCAATATACATGCAGTAAACAAAACGAATAAAATATTCGTAGTTTCAGTGTTGTAAACGCAGACTTTCAATACTTCTCGGCTTAATTTCTTTTTCCAGTTATTTTTTTATTTTACAGAAACTAAACTTTAAATCTTAGTGTATAATGTAGGTGAATGCCAGTCTTTAAGCCAAGAAATCACAAAAGCTGTTGTCTAGTTGAGTTCGAAATTAATAACAGTGCAAACTGTCCACTCGAAACCGTACTTTACTTGAGACATAAACCACTCTCAAGAGACCGTAGTAGAACGGCTGGTGTTGACAGTCAAAATGGTTTATGAAGAAATAATAAACATTGCATTCCAGAAACAGAAGTTCTTTATAACGCTGCAGTAAAATGTAAATAGGCTCAAGTTTAGTGGACACAAAATTACATGAGTAAAAAATACCCTAAATATTTTTTTTTATTTACGTTAAACCCATTAAACAGTATCTTAGTTTGATTCTTGTTAGAAGAAATAATTTTATAAGATTCATCATTTAATATATAATAACTTTAAACATCAAACCAATATTTATAATAGATCGTGTATTAGAGAGTTCATTTAAAATATTAACATAAAACAAATTTATAAATATTGGTTTTGATGTTTAAAATTGTTTTTTATTACTCTTCCAATATTGAGCACCTTCTGCCTTCGTCATTTAACTTTGGATATAAATTATACTAAATTTAATATTGATTTTTATATTTAAACAATTGAAATACCATTGCTCTACCATTTGACTACAATAAGACCCTGATATATTAAAACAAAGGTAAAGTTTGTCTTGTTTAGCGAAGCGAAGTTTGGTTCCAACATCAACCTTTACCTAGCGTTATCATAAAGTCACTTCAATCGAACCCGCGCTGGTAGAGTGATGAGCTCCGAAGGTGATGACCAACCTCTTAAATAACACAACCACTGTAGTGAAGTGTATACAAACACTAGCTGCGGAATGTGAGTTTATGTGTAAAACAGTGTGTCTGTAGTTGAGTCCCAGATGTATGCACCAAACCTCATCAACATGTACTCAGCATTGCGCTCGGTTCATATGAATCTATGTCCTTTGTCCTTCCTTAGAAGGAGGAACCTGAACTTGTTCCACTTTTGAGCGTTTAGTCACACAACAACTTTTGAAAACAGGACAAATGAAGTAGTTTGTATCACTATTTGATTAAAATGTGGGATTTGAAATCGGGTATTCATTTTATGAAGCTTTTTTAAATAATCCCAAGTGCATCTCTAAATAGAAGGAATTTCCCTAGTCACAAGGACTCTTGTTTGTTCATAATAAGAAAATTGTGATTGAAGCGACTCACAATCTTGGTACGATAGCAACTTAACTAAGAACTAGTTGTTCGAATATCATTTATTTGTGATAATTTCTCTTTCTAGACATATTGTTTTGAATGTTTAAATGTACAACATATGATATTGGTGTTTCATTTCTTCGTAAATTTCAACTCAAACAGAACTACGAGGTGAAACATTAGTGAAATCGTAGTTTTAAGTTAACTTAGCTAAGAATACTTAATTTGCATAATGTTTTCCTTGTACAACGTGACTGGCCTTAATGTGTTAGTGTATTAAAGTTAACTACTAGATTGTTTAATAATTACCAAACTAAAGCTTTATTATTTATGAATAGCAGCTCAAAGAGCTTTACTCATCAATGTTAACCAGACACTTCTGTATTCTGATGCTTGAGTTGCACTTAGGTTAATCAGAAACTGCAAATCGGATTTTCCTTCAGAGAATTAATTACTAAAACCATACTAAACCGTGAATAAACGAACCAAGCTGTGAAAAGTTAGAAATAAATCACAACATGTTCAAAGTGTGCATGTTAGTTGTTTTCATATTACACATTCAGCTGCTACCTAAATGAAAAACGCAAGCAAAGTAAAGTTTGTTGTAATAAAAATAAAACTGTACTTTTTTAAGCTGCACATGACTTTGGCTATTTTGGTTTTAACTATCCTAACACTATATTAAAAAAGTTAATATATAACTTACAATAAACATAAACTTAACTACAACTTCTCAATTCATGTATCGTGATGTTGTCTCACAGGAATAATGTAAAAGATGCATTTCACACAGGCATATACAAGTAAAATCAGCGTTTTGTTCAATAATTTTAATTCAAAGATCATGCAGTGTGGTACGCCAGTATACTCGTTAATTGCTTCTCTTTAAGTTATTAAATACATAATTAAACAAGAAATTTCAACAAATGAAGTACTTCTGGTCTCAGAAATAAAAATGGAAATTTGGCTTATCAAAGAAAATGGGTTATTTTATTTGACTTTGAATAAATCTTTACGGCATATAGTTTCTAAAACCTTTATTCATTACATCTTACGACAATAATTATTAAAAGAGTAAGGTGTGTCAAGAAAATTATTCTTGAGTGTTAACCCTCCCTTTAACAGTTCATTGAGATTCACTCTTCACCTGATGAATCTGAAGAAAGCAAGGTTCGTTTGTAAAGTTAGCTCTATAAGGGAAAGTAAATTTGGTGCTATTTAGCGGACAGTTATCGTACCAATTCTGAAGCAGTGTGTTGAATACATAACGATGAGAATGAGGCAAACATTTGGTATCCATGCAGTAAAACACCAGCTGTGCTAAACTACGTCGAACTCATCAGCTTTTATGTGACTGTCAGATCGTCTGACTGTTGTAGAGCGTCTAGGGCAATATATACCAACCCATTTGTATATAGTGGGTAATAAACATAAAATAGCTGGCACTCATAGAATAAACAATTCGAATACCGTTTTGTATCGAAAACTTACTTTCCTTCACTAACAGTTGTATTTTATAAATATTCTCAATGTGAATGTCTAATTCAACGAGGACTAGATTAAACCTGGACACTGGTTTGGATACTCAGTACACACAACAGGTGACTGAAGCGACTCCAGGCGTACTGCTGCTGTAGACGCGCGGTCTTACAGCTAGTACAGCTTGAGTAATACGATGACGCAGTTTAGTCATGGATGTCTTGTCAGATCAAAATCAACATAATCAAAATACCAAAATTCACAGATGTTAAAAAAAGCTTAAAACCCCATGGAAGAACAAATAGTAATTCCATGGATGAAGAAAACAAAATATATACAACAAAAAGTAAATACGGCCGTCGCGGCTAAAATTTTGGCAAGCATTCTGACATCGAGGTCCCATTCAAACATACATTGTGTTCATATTCGCTCTCCCATTCATTCGAATTGTTCCCACTCTAGCCTGTTAATCAGTCTATTTATTCTAAGTTCTCCCAGGCATGTGTGCTAAGAACTTGTCAGTACTGTAGAAGGTTTTTGTGATCAAAACCCTTTGAGACGGTTTTTTGAAGAATGAAGATTCTTGAGAAATTGGTATTGGAACAACTACCCCATAAAGCCAATCCGTAGAGGTGGGGTAGATTACTCCGTAATACGCCGTCATCAGTACCTGAATCGGGCAGTATTCGGACAGCTGTCTCAGCACATAAATGCCTGAGGCTAACTTCCCGCAGACGCTGTCTACATGACTTTCCCATGTCAACCCTCGGTCAAGGTGTATTCCAAGGAATTTTGTTGTGTAGACTTCTTCGATCTCAGTATCGTCCAGCAAGACTGTTGGATTTACTATCTGAGGTTGTCATTTAAGCAAAACTGAATGAAAGACGATTTTGACGGATTGTTTTTTTGAGATTGACATTTGAAATGTTGGTTGACTTTGTTGAGCTCAATGAAGACGCGATTTCGTTTGTTGAGTGATGGTGCTGGAAACAAAGAGTCGTGTCATCGGCATATTGGACAAGTTGCCAATTCTGCCGATGAACCAACATGTTGACGCATATCAAAAGAGCAGAGGGCTAAGTATAGAGCCTTGAGGGACTCCATATCTCAACCTCTCATAGATAGAACATCTGATAATTCGACGAGTGTGTTCTATTACTAAAACATTTAGATCCATCTGAGTGGAACTCCTCATATCAAAGCCTTTGAAAGATCAAGAATACACTGAGTGCTTTCGACCTTCAAATGCCTCTACTATCATTTCGACTAACACCACTGCGTTTATTGTCGATTTACCATTCGGAACCGTGGTTCGCTGATAGTAGTTTGTGTTTGTCCAAGAAATTCGTGATTCTGATGAAAAGCCTTCTCAAAAAACTTTGCTGAAGGCTGGCAAGATTGAAGTGGACGGTAATTTTGAGTTGAGGATGGGTCGCCCTTTTTTGAAAAAATTAGTGACTTTTGTATTTTTTTTTGAGTGAAGAGGAACTGTTCCCAGAGCTGGAAAGAGTGGTTGATCAGGTGCTCCAAGTGGCTTCAGCAAGTGCTTAGAGCACTGCTTAATGAAGCCACGTAGATACATCGATCTGCGTCATTGGTTTTTTGACAGGAGCTCTCTTATGACTCTGGCGATTTCCTCCTCAGTGACCGGAGTCAAAGCCATAGAGGCTGGGACTTAGTATTAACTTTCATTAGACTGAGACTGACTGATCATAATTTAATTTATTTAATTTGTCAATATTAACAATACAAATGGTTTTTAACATCAATTGTATACATATAAAATAAAAACTATTACCACTGGTAAGACTCTAATAAGTTAAGCTTAAAGAATAAGTATGCTTAATTTAGCTGCCAGTGAAATCCTGTAATCCAGTGAATTTAGAAGCAAGTAATTTTTAATTTTTGTTTTAAATTTATTTAAATCCATATATTTTACGTGGATTGGTAATTTATTATATATTTGCCTACCAGCTTCCATAGGAAGCTTATCACATATTTGTAAGTCCGTGGTAGGTTGGCCGAATTGACTGATTTCTGGTGTTGTATGCATTATTCTGTTCTTCAAACGAATAATTGGATGTAAAAACAAAACGTTTGTAATATGGCTAATACTGGGACGCTAGCACCTGTTTGGCGGCGGACAGGACGACATGGCTATGAGTCATAGTCAGCGCGTCTGTAGCAGTACTACTGGAGTCTTGACAGCCTTGGAGCCTTGACAGATACAAATGCCTCTTATGATCACGACAAAGCCGTAGGTTTAAGTTATCGGCATGATGTGTAACTTGTCTGGAGCCTTGTAGTGACATTTTCTGTGTGCTTAGTTGTTTGCTCACAGCAACTAATTAAACTAGAGTTTACTCGTGGACCAACAAGTTGTGAGCAAGCAAGTGGTCACAACTAGTCTTCAACATCGCACAATACCATGCATAAGAGGGTAATACAGAGACAACAGAGTAGTTTATTCCATGTAAATTAAGCATCAACTTATATATTGACCCAATCTACACAATATAGCAAGCACTTTCACATTAGAACAGGTTAAAAATCAAATGAACTTAAAAAAGGCATACACATTTTGATTTATTTATAAATTCTTTACTAACTCAACACACGTCAAGTTGATATCGCGGGATATCCTCGTGTAATTTCCCTTATGGTAAAATGGCAATGTAGTTGACTTAAACAAGTAGGAATAGTTGGAAGTTGGAACTCCAAGGCAAGAAACGACCGTGTACTTTCAGCAACAAGTCGTCTGACAAACTGTGGAGGCTAAGAGAGTGGTTATTGTACGACTCAAATATACTCGTAAGACCACTATGTAAAGCGACTATGTTAGCTTGGTCCTTCCTTCACGCACGTCGAGCGCAGCGAACCGCGATTTGGTTGAAACACCGCTGCACCAGCGAAGCGCGAGCGAACCACTACCTTCGAGCGACCCGAAGAGTCTGGGGACGCAGGCCCCAGCGGCGCCACCAGGCGTGAGTGTGCGATATACAGCTATGTCCGTCAAACAATATAAAATGATAATTAAACCCCACAATTATTAACAATTTGTATCGTTCCGTTTTGGCGTTATAGGACTTTGAAATTGTAGACGTGTACGAATCTCGCTCTTTAATATGTCCCTCGGGTTTGTGTATTAAAAGAAAGCTATCAACTGAGCGATATACAGCTATATGTCAAATCAATCACCATGAAATCAGGATTAAACCATAACATTATTAATAACTTTTATCGGTCCGTTTTGGTTTTATCGCACAGTTTATAGTTTTAATTGAAAACCCCGAGGAACAGAATGGGTGAGTTTGTACATGGTCTGCCAACTAAGTCCTGTAACGCCAAAACGGAATGATAGTTGTTAATAATTTTATAAACAATCCCTTATTTCATGGTGATTGATTATTATATAATATGAAATGAGGATTAAACCACAAAATGTATTAACAATTGTCCCACTCCAGCATCGACAAACGAACTTATAGCAGTAAACCTTCTTACCGACTCAAAAAATAACATAAAACCGTAAAAGTGGAATGGGTTGTAAGTCGACTATTCCCTTTGAAAGAAGAAGATAATTTTAACAGTATAGAAACCTTATCGGCTGGGGATGGCGGGTCTCTATTCATAGGGCAGTCAGTTACAGTAGCAGGTGTTTTCAAAACGCTGAATCTTTTTGACTCTCATGCCGTCAATGAATACCGCAAATATGACCCGAACAGTAGGGACAATTTGGCTAGCCTTTTGAATGTGGAAGTTGTTGGAATTAAATGGATTTTGCAACAGTTTTTAAATTTTTCTCCGGTATGATAGGGGTTAGACGCTTTAAACTTCATCTAAAGTATGAGTTAAACTTGCCATACAATAAAATGTTGCGAAAGAAATCCAAACAGTATACATTTGCTCAAAACGTGTTACTGACAGTGAAGTTTTAAAGCCTTTTGAACATATTTAAAAGTGGTTTTAAAGTTGGGACTATTTTGGGAGCGGAAGACGAGCGAATGTGGTGCGCGCGGCCCTCTGTGACAGACGACAGTCTCTGTCACCCACTTCAAATTAACCTAAAGGGCTGAATAAGGCATTATGGTGAAGTTAGGTTAGGTTACAGTGAAGTTCGAATTTTCGACGTGAAGTTAGCCCGGCACATCTTTCTTTGCTGACGCCAGCAATACGCCAGACATTCGGTATGTTGGTATCTTTACGCTTGAGCGAAGCAGAACCCTTGTCGAGCGAATGCGAAGGGTCTCAGGGGCCGCAGTCGTGAGTACCATGCATAAGAGGGTAATACAGAACAACAGGTAGTCCATTCCATGTAAATTAAGCATCAACTTATATATTGACCCAATCTACACAATATAGCAAGTACGCCTACATTTACTCAAAATACACTTAGCTATAAAATGATTGTTCAGACTACCGTTTAAGGCATATACCCTGATAGACGTTTAAGTTTGAGCAATTGGACAGTTTGAACGAGTGTGGTATTTCACTAGGAGGATATAGTCAACCAAGCAAGAACCCAGCTTTACCAATGAAATAGCTAAGTATTGATTATTTACCTCCGGTACAAGAGGGGTAGGTGGAAATCCAAGATTATCTTCTGTTTCTAAAACATCGGCTCTGGTAGGGATGTCTTGTCTGACACAGTTCTTTGAAGAATCGCGTGATCCGCCGACCTTCAAGAGAAATGGTAGTAGCGATATTCCAATTTTGCTCCACTGACACTTCACTCAAAAAGTGGCAAAACATGGCTTCCGACGCAGTTTTTTAACCGAAAAGTACAAAGTCGGGTTTATATCATAGGGTAGGAGTGGTTGTATGTTTCTTATACACGAAAAAAAGGCAAAAAGTGCTTGTGAAAAAATATAGTAGACTTTTAAAAGCCTATTTCTGGACAAACTTAACTTTGTTTGCTAAAAAACCAGGTTATACACAAGTAGAAACAACATTTCAAAGCATGAAAACATTTTTTTTAATTTCTACACTAAAATAGCGTCGAACAGGGCTGGGGCATATTTTGAGCAACTATTTCTGTTGTGATCAATCCTCTTAAGCTATGGTCTTTAACTTTACATACAATAGAAACAGTTTACAGTGAAACCAGAAGAGAAAGTAGTCAAGGAAAAATATGTAACTAATGATTTAAATATATTTACTGTCATGAGGAAACCTTTGTAATATCATCAATGCACACGTAAGCGCGGTTTCTCGGGAATCAAATGATAAAACCTTTATCTGATATAAACGAGTGTTTTATTGTCAACACAACAAAAACTAATTCCACGCTTGGTTTGTATTGACAAGTGATTGTTATCAACCCGGACACTTGTCAAGAGTATTTATATCGGAACCGTTATTGCTTTTGTATTAGAGTCATCAGTGTTTTCATATTTTCCATGACATTATTTTAAAGCGTGCTTTGGTCAGATCACAATGTATTAGTGTTAAAGTAGAGGTGTTTTGCTGCACCATTGTCATTTCAACTGCATTGTTTGTTGTAGAACATTCATTAAGTAGTTTGTTGGTAACAACATTAGCAGCTGATTTAGCTGCTTAAGATAAAATAAGTAAGCAGGTAAACGGAATATAACATACAAAACCTCCAGTTAAACGAAACGTACGTATAATACATAAGTTACGAAAGTAAGTAATAGTTTCTAGTTCTGTTAAATCACTTTTGCAACTTTTGCACCGTAACTTTTGCACCCTTCTTACTATGTGTGGTTGTCCTGAAGATTTCATGGTATTGCACTTTATAAATAAATTATGTATACAGGGTGTCGGTGAACTCTCTGGACATACTTTGTAGACATGTTCCTTGGGTCAAAATAATTATTTTTACCACCATATACACAGGGGTCTCAGCGCTTCGTTGTCACCGTCTCTGTAGGGATGTGTTTTTTTTACTAAAATAATTATGAAAATAAAAGTAATGCACTGATTTTCAAACCTTAGGTCAAAATTTAAAATACCGTTTTCATGAAGAAAAATATTATTTTATTTAACTGTCAAATTTCAAAATATTTAAAACTTTCAAAGTTGAATAACAAAACTGATATTTTTACAACAAACTTAGAACAATCACTTTTAGCGGTTACTTCCCTTCTCTAAAATGTATAAGACTTTGACAATCGATGAAAAATAAAGTTATTGTAATTTCTGTCTTACCGGCCTGTGTCCGTCATGCGTTCCTCTAGTCAGTAGCAGCAACTTGTATAACCACCCTATTGAGACCAAAGTTCCACACGAAAACAGTCTGCTAGAGGGCAACGTTTGTGGCAACGTTTTAATGCAGGAGCAACATATATTAACACAATACTGTTTGTATCCACTGATTTAATGGTACAGGCAAAAGCTATCAGAGAGGACTATGAAATACCTTCATAAACGTGAAACTACAATCTTTATTCAGGTCACATAATTAACTGCGTTAAATGTAATAAATTATACCTGTTGGGTGCCTGTAGACCTTGTGAAGATATTGTAAAGTCGATGTACATTTCGTTACGTTTATCTTCTGGGGGGGGGGGGGGTAATGTTTACATAGCACTTTTACACACTATTTATATACTTAAAACTAGTCATTTTTGTGGTCGCGGCGCGGCTGGCATCCCCGTGGGTGGGACCGGATGCGTACGGTGCGTAGTCACATGTTGCACTACCCTAAGGCGCTGCCCGGGGCCTTTGTCGTCGGTGAGCTGGAATTGCCGTTAGGTTTTGGACAAAGAAATACGTCAAATGATATCAGTTAGTTGTGTCCTATCTGTTTTCAATGATTTACATTTTTGGCCTGTTTTCATCTTTGTTCAGAGATGTTTTTCATGTCATATTATTGACATATTTGAAAAGCTTAAATAAATTAGCCTTGTGGCTTCATTCACGTTGGCGTTACTTCTGCCCACCGTGAGTGGTTGGGTGGTGGGTGGGGGGGGGGGGGTGTGTGCTGAGCCTATGACGTAACTGGCCAGCGCCCGTGGCAATAGCATCAGTAGTCGGAGCGCGGATACGAGAGGGTTAACGACTCAGGAGCAGCAGGCAGGCAGAACCTCAGCGACCACAGCTTAGCCACCGCTCGACTGCACCAGACGCACCAGCATGACTGGGGGCAGAGCCCAGCAGTCAGCACGGAGTATGCGTCTTGCAGAGCTAGCACAGCGGCGAGGGCGCAGGAGTGCAGAGCCAGCAGGAGTCTCAGCCAGGACCAGGTTTACGCCGGAGAGTGCAGAGGTCTACGAAAGTGTGCAGATAGTGCTAGGACGATATATTGGTAGGATTGCAGCAGATAATAGCTCCCCGAGTCATATAGAGGATAAAGAATAATCACGTGCGTGTGGGTAAGGATAGGTCTCCATCCGGAGAATGTTTGTTTGTTTTACATTGTTCGTTCTGAGTACACAAGGAGGTGTACAGGCAGCATGACTCAATCCTCAACAACTTTACAGCGTTATTACACAGAATATACTAATTTTGTTTTTATTAATCAGCGAAACAATCACCATCGATGATTTGTTGCATACCCAGATGATTGGCCTTGAAACGTATTCTATATTTGGTATAATTTTTTACCAATACTGAAACATTTGTTGTATGTGTAGCTCATTAAAGATATTGATTTGTGAACGCCTACATTCACGGGTTCAGGACAGCTTTTAAACATGTTCAACTGTTTTTCGTAGCATCCTTTTAAACTCTTCTATTTAAAAATAATTAATACCGTCCTTCGCCTTGTACCAGTGAACAAGATATGCTGATTAGCTTACTGCAACACGAAGGCAAGATAGAAATCTTACTGCTATGCAGAGGAAAATCAAGTAGGAATGGAATCCAGCAAAACCAATCCTGTGCTGTATACAACTGTGTGCAAGTTGTTATAAGAAAGTAGTGGTAGAAAAGTAAAAGGTGAGAAAGTGTAAAATATCTACTTGTGCGGGGAGATATTTCCACTACAAACCTTAGCTTCTGTCACTAGACTCAACTAAGTGCTGCTTTTAAAAACGCCAAGTAAGCTAATATCCAGTGCAGATATTTACCAAACTGTGTAGTGCTAGTCATGGATAAAAAAAAAAATATGTATTAACTCCAATAAGATAGTTTAAATATGTTGGTCTAGATCTTAGTTGATTTATAAATGAAAATTTGAGGTATGAAAACAGTTTTTCCTATATTATGTGGAAGGCTCTGCCTATAGACAGGTTGGAATCGTGCGCGCGACTCGGGTTATCCGTCCGCTGGCGCGGGATCGATCCCTGCTATCACCAGGTGATTATGCGGTAACCCTAGATAAAAGTCGAGGTTGTGTAGTAGAAAGGACTTTGTTGTCCTAACTTCGCCGTCCGACAGACAAACTAACCTTTACTTTTAACTTTTTACATATCATAACAGGGCTCAGGATGATCTGGCTTAAATGATCAGCACGTGTATCTTAGAAATCTTTAGAATATGTGTAGGCAAATCTGCAGAGGCGGCTCGAGTAGTATGCCACGGAGCGGCAGCTAATGTGGGGGGCGTTTCTGAACAACCAAGAGGGGTCCGAGAGCTCCCGGAAGTTTTAAAATTTTAAAGCAAAATAACGTGTTCAAAGCGTTTCAAATTGGGCCTAGTGGTAACTCGACATAACACGATAGCGACTTCATTACCAGTAATTTGAAATCAATGAATAGACAGCATTCTTTTTTTTATATATATAAAATGTTTAAATGTTTATGGAATGTTTATGGATTAACGAATTAGCACTACGCAATTTAAAAAGAACCAGTTATTTTATTGTAGTCGCCCTTTTCCGAAATGTTGACCTACATGGTTTGAAATTATCATGTTACAGTATTGCCCTGCCATAAGCCTCCAGACACAGACATTTAACATAACTCAAACAAATAATAATTTCTCAGCTATTAAATAAAAAGAACATGTCACAAACAAAATTAGAATAATTTGTTTTAGTGATACAGCGTGTAAACAGCTGGTGAACCGTGGAAGGAACCAGTAAGGATAAGCGATATGCCGGGCCATGTGACAGGTCTGCGAGGTTATGTTTTGACCGAAGTGGTGGCGCGCAAAGCACCATGCTTTCTGTTGACATATTGACGCGCACTGTGCATGGTGCAGTCACACCCTTTCGCATAGAAATATAATTCCCTTTTTTTTGTTCTGATATCGTTAATTTCTAAAAGTCGTTTCCCTCGTGTCTATGTAGGCTTTTTGCGGCCGTACTGGCTTTGTCATCGCCCTCCTTAGCCCCTGGGCGGCGCTGCCGGGTTTCGGGTCCTCGAGCCACTGTGCAAATCTGTTGATGTATGGCCGCGTAAAAGTCTTCCACCATATTTAATGACCCAATGATCAAAACGTAGGGTAAATATCCGTTGATGAGCTGACGAACACCCAGTGTAGTATAAACTAATAACTTTCGTGTTTTGTGATTATCAAAGTTTACAAATCAAAATTTTATAATTATTGTAATCTAAAACATCTTAACTTTTCTTGTACACGAGTGTTTTATTCTTAATTTAGGAAAAAAATGGTTTGCGCCAGGGGTTTATATTAATCAATGGGCAGACCAAAGTTTAGGTGAATATTCTCGTAGGAAGAGAATTATCTCATAGAAATGTAGGAACGAAGAAATATGAATTGAAAAGATGTAAAGAACTTGGTTGGAGCAAGAATGACGACTTTAATCAGCTTTAATGGTGGAACGTTACAAAAGTATTAGAAGGGAGATACAAACTGATAAACAAGAAATCATGTTTTTTGTATACCTTTTATTTTAAAACGTATTAACTAGTTATTGTGATGACAATGGAACTTATATGAAGACCTTCGTACCCATATTTATTAGTTTTATTGCTTTATCAATAACCAACTACAATTGTACCCAGGTTTAACGTTGTTAAGCTTAAAATCATACAATTTAACAAAACACTAAATAATAAAATACAACTTAGAAAGTAGGTAAACCGTCACATTTATCAACGGCAACACAGAACGTGTCGCAATAAATCAGAACTGAACCTGGGTTTGACATTGCCATCCACACATTTCAGTCAAAGTGGCTTTCAGGGCAAATCAATTAAATATATTCTGAGAAATAGGGGCCTTTTTGGGTAGCTATGTTATGACTAGCCATAGAGATTCCCATGTTTAATTTCACTTTGTCTCAACGAAACACTGATAGCTTGTCACTGTTAGATAGGATTGATTTTGAGTTTTCGATTTGTGGATGCATGACTACCCGTTAAGCGCTTGTGCTACAACAGTCAAAGGCATAACGAGAAATTTTAGCTGTTTTAGGTTCAAATATATTTTGACAGTGTAATCAAAAGATGATTTTCAAAATAAGTGTGTACAGTTTGTCCAATTGGTTTAAAGTTTACTTGTCTTTGTTTATTTGATGGTTTATTTTTGTAAAGTACATCTTAGGTTTGCTTGTGCATACAGATATTTTCTTGGGTAAAATGTTATTTCACTATTGTATATTATGATGTAGGTATTCCTTGGTTTTATACGGCTTTGTTACATTTTGCTCTCTCTCGTGTATTTGTTTTCTTGCACTGTATTTAAAAAAGGTCTAACCTCCGACAACTAGCTACGAGACTTTGTTACTTAGTACCTTGTATAACAACGAATGGATATTGTTATTATAATTTTAACGAAGTTATTTACTATTATTCATTGTGATTTCATTGTAAACTATGTTGTCAAAATGAGAAGAAGTATTTGTTTATTTATTGTAATGAGTTTATTATAAACAAATGTTTTAGTACAAATGTTAATAATTTTACTCTCTACATTCAATGCAAGAAAGCTATTATGGCAAGAAAATGCAGATTTGTCTAAATCAATGAGCACACAGTGCTTACAAGTCAACTAGTTTAAGATGAGGCCAAGTTGATGGAGTTAGTTTCCAACTTCAGTCACTGGTTTGCCATAGACTGCTTCCCTCCTCGAAAGTTGAAACTTCCAAGCGTTTACTGATGTTCTAATTGATCTTCCATTCTACACGTGTAATGTTTCCTGTGTAATTTGTACATTTTGTAAACGCTTGTTGAAAATCAAGTTCCATGCCAAGATAGTTCAGAATAACAGTGATTAACGGTGTATGCTATCTTCGTACGGTAATGTTGTAAAAATATATGCTTAAATATTGGGCGGGAATGCTATTGGAAGCATGTGCCTTTGGCAGTATGTACTTGGAGAGTGTGAAGGGTGCTTGGGCAACTTTGAGAGAATCTCTACAGTTAGCAGTTTTGATGAATATAAGTGGGTAATTGTTTTAGTTATGTGTTTTTGATTCTTATAGTTATTCAATAATGTCCAATTTCTTACATTCTCGATTATTTTGTGAAGGATGAAGTGGTGAAGAATACTGTAGAAATGTTAGATACAGGTTGATTCCATGCAGTTATGTTTTCAATAGACAAATGCTAACACGGTGTTCTTTTAGGACACTTGGTTGTAGTTTATTTAAACCATTGGGTGAAACTTATATTTATTGAATAACTGATTTACAATATGACTCTTTGAGGAAGAAGGTAAAAAATTACTATATATGATGGGTATGTAATTCATTCAGTCATCAAAACTCTAAGAACTTTTTGTTTCAATTGTTGTTCATAAACGGAGTACTTTTGTTTTTTGTTTTGTGCATAAACATTTCTACAACGTATTAATCATTTGATGTAAGTTCAATTTTCATTGACTCAAAATCAGAACTCTCAAACATACATTATATTACTCATTCATCTTCATTGGGTGTCCTTAGCTCTTTGGCATTTTAAGTTTGTGACTTCAGCAGTTAAAACTTCTACCAAAACGTTGTTTTAAGCGGTTTTGAAATATAGGCATATGAGCACTTATTTTTTGACATTATTTGATGAAATAGATCTTATAAAATGTTCATGGACTACTTTTGTGTCCAGTATTTCCCTTATTTACTTTTGTGTTCTTTGTTACAGTTGGTCAGTGGGTACCAAGTGTGGATTAGTCGTCCGCTCCCAGATGGCTGTCCAGCCAGGCAGTTACTGGACAGCTGTCACTGTCTGTGGATGAATTAGGTTTCTCTAATGGTATTTTTGATAATCTCTTAACATTTTCGAGCATTATGTAGGCTACTGTTTTCTAAGCTAGTTGTTTGAAAATAAAAAAAACTAAAACGAGCAAACTTATATTGTTTGATGGTGGGTGGCAGATTTTAGATCTCGGAATGTCGTATTCGTCTTGTTCATTTAAAATGATGGAACACGTCCGAGATAATATTTCAACCTCAGAATTTCTACCTTTGTCAACAATAAACTTCAAAAAAAAATTAAAACCATGGTAGTTTAACAATTCCCACTGTCAGGTTATTGGTTTTAAATATTGAATTGATTTTGGGTTCCTGACAAAAATCTTATTTATAAGGATAGAAATATGATGGTTTCTTTGAACAAATGGCTCTATGTCAATTAAGTACGAAATGATAATGTCCACTGCCAATTGTAAAGAGCTATGAGTCAAAGTATTGCACCTGGCGGTCTAGACACTCTGGTTACGTTATAAACTGCAAACACCCTGTACATAGGTGGCTATGTTGAACCAAGTTCCCTCAGTGTTTGTAAAGTGGATGGAGCAAAGGTCTGAAACGGACTTGAGTTAACTTTGCCACTACTACATAATACATCAACCAAGAACAATGTGTGCAAAGCCGACCTCACCGAAACTGGCTGAAACCTCGTAAGTTCTTGATGTTTATAGTTATGCATTCGGCAACACAGAAAGTCTACGTTAAATAGAACAAATCGACTTCGTAAATACTTTGTACATCAAGTTTTACAGAGTTCCTTGATACGCTTAATGTTTACTGCAAGCTTTTTTATATATTACTGATTCCATTTACAAGTAAAACAAATTAGATATTTACTCATAGAGTGACTCATGGACAACTAAAAGTAACAAATCTTACAAACAAGGCTCTTATCAAAGAACGTGAGAAAACGACGCCACGTACTTAAGTTTCTCTGATAAAACTTTCATGACTTGAACGTGTAGAGGGAGAACGTGTGTGGAAATGACAAATGGAATGGGAAAAGTTTCATTACCAAATTAAACGTTTCCCTTCCACACACGCACGTTTGGGTATCAGATTGGTAGTTTTGTGCTGAAAGATGTGTTCTTATCCGGGTGTAGTAATAAAACTGTTGATTAATTTTACTCAATAGTCAATATTCTTTATTACGAATAGTTATATGTACTTGATATTCGTGTGTGTTTGTTGTCAAATATAGTTAAAAAAATACTTAAAACATTGAACAACAACCATATTCATCTACTCTTTGGAGAAAAGAAATAAGAAAAAAATAAGAAAACATTGTTTTGTCCAGCTTACAGCTGCTTTGATATTGATAAGAAATAGAATAAGGCGACGGATCGACTTTAATCTTATATTCTAAACTCTCGGAGATATTTTGGTCCATGGTTGGCGAGATTCCGAACCACTGGGCCGGAACCTTTCAGTTTCCAAGAAGCACCTTTTTATTCTTTTATGCAGATGAAATCGACAGATTCTAGATAAGTTGTGTTGATAAGTCGAACAAGTCATTAATTTGATTACATAAATCGGCGTAATATCTTATAAGCACCAACTCAACATGTTACGTTTCATATTTATTTTAAAATACTATGTCAAGATACCTGAGATAGAAGATTCGCGGTAATACTACGAGATTCCATGATTGAATAATCTATTCAATTGCAAATCCCTCATGACGTCATTCCTTAAGCTGATTTGAGTGTATGAGCTCTGATCCTATCTTGATAACAGACAAGCAAATGCAACGACAAGGTATTCACTATTCAGAGTATTCAAGTTCGAAGATAACCCTAATGAAAACATACGCCACGCTTTAACTGAGCGTCTGGAGGTAAATGATCCATTTATTGAACAAGGAAAATACAAACAACCTTTTCTTACTTATTATAGAAATCCTTTGGAAAACAAAGATCATAGTAACAAATTGTTAAGGAAATTCGAATCAGTCATGCCAAGTGTCTAGTGTTATACTTCATTCAAACAACACTATCTTTGTTGCTTAACAGCTACGTAGTTCAAATCGTTTAACAAACTTCAAATATTGTCTTCTCATTTTTTAACGGTAAAACGAATTAAGGTAGTTTGCTGTCGTGTATTGTATTTGCGAGATAACTACAAAAGGTTCAGCATGTCTATATAACTCTGTGTTGGGCAAAATACGATTACTTCAAATTCCTCCCTATACATGATATCCCAATAACAAAAGTGCCTCACTTCAATGAGCACCATGATTGAATTCGGAGATAGAAGTCATTTGAATGCTAATACGCATTTTTTGAGTGGTTCGGGATAGATGCTTGTGTGTACACCAATCCTTTACGTTTGACAGCTGGTCATCTATACTACGATGTTCTCTCATCGTATGTCATCTATACTATGTTCTCTCTATACCAATTCTTCAAAAGCATCTGAGGTTGATGTTGTAATGTTAACAGAGTTCGGGCTAAACTCAGAGATAAAAGTCACACTTAAGTTTCAAGTGTGTATGTAAGTTCAATGGCACAACAAAACTAGTGGAGAAGCATGATGTTTGCACTTAAATCGGTGAAGTATTTGCTCCACTGTTGTAGTTTTGGTATTGTAAAAACTATGTTACTCGTTATTTATCAAATACTACTTTCTACAGGAATGGCTTTGGATTGTATTTTATCACTAAAATAAAGCTCACAGGATATATTTAAGAAGATTCAAGGAGAACAATGAAGTTGGAAAAGTTAGCGGTTTATAAGGTAAAACCAGGTAAGAACGGTTGACAAATGGTCGGAGTTTACAAGCCGCAACTCTGATCCAGATATATGAACTTTCACAACTCACGTCCTGTCTCGTCGAATCTAAGTAACAAAACACTAGCAAATATGCAGAGCTCAGCATCATGTACCTGTGCTAGCTTTAGTGCATTCAACACTCGTCTGAACACAATCCTCATCTCTCAAAGTTTTAGGAGCAGTTTTATGGTGTTCAATTGGGAGACCTTAAAAATTGACCGATTGACTACGGTTTAGAATAGTACTATTTTGATGAATAAGAGAGAGTGAATATAAAACATCTATTTCTAAATTCAATTTCGATGAAAATGCATAATGCTTAGCTCATAAATAATGATGATTGCAATACATTTCACGTAAACAATGTTAATAAAATAAAATACTTATTTATATATTATGCTGTATAGTTGAGTTAGTACTTGTGGAATAGATACAGCTTGTTGAACTGAAGACGACTTTAAGTATCTTTACTTCCATTAAATAATATATCTAGGTACAATGTTGCAAACCTAAATTTATTCTGACAGAAAGAGGCAGAATAATCTGTATGTTCTGAAATATAAACATAATTTTAAGAATAAGTTATTGTTATTTTTATATTTTAAAGTTAGGTATATATCAAACACTATGACTCAATAACTATGTGATGCTTATTAACGTTTTCAACATACATATGAGGAATATGCATTTGATGTCTGGTATGTTTTGTAATTATCTTTGTAAATAACTGTATTGGCATAAATAGAATAAGTAGAATAAACCATAGTTTAAATTTTGTAAACTTTTTACCGTACTGAATTGGAGTTTATAGTTATTCAGTACACCTGACACGTTTCTTTCTAATTTTTACAGTAAGTTGAGACATGAATAACTTACAAGATAGGGGGTTGTATGAGTTGTATAAATATTGGTGACCTGGTGATATGGAGTGTTTGGTGACAAGCAGACTTAACTCTTATACACTAAGGGGGAGTGATTTGGTCAAGGGTTGACGTGTTTCCAACCCACTGAGTCGGAACCTTTCAAGTTTTCAGAAACAGCCTTTACACTTTCGCAGGAAAGCTACTTGGCTAGCTCAAGATGAATTTCCTGATACAAAACTACTAATTTTTTGAATGGCAACAGACACGCTGTGAAATCCGTGATGATAGTAAATCAGGTGATGTATTCAAATGTCATATTTCATTAATGGACTACAAAAGTAATTTAAAAATCGTAAAACTCTATCTGCTATTTGAATTTAAAATGGTTTATGTAAATAGTTTATAAGAGGCTACGTTTAAGTTAACAATTCAAATGGTAGATTCTTATACAAATCTTTTTCGTATATATTTCTTAGTGCGCAAAACGACAATATTGATTGTATTAAAATATTTAAATGCACGAAAAGGCGCTAGTAAACGTTTAATATAAACACTTTTAAAATAAATAAAGGATACTATAAGGTCCATAGAAGCATTTCCTTTAAGACATTTTGTGAATTAAACTGTGTGAACACATTAGCATTGCAGAATGTCAATATGAGTTTGACTTTACCGGGAGTAATGGGTTGATTGAACAAACACCACTCATAGTTTCTCTGTACTATATCGAGTATCATCTGAGATGGAAAACTTTCATTGTTCAACTTCAAGACTACATGATTGTATAATCTATCCAATAACAAATCTCTTCAGACGTCATTCACTTAAGCTGATTTGAGAGAATGAACTCTGATCCTATCTTGATAACTCTCTCCAACAGGTTAATGAAATGGAAAGGTATTAAGGACCATTCCATTCACGTCCAGTGATATGCATTGAGGTTTAAAGATTTCACTAACATTTAGTTACATGACATATACACTATCAACGTGTCATAGAACCTTCTATACATATTTCAAATAAATGTTCCGGGAATAAATATAACTAGTCATATCACTCGAACAGCCGCCATTTTTGTATCTTTTTCATAAATGGGAAAACTATTGTATTATTTGATGTGATCTTGTGCATTTAAGGTAAGTGGGGAAATGGGGTCTTTAGGGAAACTTTGCACTATTGCACTTCTCCATGTCGCTACCGCCAAATCTCAAAAGCTGCCACCTCATTGGTCGTCTGCCGGTGCCCCCCTTTGTTTGGTCGGTGAACTTCTCTCGACAAAAGTTCGATGAGTGACCAAGAAGGTCATGGGTGTGCCAGCTGACGGTGATATCGGCTGGCCTACTTGAAGGATTTGTAGTAAGGCTTGTTAGAAATGTTGAAGGAATGTTACAAAAACCAAATGACTCAGATCTAAGACACCGTGTCACAGTTGTAATATAAAGACTGCTTAACGTTTCGACCTCGCTGTGGAGAGTCATCCTCAGTAGCTGGTTGACTGGCTGAGACTCTCTACTGCAAAGTCAAAACACAGTTGCTTATATTTCAACTGTGACACTGTGTTAATCGGAAGCCTTAGATCTTAGTGATTGCACAAGCCACGAAAGCTTAAGATTTATGGAAAACCAAATGGTGGCTGTCCGAAAACCTAAAAGATTAAGTTGATTATGCTATGTTTGCTTGTATTTAACCCCAGATGAATGCTTTGAAATATTGGTACAGAGTTCTAAAAAACTGTCTAACGCAACGTTTCAATAATTTTACTTGTTCGTACACTTTTCAATTTAAAAGATGAATTTTAACAGTTAAGCTAATAGCTCTGCGAGAAACACATATCCGATATCTATACTACGTACTAAGTAGTATGGTTATAATTATATTTTATGAATGAAATAAGTGTTTTCAATATGAATATACGTAGTGTTTTTTCGCAACTCTAAAAATTATAATTTATTTGGAAGTTTAAAAAAATGAGATTTGCTAATAACTGTGTGACTACTTCAAATTATGCCTAGTGTCTAGTCAAGACAGATTCGTTTGGTATTTCAAATGTATCTTGCGACAGAAGAAATCTGATGGGTTTCCACTGTTTCAATAAAACATTAAATGGACTCTCTTCCTTCGGGCGATATTTGCTTTAATAGAACGCTTGCGAAACTTTGAAACAATGGAAACTTTTCAACCACTGCAGATATTGTGGCTTGTTTAAGCAGAGAATATTAAACACAGTTGTTCAAAATAAAGTTTTGATTAAATATTTTAAACAACAATGTTTGTGTTTATTTGCAAAAATATGTAACAAGAAAAGCTATGCTCGTCCGTTGTAGCGGTATAAGGTTAAATATAAGTTAAATAACAAAAAAATGTCTTTTGAGCATTCTGTTTATAACTGCATGAACTTATAGTGTTATAGAATAATGTTGATTTATCTGTGAATATATCGACTTAGTCCTAGTATATCTAAAAAATTGCAAAGTTTGTCCTGTTTACCGAGGCAAACATACATACAATAAGTATAATAAGGTATACTACATTAAAAACACAGTTGCCAGTAGAAATATATGTACCGAGATATGTACACTTTTAGAGATACTGTACCTTATCATTATAGAACTAGCCCTTTTATTTCTTTAAAACTAATAAATAGTTAAACTAAACTTAATTTTGCCACTAGTTTTGGCTAGTTGTTAAAAATATCTTAAATTGCCAGTACAATATAATTTAATTTTAGGTTATCATAATTGGAGTATGTCCTGTCAAATGAAATAAATAAATGCCGTCTTTGTACATAAATAAATACTAAAAACGGCTAAAACCAAAACAGTGTGAGTGAAATGTTAAAAGTTAGAGAGTTGGGTCTGAGAAAAGGGCAATAAATTCATTACCGGAACACAAACGACCAACACTGTCAACCCCAGTCCAGTGACTACGGTCTCGTGGGAATCGTTTATGTAGTTCAATAAGGGGAGTGTAGTTAAAGCATTAAAACATATAATATGTGTAATCTTATACGTTTTATCCAAACAAATATGAAATGGTGGTCAGTATTTGCGTTAATTTTGCCAATTATGGAGACTATTTAACCGACCAGCAATTAATCAGAACTGGGTTCAAGCCTCGAATTGTTTGACGTGATGTGTGTATCTAGTATTGAATATTGCTCTTGGGATTTAGAAATACCTATCATTTTTAGTAAAATATTCAAATACGAGGGGGTACCCAAAAGTATCGAGAATCGGTCGATGGCGAGGTGGGGAGCGCATAGTTCACAATTTGGCCGATAGGGGATGAAAGCCCAACTTTTCCTGAGTTCAGTGCACTCGGTGTGACCAGTCTGAGAGGTCGTGAAGAGGAGCTGTGTGCGTTTTTCTAAAAGTAGTTTTTGTTCTGCCTCGTTTTGTTTTGATAGTTTAATTAAATGGACAAAGTTCAGCAGTGAGGTTTTTGCTTTTTCGGTAAGAACGCGTCAGAAACGGTTGCAATTATTAAAAAGGTTACAAAGACGATGTTTTGAGCAAAACCAGAATGAAACGAGTATTTTTCCCAAATTCAAGATGGCGCCATGTCGATTGAAGACAAGCCTCGTCCTGGACGACCTTCAAATTCTCGGACAAATGAAATTGTTCAGAAAAAACCGTCAATATTGCAAAAGACCGTCGGAGGACCATTGGGTATGCTTCTTTGCTGTCTGGAGTGTGTTTAAATTCAATTTAGCGAATTTAAACACCCTCCAGACCTAAATTTTGGCGATATGGAGACTGGTTCTTTCATCATGACAATGTGCCTGCCCACGTAGCCATCTCAGTGCGCTAGTTTTTGGCCAATACCAGCATGACCACCCTTCCCCACGACCCATACTCGCAAATCCTGTCCCGTTTTTTTTTTTTTATAGTGAAAAATTACATAAGATCACCGTTATGACAAAAAATGAAGGTGGAAAGGCAAACGAGGATGGAGCGTGCAGCCATTCAGACTAAGGGGTATGAGGGTGCTTAAACCATGGGATCATCGAATGCAAATGCATTACACTAAATGGGGCATACTGAAGGTATACATGTAAATTAGTAAAAAAGATAATAAAATATGGTTTTTATAATGGAATTCCGTTATTTTTGGGTACCTCCTCGTACACTATGTTTTATAAGTAAAAGGACAATACAGTTTTACAGTAGAATATTGATAGCGAGATAGTTCCGTTGTTTGGTTGACCCTTGTTACTGACCGTGATTTTGTATTGGAATTTATATTGTTTTTGACCTTATTCATGAGTAGACTTTATATCAATACGACATTTACAGTTTTGCATTTAATTAAAATATAATTATTATTAGTTGTCAATATAATTAACTAATAAAATATTTTAAAGTTGGGCAAGGCTGCAAAACTCTCAAATATTTCAGTATAACATCCATCACTCCTTTGTAGTCAGTGGTCATACTAATACTTGCTAAGTATTATATGTATTATTTAAAATCTATTCGCTTGGTTTGAAGTTCAAACTAACTTTAATTTTGATACTAATACAAATTTACATCACTTTAAAATTCAAATAAAAAGAATCAAAATACTGAATACTCTAGGTACGGTTTATTTGATGAGGCCTATAACCTTTAAAGAAGGTCCTACATTCAGGCCACGGTTGCATATAATATAAATATATGTCTTTTTTGATGGTAAAACCCTCATTGTTAAACAATTTAGTTCTGTTGAACTTTCAAATTGAATTTTATCTCCGAAATAGAAAAAGCCGAAAAAGACAAAGTCCGTCCATAGAAATGGGTTTAAAGCTATGAAACTGTACAGCTTTCCGCTTCATACTTTACCTGAGACATAAACCACTCTCAAGAGACCGTAGTGGAACGGCTGGAGTTGACGTCAAGGTCGTTTATGAACAAATAATGAACTTTGCGCTCTAGAAACAGAAGTACCAGATAATTTAGGTTGATAACATTTACAGTTTAGAATTACATTTGAGATTTAATTTACTAACGAAGCTACTCAGACATCCTTTTACCAGACAAGGATTGCGAATCAGTACGTTAAACAAAAAAAGTTGTTTCCATCACTCTAGTTGATGATAGTTTTTGCTCTCTAAGCTGCAACAAAACTCAGCAGAAATATTCGTTAATTACGAGTTGTTCATAGAACGTACACTTTTAATATATATGAAGGCAAATACCGAATTATGATTTCAAGTAAAGTAAGATGCTATTTCAACAAAATATAACACTTAGTGTCTTAAATAACGATATGAATATCCACTGGCTATAAGCAAATTTAAAACTATTTTTAAAAAATTATTTTTAGTTTAGAAGTAACCGGTGCTGTCTTGTATAGTTCAATTGAACATCATTGAAAGAGTAAAACACTGGGGACACCAAACTAAACTTGAGTTTTAACTACTTTGCTGATTGTCCTATGAATAATTCACAAACTAAACCGCACAAGTTTAATACTAACCATTGCGTGTGTTGAGCCAACTCAAGTAGGCTCCTACTGTCTTATTCGAAAAGAAAGGAATAAACACTGAAATATCCTGTGAAAAAGAAAGAAAGTACATTGCACAAGAAGGTATTTTAATTTATTAAAGCATGCAAATCAAGGTCTACTGTTCACAAAACTACTTGCTTGACAAGTAGTTTGTGTGTGTTTGTGTTGTCTGTGCACACAGGAACTAATTACTCTACGAGTTTACTCTTGGTTCCTCGAAGTTGTGAGCCTGTGTCACCGACACTAAGCAAACAGACACAAACAATGCTTCACACAACGTTACGGACTAATTAAAATAAAGTTTCACTCAACAAAATAACTAAAAGCTCATAGTTCAAACACCACACAAACAGGTCGATAATGAAGTGTATAAAATGTGGTTGTATCGTGACAAGCTATCGAGAAGCTATCGAGCTATCAAGTGTTAGATCGCTTTTAGAGGCTCCGTCTTTTGGCCGTGCGCCGTGGCCGGCTCGGTGCGATCAAGTTTGATAACAATGGCAAGCGGCCTTGTCCGGGGCGGTGCCGTGGCCGGTACGTCTGAAAAGCTACATACGTTGCCATTAAAACTCGTTGTAATCAAACTCACTCGCGCCTTGCCGTCCAACAAAAAAAATTTGACACTTAGCTTTTATTGACAAGTGATTTTTATCAACGTGGACGTTTGTCAATGGTCTTTACATCGGAACCGTTATTGCTTTTGGGTAATAACATCATGAGTCATCAGTAAATATCGGAAAACTAGTTTTACTTTCGTACTTATTGGTTACGTTCAGTGCGGTTAGTTTTACGCGTTCATTCACAACAATGATATTGATAACAATTTATTAGCCAGTTTACAATAAAATTGTATTGACTACAACAAACAACGCAATTTTATGATGTAATGTACACTATTATAATAATTTATATCAATAATCCAGGCCATACTTAGGTTAAGTTGATATTACCTCAAACAAAAGAGTCTGAAAATGTAGCAACACTTATCTGTAAATTGAATGAAAGCCGTTTTATATTGAACCCGTATAGAAATCAGTACAGAACACGACAGTTGTTTATTTCAGTTAGCTTGAGTTGCATTTAAAGGTCAATAATAACTACTTTCCTGTTATACGGTATAATTACCAATTAATTTCTTACATGACATTGGAGAAAAGTTTACTCACCAGAATAGGGGAAAACAGGTGAGTTTAACCTTTTGTCAAGAGTATATATCACTCGTATATATAGACCCCCATATATTAAAGACAATGGGTAAAATAAATGAAAATATTTTAAATCATGCATACATTTATGGTTTGAAATATAGTTCAATACTGAATACTGTTGCTGTAGATTTTGCTGTCACTCGTCTTCCAAATATTTCGATTATTTGTAATTCAAATTAAACCCATAAAGAAACTGTTCTTTTGTTCAAAGCGTTTTTATCATTTTTAGAATTGAGAGGTTTTGAACACGTGCGCAAGCAGGTTTGTTGATTACCAGGTATAACAGTAAGTTGTCTAAACACCAAGTTGGCTTACAGTTTCATAACATTTGTAGATCCCTTTGAGAACAAAATAATCAATCACATAAGCATATTTCTTTGCTCTAACTGGTGCGATGTGTAAAAAAAGGTAAAGTTTGTTTTTTTTAACGAGGTGAAGTTAGGACTACAAAGTCCTCTCTACCACTCAACCTCGACCTTTACCTAGCGTGACCGTATTAGTCACATTACAAATGTAAGTGGTGACTGCGAGGATCGAACCCGCGCCACCGGAGTGATGAGCTCCGGAGTCACGTGCGATACCAATCCGCCACGGATCCGCTCCTGTGTACATTTTTTCATTGAGCTTTTTAGTGAGCTTTTTCATTATATTCTAAGTAGTAAACTTTGAACAAATGGCAAACGCATTCCTCGATGTCTTGGTTGTCATCCAAACCGACATGCTTCGAGTTTGAAATTAGAGTACTTGCATAACTTGGTAATGTCTTCAAAGTTGGGAACTTTCATAGTTGAAGAGCTATGGATTCGTGTATTTGAATCCAACTGATTTCTAAATTGTAAAATGTTCAAAAACTATTCGAACTGGTTGCAAAAGAATTGTCAATGAATATCATTGATAGTCTAAATAAACATTTGTAATCGGAATTCTTGTTCAAGTCAACTTTTCTTAAAGTGAATGGTTTTAATAATTACCCAAATAAGGTTTGAGAATTCACAACTTTGTACTCCTAGTGAGAGCGTTTACATCCTATTGCTTCCAACTCTACCGAAATCCAGGTCAGCTAAATTCAAGTATCAGTGTAAATAAGATATTGTTGATGGTTTTTCATTGCACAATTATTTATTTACTAAATTCAGATGTTTGTTTCCAATCGTTGAAAAACAAATATTTACGTGTAAAATTGCGTGTTAAATTAAGGTAAGTAAGCCTAATAAAAGGTTTTAAAGATTTAACACGCACGTAGATATCAAGTGTAAAGTTGAATTACTTAACACTTTGTTTTCCAGTTATTTATTTAATTTATATAATCCAACTTTACTCCTAACATTTTAAGCACAAGGCTTTTATGTATCTTCTGTTTGAAACGATCCTGTTTCTTGTTCTCACCAAGAAGATCAGGTGTCTTACTTACAAAAGGAGCTGAAGGATCTTGAGCACAGTTAAGGCGATTATTGGCAGTCTCAACGTCTATTCACTTTGCAAAGGGTTTAGTTTTCAAACAGAAATTATGTTGTATTTAAAGCCACAGTGTAACAATTGATCTATTCTTGTTCTTTTTCTTCTTTCTAATTTTATCAGACAATAACCTGGTCGTCTTATGAAAAGTAAACACAACTACGTCGCTAAAAAATTAATATGGCTTAGAAGTAGACAACCTCATACAGTATAAGATATTGTCGAAAAATGTAGGACATTATTTTGCTCGTATGTAATTAATATTGCTATACTTATTTTGATGACTTTTGTTTGAACTTTTGGACTTTTAGGAAGTGGGCTTTTGGAAAGTTCAAACATATTTTGACAAAACTGTTATTATTTTTGAGTTTTTTAATTACAAATTTTTACCTACAAGCTAGATTAAACACATTTAGAGTTTGGATATTACTTATACCTTTACGACCTAAGACTAACCAAAGAGTTTAAAGCTTTAATAAGAGTTTGATTTAATACATCGACTTGAAGTGTAAAGCTGAATTCCTTAACACTTTGTTATCCAGCTATTTAATTTATTTGTTTCCCCTAACACATCAAGCACTGGAGTTTTTGAATCTTCTGATTGAGATACTGGGTTTTTGTGCTCACCAAAAAGATCAGGTGTCTTATTTACGAAAGGTGCTGAAGGATTTCAAGCACAGTACAGTTAACTGGGACTCGTGGCGTGGTCCTGTAATCCAGCTTCATGGAGGTTAGGTTTTGAGGATGATATAGGTCTAAAGCGGCTCAGATAGTCTCAGTTATCATCCATCATACCCGCATCAACTCCACCATCGTTTAGACATATCATACCATCACCTGCGTGGTTCGGAAGTCACGTTAAGCCGTTGGTCCTTGCATTTCCATTGGTCATTGGGCTATTAATTAATGACCCATTCTAAGGAAGAATCGACCTTAGTATGTAACAAGACTACACCTTATAACTCATTACTACCACTCATCCTTTACCACATATTTGCCTTAAAATACCCTCATGAGAGTGGTCGGCATCTCAAATAGTGATTTAGTGATTTAAGACGATTATTGGCAGTCTCAATGTCTATTCACTTTGTAAAGCGTTTAGTTATCAGCAAGAAATATATTTAAAGATTGTGACGGTACAATCTCGCACTACTTAACCTTGCCATGATAGGTTATATTGTAACCTCACTTTGTTTGAACTATTTAACAACACTAACCTCGTTATATTATGGTTCTATTACTTAAATAAACATACTAGCCTTCGACACATTTGATAATTAAAGCAACGGAAACTATTATATTATAGACGCAAGCCGCCATGTTTCGATCAGGCGCACCAATGAGTATATCTTGATAAGATTTGGTGCAAACATTGAAGAAAAAAACATATTTCAAAGATTTATAACTTAAAAACATATAACCCTTGGCGGGTTAGTATCGTGTGTGACTCTAGAACTCATTACTCCGCTGGTGCGGGTTCTTTCCCTCTGTCACCAATAACAACGTGTAAAGTGACTCTGCGATAAAATTAGTATGCGGAAGCTTCACAGTCTGTAGTTAATAAGTGTACTGACTTGTGATGTCTGTCGTCTGTCAGGAAACTGTGATAAAGTTACAAGTTTAGTTGACGGTTCCAAACTGAGACATGAATTAGAGACGATTGTTTCGTTCTTTTCTTTCTTTCGAATTGTTCTAAGTGTTCTTAATCTTTCAAACACAGTATTATCTCATGACACTTTATTCGTATTAAGAACCTAACTTAAATACAATTTAATTGGTCAAATATGTGGATATATTTTATCAAACACATTTGTATATTTTTTATCAAGAAAGGGAAAGAAGGTACAGGTGATCTGTACAAGCGCTTAGGTAAAGGTTGTGATAAAGAAATATAAGCAGACTCAGCGTTTTCAGTTGAGTATACTGAGAGGAAAAAACTGTCCCTGTAGTTATCTGAATCAGCAAGACAGTGACGCCTTAGCTACTGTACTGCGAAAAAATTTAATATTTAAATCATACTTACATCTAGCTTGTAAACATTCTGAACATTTTGTGTGTACAATTCAGCACTAATATTTATAACGAGTATCGTTTGGATTGATAAGGTACAACTCCCGCTCTAGGCGTTGAACAAATTTTAAATTTGTTTAAAATTACATAATGTATTTGACAATAAAACGTTCATAAACTCATACTTCAATGATATTAAGGTTTGCACGACCGCAAAGGTAGTGTGTTGAACAACTGTTTTGCATTATTAATCTACAATTTCTTCAACACCTTCTAATCAATGACTATCAAGTTTTAAAAGTTGCGCCTAGCAGGTATCGTTATGAAAGTGATTTGATTTTACCAATTGAAATTCTAATAAAACATTTTGTCAATCGTCAGTATCCCGTTTGATTTTAATAATTCCCACACGTTGGTCTATGTTTTATTTTTGCAATTATTGTTAGCGCTGATTGTTGAAAAATCAGTAAAAACGTATGTTCCCGACATTGGTTTGGTTATTATTTTCATGCGGGAGGTCTAACAGAGTAATCCTAGTTTTAAAATGGACGTGGGTTACCTTTAATTGTTAAAGTGGCTACACAAGAATTGTTGAGTATGACTTAATTAAATTGTGTGCGTTGTTTGAATATAAATAAAATGAGCTTTTGAGTTGCATTTGAAGCTGTAGTCTAAGAAAGACCTTAAGTATATCCACGAGCTAGCAGGTATAAATAAAAAGTAACAAATAGTTTTTTTATATGTGAAAAAAGTAAATGTAACCTTTCAAATCACCCGAGACAAAGGTAGGTACCCAAATAACTATTCGGAAACATTGTATTAATTTAAATGTCAAACCAAATTATTTTATGTCTAAGTTGTGAGGCTTATTACTATACAGGAATAAACCACTGGTACTTTAAGTAAAGATATCGTTTAGTTACAAATAATCCTTGTTATACAAATATGTGTAATACTCAAGCTTTCCTAGAACCACAATGAAACCCCCACGTAATTAAACATTTCAGTTAGAGATAGATGATATAAACCAACGTAGTCTAAATTAAGGTGGCACACCTACCTTCCGCATCAATTATTTGTTCAAATTATTACAGCAATTATTTATCAGATTTTAGCCCTTTATCAACTCTTTATTTCAACTTTCACTATTACTCGTATATTGCATAAATACGCCATTTATGCAATTTACGTTTTTATTAAACAATTTTACATCAAACTCGTCGTTAATTTTCCAGCACATTTCACAAGCTGATTGAATTGTGATCCGATTTGTTTAGTAGACACTGTTTCCAATCGTTGTATCTTACGCTAATGAGAAAATGGATTCTGAAATGTGATGGTTTTCCAAGTATTTGTGGTGGTAATTGTCATAGAGTTTTAATTTCTCCTGAGTAGTGAGATAGACCTTAAGACAAAGAGACACTAATTTTGTAGATCTCTTTCCTCAAAAGGGAAAATGTCGTACGAGCTTTGTTTCTTAGACTAAGGATTAGTTTACCAACCTATCTAAAGTTATGTTAATTTTCTGTTCCGATTCAGCTGTAAGATAACTAGAATAGCATGGAATTTGTAAATACTATTTTAGCTCTTTCTTTGACCCAAATATTGAAACGACCTGTATAATGGCTGAAGAAAGTAAACCCAGCCAGAATCATAAAGAATGGTCGACAGTGGGCGTAGCAATCCTGTTTGGTAGAATGATTTCTTGCGGATAAACTACCAAAGAGGTGTTTGTCTAATACACTGAAAACATACTGCACTAAGTCAAGTCAAATAATTTAGTATCGTAAAACACAAGTGCATCGACAAACGTCTCAACAAATACAAAATCTATTTACAATTCCTCACTAAAAACTAATTTAAATCATAGTACACTAAGTTTAAAAGAAATACTCTTACACTGTGTTTAAATTTATTTGTACATTGAATATGCCTAAAGCAAGTTGGTAGCTTATTACACCATTTTATACAGAAATACAGGGACTGTTTCAAGTAAAGTGAGGTCCTGTGACTAGGGAGTGATGAGATATGATGATTTCTTAGAAGTAGTTTGGTTTGTCCGGTTTGCAAAAGAAAGTAGGGTTTTCTACATAAAATAAACACAATCAAGAATATAAAGGCTTGGAACTGTCAATACCTTTGGAGACATCTCTATAATACCCCCTGTGACCAAACACAATTCTAACTGCCTTTTCTTGAATCATGAAAATGGGTTTTGTTTTGGAATTTTGGAATTCCCTTATCGGCAAACCTTAGCTCATTCATGGAAAGAAACAACCATAATAATAATCAAATATGAGCATCACTTTGTTTGTGAAAAATAAATAGCCTTCTAAGAACAAAGCTAAAACCACAGCAAAACATGTGCAGTCAGATCATAAGGCTTATCAGCGCACCGGCCATTTTTTATTCTCAGTGCATTGTTTTTGTTTCATCCGATTTCCCACCTGAAGACAAAACATATAACTGTAATTATTTTATATTATAACACAAGCTTCTTGCAAAAGCTTTAAACACACAAATATTTTAAATGATGGAATGATAATGAGGTTAATTAAAAATTATATTCATAATCTACTTCCTAAATGGTGATAATAAACAAAGAACTCTTTTGTACAGCTTTTAAATAAAGGTTTCATCAACACAGGCTCGTTACAAAAGAATAAACCTGGTCTGATTCGCCTCATTACGCAGGTTTTTGTTTAAGTGGTAATTAGTTAGGGGTTAATTTGTTTAGAACCTTGAAAGATCCGTTTATTTATCAATACAAATTAACATAATTAATAGACTTATACAGAGTGATTGTATCAACACTGCATTGGAAGCACACACTGTTGTAACACTTACGTAACGAATATAACATTCTGGTTGTTTAACATTAAAGTATGAGGTTTTCTTATAGTCGGCTTCGTTGAGTGGAAGAGGGTTGGCAGCTCTGCAGGCAGTGTGGAGTGAACAGAAGCGTCTCCCTTCCTTCATACCATCCTTCATACCCAGTCTCGCCGTCTGTTCACCTTGGTCGCCCGTAATTTGCAGAATAGGCAACAACTCGAAATCTATAAGAGCTAAACAAAAATATACTGAGCAAAAGTTGTGAAATTTTCACTCACACAATTCTCCAAAATATTTAAAATTATGTAGGTCGTTTAGTCGCTAGTAACGAAATTTTAAAGTTATAATATGTAGTTTTTTCAATATTTTAGCGCTTTGAAAACTCACCAAAAGTTTTAATTAAAATTTTCTACTTCACACGAAACTCCACCTGTCAAAAAGAATTGATCATGCAAAGTTTCAAGTTTCCTTTTAGTTTTGGCTCAGCGTTGACGAGCGAGGGAGTTGAGTCAGAACAAAGCCTTCTATAAAATAAATATCATAGATGACTTTAGTAAGCTTCGCAAGTGTAAATTGTTATCAATCCCGAAATAGCTTATTATGATCTTTGGAAGATAAAAAGATCATATAACACACTTACTAGGTCTACAATCAGCAGTCGTTATTACTACCTTGGCATAATTATTGACAATAACCTTTCGTGGCACGACCATATCGACCAGATGTGCTGAAAATTAACAACCGCCATCTACGCAATAAGAAGGACTAAAGCCACTAGTACAAGGGAAGTTGTTATGACGGCTTACCAAGCCCTATTTGAAACCCATATTAGGTATGGCATAGTTGCGTGGGGAGGTTCTTTAACTGGGAATATGGAACGCCTTCTTATTCTCCAGAAAAAAAACATTGAGAGTCATCGCTGAAATGGGCTCCAGGAAAAGCTGCAGAGAACTATTCAGTGATTGTAACATCCTAAATGTTGTGAATATCTACATCCTAGAATGTGTCAAAGCTCCACAACAATGAAACCAAAACTTGAAAACATCCATGAACACAACACAAGAAACGGAATCAACTTTAGCCTGCTCGCATACCGCTTGAAGCTGCTTGAATCAAAGCCCATTTATGCAGGTACGAAGTTCTTCAATGCCCTTCCGCAAGAACTAAAAGGACTGGACCAGGCGTTTTGAAGAAGAAGTTGCAGCAGTGGCTCACAGCAAGACCGTTCTACAGTGTAGTGGAATTTTTGAACTGGAGAGACTCTGACTATAGTAGTAGTCTGTAAATAACTTTAAAACATTTGACGCCATGTTCGATCTTTAAGATTGTAGTAGTAAAGCATATTCTCTTTCTCTCTTCCCCTCTCTCTCTATCTCTCTCTCCCTCTCTCTAGCCATCGCATACAATTGAAAATTACCAAATCGCTTCTTAGTAGGGGATTTTACACAATCGGAAACATGTGTGCAAAGTTCTAGGTATAAAGGCCAAGCAGTTTGGGTTGTAGTCTGAATATGAAGGGGGTCAGGATGCTACGCGGTGCTCTTGTACTTGTGTGAGTTTGCTTTGTAAAAGACAGCAAAATGAGTTTCTTGGTGTGGTGACACATTTGTACTCTGCGCGAGATTACTCTTGTATAAGATTGATGAGTGTCGTCAAGCTTGAGGTGAGACGCGTCTTTCTTCACTCTGTCCAGACAGCGACAATTTCATCCCTGGAGATTAATCACTTTAATTACAGAGAAACAAATTGTACCTGAGAACACCAAACAGATGCTGTTATTAAAATCTCTCTTATAATATTGTTGTAACAAGCACAGCTTCTGGCGTCTCCTTCTTGACTTTATTGTTTCGTTTTGACATATTAAATGTATCTTGACACCTTTAGCACATAGCCATTGTATCGGGTGTCAAAAGGTTCCATGACTCTGTGGCTATCTTCTTTAAACTGAACCCCCATGAAACTCCATGACATCTACATTGAAGCTCCATGATTACGTTTATGTATTAGCTTTAGAATTCTTTTCAGTTGCAACTCTTGACTACTGAGATACGTTTTGCGGGGTGAATCTCAACATGTGGTTAAAGCTCTTGTCAGGTGAAGGCCAATGCCACGAGTTTTGTTTCAAAGGTTTGACGGTAAATAGGATGGCGTCTCTAATTTTGTAAATATGTAACTTAATCTAAGGTCTGCCATTTTGAACTAGAGAGAACTATTTTAGGTCATTGACAGATATTTTGATCTACTAAGTGTTTAATTGTTTTTAAATAATTGTTTAACTGTATGAACTTAGAGTTTGATTAAATTATTATAACATCATTATACTTGGTAACTTTGTTAGGTAAACGCCACAAACCGTTGTAGCTGTGCGTCGGCTATATTGTTCTATTTAGGTATTATTAATGTTACTATAATCAACGTTGCAATTCATTACATCTCAGAAACAGGTTCAAACCTAAAATTAATATTTGTTAGATGAAGACTAAACTTTCACTGAATCTTATCAGAGCGAAGTTGTTACAGCTTCAATTAACATGGATGACGTGTTAATCTCAATAGTAATGCGTAAAAACTACAGCATAAAACCAAATCAGCTGTTGGTTTCGCCGGAAGGGCAGCCGGAAGAGGGGAGCGTTTCCTGTGTTCTCCGCTTATCTTTTTACTGATAAGCAATATGTGTTTCAGCATCTGTGAAACATATTATGGCGTCTAAAAATATGTGTTGCATTGCGATTGATTCTGTGCAATAACTAAAAGTACTGTGCCAGTAAACCCGACGCAGTATATTGTAAAATAGTTATATTAACACGTGTTTTAGTAGATAAACTTTAACCACAATAACTCCAATGTGGAACTATTTTATTGTACGTGTTGTGTATTGTTTAATGCACGTGAAAGTGAAAGGTGAAAGTGAAAGCTAACATTCAGTGAAAGCTAACGCCAGCGATGAATTATTCTGGCTTGTTTCCAACGCCAATGAATGTATCTAGCAAGCGTGAAGCCAAAACAGGAATATTGGGAATATATTGGTGTTATCTCTGACATTCATTCTTTCCACACCTAAATTGAACTGTACCTCCAGTCCTCTTTTTCAAACTATTCCACACAAATAACTCAAATACCCGCTCATCACTTTGGTTTTATAAATACTAAAATGGATCCTGTAGAAGACCGAATCAGATTCCTGATCCCGAAACGTCGTGTACTTTTTTCACTCAAAAACGATGGGAAAAGTCCGTAATAATTTTTTAACCCCAGGAATAAAATGCGCTTTGACCAATAATTTAGTCCATAAATTAAAGAACAATTATAAAAGAGGTGAACAGATTGAGCCAGACACAGCGTTTTAGACATACTGTGATAATTGTAGTTGGAATTCCACCAAACATTGCAACATTCTCTTGTGGTCTGATTGTTGCACATTCTGGTTTTGTATAAAGAATTCACATAATGCGTGATTAGTGTGTTTGCATGCATAGTTATAACGTTTACAATGGAATATGTATGATATAATAGCATTGGTGATATAACAGCGTTTTACATTTTTAGATATAACCATTTTTCCAATAAAATATAAAGTATTTTAAAATATTTAAAATATAAAACATTATACGTAAACTGCGTCCGTGGCTCAGTGGGTAGAGTCACGGAGTGCAAAGGGCAAGGTCGCGGGTTCGATTCCCGGCGCAGGCACAAGGGTTTGAACTGCTTTCCCCAAAAGCTTTTGTGACGCCCCCACACTCTAGGTTACGTAACACATCAAAATGCCATTGGCGTAGAAAGTACAAAAAAACGATGGCTATGTAAATAATTAAAAGCATAAAGACGCATACGATATAACGCAGCGTATCAATACTTATTCAGTATCGTACAGCTTTCACTTTCAAATATGAACATTATCGACTGATAGCCGTTATAGTATGAATATGTATATAAGTATTTATATTTTCCATAAATATGTATTCGAAATCATACAGTTCAAATACTTTTCCGTACCTACATATTTTGCTGTGAAACTTTCTAAATAGATCAAGATTTGTTTTGAATTGTATGATTATTTCATAGTAATTTCTAGTACCAAGCAATTAGGGTTTTACTTAGTATATTTTAAAACTTATGACAAAGGAAATCAGATGGGTTTCCTGTTTCAATAAAACATTTAATGACCTCTCATCCTTCGGGCGATATTTGCTATAATAGAATGCTTGCAGAACTTTGAAACAATGGAAGCTTTTCAACCACTGCAGATATTGTGGCTTGCTTAAGCAGGGAATGAAGAAACTGTATTAAACAAAATTGTTCAAAGTAAAGTTTTGATTAAATATTTTAAGTTTGTTTTTGGAATGAAACAGCGGGTTTCGAAGTTGTTGGTTAAATTTAATAGGACAAGATGTGTTTATTAAAATTGTAACTTTTGACTATACGGACATGATATAAGTAAAAGAAATAGCAAAGATATAAGAAACCCATATAAGTTAATGATATAAGTAAACAAAAAGAAAAGTTATTGTAAAGGTTTATTGCCTACCGAGGTAAGGTTTCAATGATTATAATGAGGTGTAAGATGACAAGATGACACGTTTACAGTGCCTAGAAGTAGATATATGTACATCTTCTTACTATTAAATAAGTAACATTTTGTTTAATCCTACAACTTTGCTTAGTGGATTTATTATTATATTGGGATGGAAATGAACCTCCGAAATAAGCCAAAAGGTGGAAGTTGGACTCTAGTTGATCCTTTATACATATAATAAAGCCCGTTCAAAGATTTTCATTAATTCAAAAGCTAAAGGTAAGGGTCGGACATTTTAGATACCCGGTATATACGTGAATACAAAGTGTTCAAAAAATGCTAAAACGTGTTCTGGGGGTCAGGAGAGATGCTCATTCCATGGCGCCAGGCTGACGGCATGAATAGCCTCTCTCATTTTTCAAAGGAAATTCGATAGTAAAATGATTACAATAACTCAATTTGTTGCAAGTTTTTAAGCTAACTAATAACCCATCATAAAAACAAGTCGAACAGGATTACATTTTACACCATTTTATGATAGACAAACCGTGTGTGTCTATAGAAAATAAATAAATGAAATTGAAAATAAACACGTGTACAATAAAAGCAATGTGAGTGTAAAGAGTTAGAGTTTGGTCTGAGACGGGGGCAATAAATTCATTACCGGAACACAAACGACCAACACTGTCAACCCCAGTCCAGTGACTAAGGCCTTCTGGGATTTGTTAATGTAGTTCAATATACATGCTAGTGTAGTTAAACTATTGCATGATGTAATATGTTTAACTAGTTGATTTTTTACAAATTTGTTGCATTTGTTGTCTAAAGTGTTCTTGTTGTATTTCTCGACATGGTATCGATTTCGTACCAAACAGCAACTGACTCTAAACTGACTTCTTCAAGCATCAAATCATCTGACATTCGAGTATATTTAGTACTAGAATTATTTTTGATTTAATAATGTAACTCCTAAATAATTTATTTTTCAAAGAGAAAATACAATGTTGTTTCATTGTGGAATATTGATGGCAAGATAACTCATTGGTTGCTTAAAACTCGTTATGAACTGTGCAATGTGTATTGGAATTTGTATTGGTCTCAAACCCATTTATGACTAAATTTCATATCAATATTTCCTTCATAATTTTGTATTTGAATAAAGTATACAGTTATTAGAAGTTATAACTTTTCACGATGGCCACTCCCCATGGTTCTGAGGTCACGTTAAGCGTTGGTCCATCCCTTTGGTCGTTGGGCTATTAATTAATGACTAAATCTAATCGGCCCTAGTTTGTAATGAAACTACACCTCATCATCCACCAAAACCACTCAACACACTCACATCCTCAACACCCTTCATCACACATTCCCAGTTAAATCCATCTTGGAGTGGTCGGTGTCAAAATTAATCAAAGTATCAAAGCTAAAGTTTAATAGTTCCCAAAATATGTATCCTGAAAAATATATAGACAAATGTCGCAACTAATATAAAATATTTTCAAATATAACACAATTTTTAATTGACCTCTCTGTTAATGCAATAGTAGTATTATTCTATTTGAAATAACTACTTCTAATTTAATATTTTAACTTTATATTGAATTTGAATGTAAATTGTATTAATTTGAAAAATAATCAAACTATCGAATACGAAAGGTTTATTTGGTCGCATTTAAACGTACCAAGAGTCAGATTGCATTCAAAGAAGGTACATTTGGCCTACGGATTAAAAATGAGATGTTTTAATGATCCAAATAAGTTTTTTGCGATATCAATCTTTTGCAATAATTTAATTCTTGTAAACTTTAAAATTAATTCTGTCTCCATAGTCAGAAGAGCCGAAAAAGACAAAGTTCGTCCATAGAAACGGTTTGGATGAAACAGTACAGCCAACAATTTCCGCTTCATACTTGACCTGTACTAAGACATAAACCACTCTCAAGAGACCGTAGTGGAACGGCTGGAGTTGACAGTCAAGGTGGTTTAAAATAATGAACTTTGCGCTCCAGAAACAGAAGTTTTCAGATACATTATTTTGATATTATTCGAAGTTAAAAATGACTCTAGAATTCACGAATGAACTTACAAAGGTATCCGTTTACCAAACAAGTATTTAAGTTTAGTTCTTTCAATAACTTGAGTTGTCTAAGCAACTAACTGATGGCAGTATTTGCTTTTCATACTGCTTCGAAACTCAGCAGAACAGTTGGTCAATATTAGTTTAATACGTGATGTTCATAGAAAGTGAACTATTTACTAGATATGGGGATAAATAATTGACCAGTGCTGTCTTGCCTAGTTCAAATGAACCTCACTGTCAGAGTAAAACACTGGGGAGACCAAGCTAAACTCGAGTTTTAACTACTTGGCTGATTGTCCTATGAATTATTTACGAACTGAACCGCCCAAGTTGTAACCAATGCATAACTATATGTGACCCATTCAAGTTGGCTTCTTTTGTTTTGTTAGTCATAAATAAATACTGAAATACCTTATGATGTGTATTATTTCATTAACTATTCAACCATACCAGTTCTAAAAATGAACCTAATCGTTGATAGGGTATCCTCCATTTACTGTAAAATCTATTATGCGGATTTGAAAAAAGCTCTATGGTTCTGAAAAGGTAGACTTTGAAACTTTTAAAATCTAAAACCTCTTGGATGGGCATACGTTTTGTTCTTTGATTTCCATATTTTATCACTGTAGACACATATTAATTTTTCTCATGACACAAATTAATTCTTTTCCTTATAAGTGCACTTGTCAAATTTTACGTTGGCACATTGGCAGTAGATACTTCGGATGAAAAAAGGTGTCTAATTTATCTGACCAGGAAACAAAATATAAGTATTTTTAACAAAACATTGTAAGTTGGCTAAGCTTTTAAATGTTTGTAAAAAAACACACACTTCATTATATATTTAACTTGACTCATCAAGGTCCACATGTAGTTTATGGAGGTAAAAAGAGTAAACGTCTAAATGAAAAATACACTGGCTCTTGGAACAACGTGCAAGTGTTTTGAGGTTTTGTGGAAGACAGGTGGCGGAGTTTATGTTCAATTCGTTGTAAATGTATTGATAGCCATTCTTAATATTAACCTAACTTCAGCGTTTTGAATTGACTAAGGTTAGTTTCAAAGTGGGCTCTTTAAATGCTCCTCACTCACGGTGTTATCTTAATCCTCCTGTGTCTCTTTGTTTCTTTAAAGTATTTTAAAATAATTAAACATATACATCATGGTCAACTGTTCACAAAACTACTTGCTTGACACAGTTTGTGTTTGTGTTGTCTGGGCACACAGGAACTAATTACTCTACTAGTTTACCCTTAGTTCCTCGAAGTTTGTGAGCCTGTGTCACCCCCACTGAGCAAATACACACAAACAAAGCTTCACATAATGTTACGGACTAGCTCAAATAGAAAGAATCTTATGCGTTTTAACTGTTGGTCAAGAAAATTTCCTAACAAAGAAAAAGCATCTTAATTTAAAGTTGTATCGCAATTTATGTGATATGAACGAGTGTTATATTGTCAACACAACAAAAACTAATTCCACGCTTGGTTTGTATTGACAAGTGATTGTTATCAACCCGGACACTTGTCAAGAGTATTTACATCGGAAACGTTATTGCTTTGTGTGTATAACAGCACGAGTCATCAGTTAATATAGGAGGCCTAATTTTACCGTCGGGTTAGTTATGTTCAGGGTGGGTGGTTTTCACACGTTTATTTAATATTTAATTGATATTGTATTATATAATGTGGATAACATAAAATAAATTTAAATTAAATAATATGAATTAAATAAGAAAACGTTGCAACTCTCTTCTGTAAATTGAATAAGAGCTGTTTTATAAGTTCATATAGAGTTCGGAGCTTGGCTGTTAAGTTCAATTTAGTCCAAGTTTTGAATAATAGATAATTAATAGTTCTTCAAGATATGAATAGTTACTTTCTTGACTTATAATTTCGTACATGACTTGCCAATGAATTATGTACAGGACTGTAGTGTAATTTACTTGAGACTTTCAAGAATAGGGAAATTCGGGCTAATTTAAGTGAATGCCACTCTGGGTTTTGCGTGTTATATACTCAAAATAGGGCAAATAAATTTAAAGATTATATTTAATTTTAAATTAGACCAAAGTATACAACTTTGAACATTCATTATTTATCACTACGTATTTTATATTGCATCTGTCTGGATCCTCTAAACCATTAGGTTATTTGCTATATAACTTAAAACCATGAACAAACTGTGATTTTGTTAAGAGCTTTCCTGTCGTTTGAACATTTAAAATGGCTTGAACTCGTACATGCAAGCTATAAAAGGTAGTGTTCTGAGAACCTTTCTGAAATTAATATTGTTTCATACAAGTTTCAGACTTTGAGAACAAATAAACCCAATCATAAAATGGCACACTTTTTGAACCAAATTGTGTCATGGTATGCGTACAAGCCCTTCATTAGATTAAAAGTAGTTGTAACTTGAATTAACGCATGTCTTGATTATCATCGAAACCGACGTGCTTTAAGTTTGAAATTGTAGTACTTGCATAACTTCGTATTGTCTTCATAGTTCGGAACATTCGTAGTTGAAGAGCTATGACCTGCATATGCCCTTTTCAGATTTGTCTGTCTCGAAATTTCAACAAACTACTTAAACATCTTGTAAAAATAACTGCAATGAATGTATCAGTATTATACTACATTCGTGTTAGTCTCCATCTAGTCATTAATATTTTTCAAGTTAAAGTAATACCAGCAGCGACTATTCCATTGCTGTTACCAATAACCACCCTGAACACTAAATAGTTTTTAAGTAGGGGTAAATTGGATAAAATCACCAATTTATTATATTTTAAAATTTTCATCCACCAAGCACGTGATTTCGTATTTTTTCAGTTCAACACTTACTGTCTATTTTATATTTTAAAAATCGTGTTTAACGTGTATAAACATAATAAAATAAAAATCAAACAATGCATGAATTTGCAACATATTACCATTAGTTCTGTAATTGAAATGAAGTATTCGGTTGAAAACTACCTATCCTGTACAAAATAATTTTAAAAAATGAACTAAATAATGGTTTAATAGTCCATTACTTTCTAGTTATAGTACAAAAGCTGGTGTACCTACCTACGTATCTTAGGATGTTAAAACTACATTTAGTTTGAATAAAGTAAAGTTTTTAATTAGGCTTTATTTGTAATTGTTGTTTAAGTTTAATATTTTCTTCATTGGTAATTTCTAAAACCGATCAAAAGAACTGTCGTAAGATAAACACGCAGTTTGTCTCACATAAAAGCCAGTAAAGAAGGGAATACAGATCCAATGTAAATGTAGGGTTGAAACATGAGGATATGTCTAACAAGGATTTAACCGAGCATATCCTAGGCCACGTGACATTGTAACCAGGCAGGTTGTGTGCCTTGAATGAACAAACTGCAATGTACCTACAGGATCCAAGTTTCAAGTTATTTCAGGTTTCGGGTTTCACCCCACCCTGTCTTTAAAATACATTAACAAGTTGAGTTTTAGCTCTAAACATTTATTTTCAACTTCCTTGGTTTTATATTACAACAAGTACATAACATCTCCCGGTACGCTAACGTGTATTGTTGACTGATATGCATAAATTTATTTTGGGTTTTCCAACGACAATATAACTTTCATCCCACTACGTTTTGTCGTATGTGTCCAAAAAATAAAATAAAATGTTGTTAAACCCTTTAAACCTAACGATAAGTAACGTTATTATTTATATTGGTTTTTTCAGACAGAGAAAAAGTAGAGATATTAAAACCAGTTTTATATCTTAATATTGCTAAAATAAACTACACACATAAGTTTGGATAGGAAAAAAGAACTGACATTACCAGTACAACCTGGTCTTGTGGGATGGTAATATGACAGTAGCTCATTTATAAAAAATTACGGTATTAGTAAATTAGTCCAACAAATAAAATCTTAGTCCTAGAAAATCTGTAAATTGCAAGCTAAATATAGACTTACAATAGCATTGGTTTTGTGACTTTGAAATTCCACTTTCCTTTTAAATAGGAAATAATTTTGAGTCTGAAAGGTCCTAGTTTAGAAAGATTAAGAGTCGTTTAATATGTCGAGTTTAATCTACCAACATTTTTATGAATAACTACTAAATTAGTTTGTGGAAAGCCGATGCAATAAAACAAAACACCATACACGTGATTGTATTCTTTATTGCAAATGAGAAGGAACATCATAGACATATTTTATGAGCAATAACGTGAGTACGCTTGCTTAGGAACAATACAATATATGCAAACACAATTAGGCAGAACACACAAATGAAATGAATCATTTAATATCAAATACCAACGTTCCAAGCACATCTCGTAACTGTAAGAACAATACGATCTCTTTCTCAAGTGAGCTTATATTATTATCATCTGACCTACATTTCCTGCAGGGAACAATAGAACTGAACTACTTTTGTTTTACATTTAATAGATTGTTTTGACAACTCAGTACCTTTTTGGATTCAATCGTCTTAAATGACATTTGAAAACTATTAATTTTACACGGAGTTCTCTCCAAGCTCCTTAAAAGTCATACTTTTTAAATCTGTCTAAAACGTGTGTTTATATTTTACCAGTTAGAACCTAGAGAATAGAGATGACATATGGACAGAGTACACTAAGACAGTGAGTGCACATGCAGCATGTCAGCATTTAGAGTGGGCTGATACGAGTTAAATTGACATTCCTATGTATGGAAATAATTGTGATTTTATTCAAAATTCTTACTAACAATACTGAAATGTATCAAGTTATAAGGAACCGAACCCCCACCCTACTTTCTAAGGTTTTAATTTAAGGTAAACATACAGTTGCAGCTTTGAGTTGTATATGTATGTAAACAACCGTTCTCTATAAACTATAACTGTAAACATTTCAAATTGACTCTTGTTTTGAAGCTTTAGTTTTTGTAAGTCCCTAAGAAGATCGTACTGATCTCGTTTCCTGCTCGTGCCGCTGCAGTTTCTCCTTAAGGGCAGAGTTGATCTGGAAACCCATTTTACCTCTCCTCGTTTCTGAAACTTCTAGGTTCAGAAAAGTGTATTGCACGGTCAATCAAGGTATTCAAAACTCCAGTTTTCGATGGTGATGTGGGTATTGAAGTATTTGTTCGTATATGTCGGATTTCTGTATATAGCATGACCGATGGTTTCATCTGGTGTTCTTTGAGTTATAACATCCAAAAAGGGGAATCGTCCATATTTCTCTACCTTCATTTTGAAGTTTATGTTACTTCGAATAATTTAGTTGATATGTACCGGAAATGTAAAATTCACCTTTCTCCCCAGTGGCACTAAAACTGTACATTTTGAAAGGAAATACGAAGAAAAAAACGTAGAGCTTTATGGAAGCACAAGATAAAAACTGTGTCAAGTCCCAACAGCAAAATAAGACATTTCTTCGACCTATCAAGGACAAGACTGTATGAAATTCCATGTAGCTGTAGACCCGTCCTCATTGGCGAGACGAAGAGGTTAATTTCTACAATAATTAACACATGAGACAAACGGAAATTGAAGATATCAAGTCGGCGATGGAAAAACACAGCTTAACAACGAAACATGGAATTACGTTTAACAAAACTAAAGTGCACGCCAAAATACCATATTAATATCCGAGGATCATAAGAAAGTCGATATAACTGCAATAAAAAAGAAATTGATTTCCTACAAATGGCCAGACTCTGGGGCCAGTTATAAACAAGATTAAAACTGTGCATAATTAGAGCGCAGTTGAGCCAATAGGAGACATACATCTCAGACCTTAGGGATCGTTTTATGAGGTACGTCGGCGTCTATTGACCCTTAGCTTTTAAGTATGGTAAAGTCCCTTTGCATGTAAGAATAGTCATCTAGAATGTATGTAATATCTTTAATATGATATTGGTTTTGACCGTTGGTATAAATAAATATTCGTTGACAGCGGCAGCTGCACCCAATCTGATTCGCTGTACCTCATTACATTTGCCGATCTCATACGTTGGTTTAAAAATAAAATAAATTGTATATCAACATATTTAAACTGCCTTAAAGGAGTTAATACATTTTTATTTTAAGCGACCAACACTACACATTTTGGTAAATGTCTGCACTTGGATATTAGCTTACTTGGCGTTTCTTAAAAGCAGCACTTAGTTGAGTCTGGTGACAGAAGCTAAGTGGCTCTAGTGGAAATATCTCCCCCGCACAAGTAGATATTTTACACTTTCTCACCTTTGGCTTTTCTACCACTACTTTCTTATAACAACTACACATAGTTGTATATAGCACAGGATTGGTTTTGTAGGTTGTCATTCCTGCTAGCTTTTCTTCTGCCTCACAGTAAGTGTTGCATTCTGACTTCGAGTGCCAATATTGTTACCTCGTCCGTTATTAGTAAGGGCGAAGGAAAGGATTGATAGTTTAAACGTGTTTGAGAAATGATTAATAAGAACAGTTTGAAGAAACAAGTCTGAAACAATAGGTTATTTCAAAATCAGCCGATTCAAACAAATTATGTCAAGTTTTTTGTGCTCAATAAATTGCATGCACTAATGAATAATAATATGTTAAAGGCTGTTATCAATAATTTTACTTAACACTTAGCCGTATGTTTCACTTGTTGATTAAAACAGAGATCATAAATATGCGTACATAACCGTTAAGAGTTGTTGAAAATTGTGCCATGAACGTTGATGTATTTATATATTTAACTTAGGATTCTTTCTTCTCAAGGGTTGGATGCCAATCGGCTCATATATTCTTCTTTACACAGTATAAAAAGCAAGTCTGAAAATAGGCTTGTATTTTCTAATTATTGCTTAGTCGTAGCCTAATATTGAACACAAAACACTTTTCAACAAACAACAATAAATATTTACAAAAGCCACATGTTTTTTGAAGACATTATCGTATGTTGAGCCCATCTGTTGTCTTGACTTGTTGATGAGCAACCTCCGAATTGTGCAGTTTTATATGTTACATGTCTTGGTTCTTCAGGGTCAGAATGTTCCAAGTATACTGCTTTGAGGGTAAATCCTTCTTCCAATGACTTAACATTGTGTTCCATGGCATGGGCTGACAGAGGTCTGGTATTCTGGTGGGAAACGTCAAACCGATGGTTTGTAATACGGAATCTGAACAACTTAGGATTGTAATATACTTTTTTTGGCTACTCCAGTGGTATTTAACAAAAATATTGATTTCTTTAGCTGTACAAGTTAAAATAAGTCCCAAAGGACAACATGTTTTAACACACAACCTTAGACATCGGAGCTGAGTACATATTCCTATTGTTATTTTGTGCTGATTGACATTGTAAGCAATACGTAAAGGAAACATAAGAATTTACGACAGTAATTCCACTAAACCTTTGTAATCAACCTGGACCAACTGACCTGAATAGATATTGTGGTTTCACGTTCATCGAGGTATATCATAGTGATGTGATAGCTTTAGTCTCATACCATTAAATCAGTGGCTACATCATAATAATTGTGTTGAAGCATTCACCAGCAATAAACACCAACTGCGAAAAAATTGGCTCTCAGCAGGTCTTTGTTTGTGTGTGGGTAATTTTCTTGTTATCAAAAAGGTGTTGATATGTTTTTTATAATTTTGACCTTTAAAGACGTTTTTTAACGTTCGCTTACATGGAAACATACTCCCATAATCATTTTGTTTTGACATATAATTTCTTCAATAATGCTGCATAAAACCGTTTCTTAAAATTTAAGTGCTTAAAACCAATTAACAAGAAACTACAAACTGCATAATAACTTTAAAGTTTCATTTACTGGAGAATTATTATATTATTTATTGTTTTCAATTGAATGTTTATTGTTTTATATTGTAAATAAGTTCACTGTTATCTTCTGTCTTGAAAACTTTTGTGTAAGAAACGAAATATAGAGACGTATTTTTGTACCACCTTTTTCCTTCCTTTCTATCCAATTTAATGTAGTCTAAAAGCCTATTGGCATTTCTTTTAAAGTATAATAGTATTTAGTTATACGGTAAAACCACTTAAGCTTAGTCTTTCTAGAAAAGTAGTGAACGTATCTTTACGGACGTGATATCAAGGTGTGCTATATGTTTCATGCACTCGGTGGAAACGGCTCTCATAAGATTATGTTGTTAAGAAAAAACCTTATAACGGCCGTACAAAGCCATCACCGCTTTCTGGAAACCATAGCTTTGTCTACGCAGCGAAAGGTTTAAATAAAATAAATAAACTGGTCCTGCCAAACAAAATGTATAATGACACCTACATGCAAGTACAAAGTACTAATTTAATAATTTGAAAGGTTTAAGTTCAATTTATAACACTAACGGCAACTTCTTGCATAATATGTTTATAGTAGTATATTCATCATAATCACCTTTTCAAATTACAATAAACAATTATGCAGAAAACGATCAAAGCAAAAAAGCACACCTCTAATGCCACACTAGGAAATCAAGATCTGATAAAACTCACTCCCATTTCCATAGTAAATATGAAAACACTGATGGCTCTTATACAAAAGCAATAACGGTTCCGATGTAAATACTCTTGACAAGTGTCCGGGTTGATAACAATCACTTGTCAATACAAACCAAGCGTGGAATTAGTTTTTGTTGTGTTGACAATATAACACTCGTTTATATCAGATAAACGTTGTATCATTTGATTCCCGAGAAACCGCGCTTACGTATGCATTGATGATATAACAGAGGTTTCCTAAAACAGTAAAATACGTTTAAGTTATTATTTAGTTTTATAATTTTGTTTACTACTTGCTCATTAGGATTTGGTTTAAAGCTGTTCCACTGTTCTTAAATGATATTAAACATCAGATAGCAGTTTGGTTGGTTTCTTTGAAAGTAGTTTACAATATTGACACTTTTTCTTCGGAAAATACTTGATGTAAAGTAGATAGTGTTAATAAATGAGACTTTGTTTGAACTTTTCACAATTTTAATTTCTAAAGCGCTAGTTTCCGCTGGCTAAGGCATCTTCGGTTTAATAACACATATTTTAGAAATTAAAATTGTGAAAGGTTTAAACAATTTCTTATTCATTAATATTGACACTATCGATAGGCAAGTGAACAACTGTTCGGTTATCTCTGTCTTACTACATAATACACATATATTGATTCATAGTAATCTGGTGGCTATCATCATAATACACATTACTCTGTGATGTTGAAAGACTCGTTGTGACACTTGCTTGGTCTCGGTGTCACAAGTTCGCAACTTGTATGACTAAGTAAAGTTCTAGTTTAATAAATTGCTGTGAGCTAACAACTAAGCATACAACAAGTGTCCCTACTAGACTCCAGACAAGTTACAGACCATGCCAAGGACGTGAGGACTTTTTTGTCCTGCTATTTCTAACGCAATTCTTTTGTTCGTGTTAAATAAAACCGCGTTATGTATATTTATGTAGTTCAGCTCAACCGTTTGAATAATAAAACCAACTATTCTTTGACTACAACTCCTCGGAACTTAAGAGTATGCCAAAGAAAAGTTGCTATGTTTTGTACATAATTAACTCCCTCAAGGAAAATCTGATTTGCAGTTTCTGATTAACCTAAGTGCAACTTAAGCATCAGAATACAGAAGTGTCTGGTTAACATTGATGAGTAAAGCTCTTTGAGCTGCTATTCATAAATAATAAAGCTTTAGTTTGGTAATCATTCTACAATCCAGTGGTTAACTTTAATACACTAACACTTTCTAGACACATTTCTATCAACTTCGTACACTTGAAACTGTCCTGGAGTGCAAAGTTCATTCTTTGTTCTTAAACCACCTTGACTATCACTTCCAGCCGTTCCACTACGGTCTCTTGAGAGTGGTTTATGTCTCAAGTAAACTACGGTGTCATTTGATAATTTGCACTTTTATTAATTTTGAATTGTACTGTAAGTATGTATTTATGGCACAATAAAGTTGATTTGATTTGAATTCAACTAGGGACTAGGCAATAGTTCTTGAGAGTTCTTAGTTTGAGACTGTTATTCACCTATATTATACACAAACTTAAAAAGTAATAAATAAATACATTTATTTATTTTTCTTTGCACAAAAACAGGGATTACAACAATTGTAAGTGTACTCATAACATAACAGTACCTTAGTACAGTACAAAACAAATCATTACTCATGAAAACTCACCACTTTTACCACAGATTGACCTAGTGCAAAGTAAAAAATAGGCCCCTATGTGGACAAATACTGTCCGTTAGGAAGCCATCCTTATCCTAAAACAACTAAACGAGATCTGTAGCAATTGATTACTAATGACAAACACCTTAAGTTAAATTTAAAAAAAACATTACAAAAGAAATAAAGAAAAAAAGTATGGAAAGTTTACGTACACATCTTATTTATTTTCTTAAATGAATCTTCACACCTTTTAATACTAAAAAACACACATACACAAATAATATTTTGATCTTTTAAGTGATATATTTCTCACGCTTTTAATAGTCGAGTGGGTACGTCAGATACAAGTAGACAGCTACCATTTTAGAAAGCACTTTTAATAAGAAACTACTATATTAGGGCCTACGTTAAAACTCCACTAGATTTAACGACTTCACCTCAACAGACTTTTGTAAAGCAATCAACCTCTTTAAAGCAGCATGTGATGTATAAACAATAGTATTAAATCGCTCGTTCAAGTGCAATTATTTTAAAATAGTGTTAACACAGATTTCGCTTACTGTGCAGGCCATGCTTTCTCAGTGTTCAGGAGACAACGCTTAGGACGCAATGCAATCAAATACTATAAATTATGTGACTTTTGGCCGGACTAATTTAACCTCAAACTTGAATTCGAACACGTTATTCGAAATATGAAAAGGTTTTTAGCCGCATCAAGCCTACTAAACTGTTTAGCATTTACTTAACGACAATTTAGGTTAATTATAATTTACGTATTTTTGGGGTTTAGGGTGGAATTTGTCCGCTAACATGTGTAACATTATGAAGACAGGGAAACTCTAAAAACAAAAGTTTTCAGGCATAAAGTTTATAAAATGTGAAGGCGGCGTGGTGTTGCTTTAGGATCCGAAACAAAATATCGCAACCAAATAACTTTCCTTTCTTATTTAGCACTTACTTTCAAAGTCTGAAACTAGAATGAACAATATTTTCTGCTACTTTGCATACTCATGTTTAAACATGTTTTCTCAGTTTGAAATAGTTTAATTTATTGATTTTGCATACTTTGTATTTCAACATATTTAAAAGATAAGATAGCTATAAAAATGTGTATACAAGATTTATATTTGGATATTATCTTACTATTATACGTTTACCCATACATTTACATCTTTTGTGTAAGTTTTGTTGTTTACTTTAATGCACAATATTTTATAAACCGTTCGATTCTTACCTTTGCATTTGGATGAGTATGTCATGCTTATATAAGAAAATACTTCAGCAATATTTGTTTTTTGTTACTAAACCAGCCACACACCTTTTTTATAAAATCAAATTTAATTCAAATTAAAGTTTTATTTTGGCCAAACACAAAAAACCAATTAAGATTAAAAATAACATGGATATTGCATAAATACACTATTCTTTATATTCTATCTCAAGAGAGTTTCTTTCTTAAACCAAAATAAAATCTTAAATTCAAAATAATTTTTTTTATTTAAAAGAAATAAAAAAATGAAAAAAAGAAATGTTGTATAGCCATTCAGTGCTCTACAACATTTGTTAACCACCTGCAAGAACGCCATTTCGGCAAATCCTTGGTTTTGGTTCACACATCTCCACATGACTAGCCTATATTGCACATTTATTTGTTGATATTTAGTTAAATTAGAAAATGTATCTACTTGCACTTAGCCCGAAAATTTCCAGTTTTTATTGAAACACGGATGATTAAAAAATTGAGAAATAAACTGAACAATATTGGAGAGAGTTAATATTTTCCAAGAGTGTATTACCAAATATTTTTTACGCTTGCGGTTCATGACTATGCAAATCAAGTTTTACGAATATATTCCCGATATTCCTGGTTTTCTCCCACACTCTCTGGATACATTCATTGGCTCTGGAATCCAGCCAAACAATCCATCAAATAGCTCCAGTTTGATATGTTTTCACACTTTCTGCTAAATTATTGCAAATACATGTATAACTTTTGTCATAATCTTGTTTGTTCAATTTATGTTATTATTAAGGATTACGTTTAGTGATTATTGCTGTTTTTATTCATTTTGTAGATGTCAAATAGTAAGGGATTGAACCTTAATTACTGTATAAATTGCAGGTACTAAATCAAACAATTTTTCTTTTAAAGCCTGATTAGTAAAATTTAAGTGAAGAAATAATACACACCAACAATATCATATCGGTTTTCAGTCTTTTAAATGTATCTATTATTTTAAATGTAACAAGTAAGCTGGTATTAAGGTTTGCCATTGCCTTATCGAAGAATTTATGTTAGTATTATGTAATTTTAATACAATGTTTTTAAATGTTTTTATTGTTTAAATGTACCCCGTATTAATTTCATTTGACATAACTACATATACGTTTTAGTATTGGCATGCTTGTTAATTATTTCTAAAAGAAAGAAAAGTTTGACAATATTTTGGACAATGTTTGTGACAATATTTAGAATCCACCGTTATCCTAAAATACATGATTTGTACCCTTATTATCCTAAACGTGTTAACTATTTGTTGAAATACCCTTTGTATATGAAAATTTTAAAAATGAATAATTATTTAAACACTTTTGTTTGCCAAATCATATTTAAAACAGTCACTATGCATTATAACCTTTTCTTTAACATTATACAGGGTTATTACAAATGATGTTCACGATTTCAAGCGTACATAAAATGTAGTTTAATTTGTTATACAAAGTATTAAAATGGTTACAGTTAAAGAAAATTCAACAAGTTTCATCACAAGTACTCAGAACCATAAATTTTCGATATGGGTCCCTTTTGTGATACAACAGAATGATGTAAATCCTATAAACAAGCTTTAAAATACGTTTATAAGAGTATCTTGATTGATTGTTTTGTTGGCATTGGTAATCCGTTGCTGGATCTCTGGTATGCTAATGGTAATGGTGATGTTTACAGCTTACCTTTCATGTATCCTCGCAAGAAAAAATAACAGGGTTTATCCAGATATATTGCTGGCCAGTTCAGGAGTACGTCATCTTTCGGACCTCCGCGCCCAATCCAGTCCCAGGCAGGCATTAGTAACATCTTTTTACAAATGCAGCCATTTGTTTTAAAATTCAATTACTACTAGTAAATAGAGTTGTTATTAAGAGGATTTTCATTAAACCTGGCACTTAAAAGTGATTGCGTACTAATAAAATATTGGTTAATATGATAATTTAGCAGTTAACTAGCTTTATTGTCTTCAAATTCAAGCATTACACAACACCAACAACAGTTGACTTAACAAACAGCAAATACGCACCCAAACCAGTATAAATAAAACTTTATAAGTTTTCTTTCCAATGGTACCAATTAAAATGGTCTAAAAGCAATTTTACCCAGTAAAATTTATAATCAAAATCAGGAACATCATTTGTAATAACCCTGTATTATTTGCCAGATAGTAATTTGAACCAGTTAAAATACTCACTTATCTTGATTATAAAATACAAAACTATGTGTCTTAATATAATTAAATGTCTTTATTACCTTAACGTTAACTCATAATCCCTTGAGTGTTTACGTCAACACAATACGTCATATCTCTCAATTACAAGTTCATAACTACCTTCTCAAATCTGTGTTTACCATGTGATGATTTCTTAGCTGAAAACTTAAGTTTAATTTGGGTTCAAATAACAATTATTTACAAATAAATCTCGTTGGGAAAAGCAATTTTCTCCATAATGCAAATACAAAAAACAATATCAATATAATTTGAAACTACCTTTTTTAGCCAGGCCTTCTAAGTCAAACATAATTTTAAATAGCAGCCATTGTGAAAATTCAAAATTAGGGTTTGTTGACATAACGTTGGAAAGATAGATAATTTTAAACAATTATTACTTATCATAATCAAATATTTGAATTTCCACTAGTTTATGACCGTTATTTTTAAATTACCCATATTTTAAAATTTCTACATTTGTTTTCAAAGAAGTGCTAAACATTAAATAGGACTTCCATTGATTTACTGCTTCGGGCGACTTGCGTTTTCATGCTAAAATCGCATATTTGAACTACGATTTACTAGACTTATTGTCTTTAACCTAAGGGCAGCACCACGCTGCTGGAACAAAGGACCAATACTGCACACTTTAATTAGCCAGACACTTCAACTCTCCTCGGGTCAGTCCTTTCTCCCTGCTCTTTCTCTCCACTGTTCTTCTTTCCTTCTCTCTAAGTCATCCTCGGCTTCAGTTTCCCTGCAGGTTCCAGTCTAGCGCTTGTTTGCTGACGCTTTTGTTCGGCACTGATGGTGTGCCATACCCCCCAGAAATTTGTTTGTAATGGTCTCTCCCTCAGAGACTGGTTTCTATATTATTTGAAAACCCATGAAGTACAACTTCAAATACACTCTGTACACTACGCTGCTTGAGCCTATTTTTTCTGAAGTCCTAAGGTGTGGATTTTGGGGATTCACTTTTTATCGTATTTCTAGGTAGACTGAACTGCCTGAAATTCGTTTGTATTTTGAGGTACGTTACGTGTGAGTGAAACACCTTTATACGTCTGTGTGACGTACAATGTTGTATTAAAGAACGATGTGTCAGGAGCTACGAAAGTGTTAGCCGGTCGACAAGAGTGTGACATATTTATTGTGACAGCTTTTCAATGTATTTCACTCGTCAGAGCTGTGTCACTCTTATCAATGTTATATGACGTTAGAAAATGGAACAAACCTGAAATAATTCATTCTGAGTTGAAATTAAATATACGAGTATTTTAAACAAACGTACAACGTTAGCGGATCCGTGGCGGATTGTTATCGCGCGCGACTCCGGAGCTCATCACTCCGGTGGCGCGGGTTCAATCCCCGCAGTCACAATTTGTAATGTGACTAAACAAACGGTGACGCTAGGTAAAGGTCGAGGTTGAGTGGTAGAGAGGACTTTGTAGTCTTATTCGCCTCGTTAAACAAGACAAACTTTACCTTTTCACCTTTACTTTTACATTGTAATTGGACTTTTGCCATTTTTACTTATACTACTGACAAGATATGTGAATCATTAGTAAGTATCATTAGTAAAGAAGTTATTGTATTTATGTTATTCGAGAAAATCAAATACAATGTTTGATCTTAACTGACTCCTAACTGTGTATCAAGCTGCAGGACACAAACCCGTATAAACTCAGAGTTATATGTCAGAGTACAACTTAAATAAAATTAATTGTTCTAATCTAGTTCTAACCATAAATATATTTAAATTTGGAAAAAATGGCTAGATAAATACAAAGAAACTAATCAACAGCAAATATTGCTATTGCTCCTCTTGTCAATAACCTCTTAAGATGTTAAATAAAAGGCCTAAGGAATTGAACGTATTTGAAATATATATATGTGTATATAGGCACTACATTGAAAGATCCAGTGCATGCTAAAACCATGCTAAAACATATTGAGTCAATGGGTATTTCTGTCGAAAAAAGGTTTTTGTCATTCTGATCTGAAAACAGCTGCTTTATATATTTTTTTCTCCCTAGGGGAAAAAATGGTCGATTTAATGACCTTGTGTGGCATGGATATCAGCTGGTTAAACGTGTTTGTTTTGAATTTTAACCATGTGTATAGTATATTACGTATAGTAAATTGGGTAACAGCTGTGTCTTAAAAAATTATAATTCAAAATGCTGAGTTCAAAACAATATTTACTTAGTCAATTCTTTATAATATTAAACAATTTATTGACATTTATTTCTCATTAGTATTTGCATTATGGAAAAAATTATCGTTCATCACTTGGACCGAAAGTTCCTTTACACCCTCGGTCATTTAACGTCTTTGGATGTACCTCGGACGTTAATTTGACCTCGTGTCAAAAAGTGCCACTTTAGGACCTTTAGGATGTTGGACAACTTTCCGTTGTGAATATTTTTTTAATAAAAACGTATCCAGTTTATTTTAACTACTCAAAACGTAGCATTTATGATTCATTTTGGAAAAAAGATTATATTTTCTAGATGAAATAATATCACCTCAGATAGATATTTATTCAATACATCGACCCAGATAACAGAACAAAGATCATTAACTTTGGAATGAATATAACATAACAAGGTACAGAGTTCTTCATTTTCTTTCCTACCACTGAAGACACGAACAAAGATCAGCAAAGAACTGTAGAACGGACTTGTGACAGCTGTTGTCTGTCAGATAAAGCTGTGACAAAGTTATAAGTTTTGTTGACAACTCCAAACTGTGCCATGAGTTAGAGAAGATTCTCCACACAAGCTGGTAACTTATTTAGTTTGGAGTCTCCGTTGTCTAACTATGACGAGCGTTTCATATTCTCGTGTTATAGTGTTCGGTTTAAACGCTTGAATCAGCTGCTGAAGTGGATTCTGTTTATACTCGTACTAAATATTCAAGATAGCGTGCTGAACTTTAGAACAAGAGGTGTATTTGAGTTGGGCTGCCATGAGATATCTCACTGCCTTGCCTAACCAGCTGGTTAGAAAAGCCTGCAGTTTTAACTCGTCCTTATAAAATTGACTGATTCGAAAAAAAAATAAAAAAGTTTTGTTGTTTTCATGAAAGAAACACTCGAAGTATTCGTCCCCGAAAATTGATAATTTTACACAACGCTTAACCTCACAAAACCTGTAGTACATTTTAAGCTGACTCGAGATATTTAGGCTTTATACACATATAACAACATAAGTATTTATCTACAAATATTCATTGTGTATCACGTTATATTTCATAAGAAATGACTAAAGTAAGGTTTAAGAAAACAAATTACTTATGGTTTTAGTATTAGTTACGTAATTATATGACACATGCCTTGGTTTAGTATTAGAGAAGAACTATATGAGTAAAATTTGAAGGGTTTTTAGATACGTAAGATCACACTTTGTAGATGACTATTCTTCTTTTGTGGCGTAAGCAGAAATGTACTAATTCACCTCGTTTCTTATCTTCTAAAACACAAAACTCAACTCATACCTCTAACAAAAGTCATTATTTGGCAAACATTTTGAAGTAATAAAAGTCTTAATTTGAACCCGAGATTACACACTGCCAGGTATCTTATAAGGTAAACAAATCTACCTTCTATCGATTCGTAACTAGATTGCCTTTTAATATTCATTTTCACCAACTGTACACAGGTTTTGTTTCCATATTTTATGTAAACCAAGAATAATAATAATTGATGTTTCACAAGTAATAGCCCTAAAAACCTCACCAACATTAAAACAGTTTCTGAACTAAGGTACGTGCTGTGAAAACAGTTATTGGTGACGTCACGTCTGAACTTTTCTGATAACGTTTTCATTACTTGAACGAGAAAAGGAGGACGTGTGGAGAAAGAAAAATTATCCGTCATAGCTATCGGTAATTTTGAAACTTAAGAGATTTAATAAAACTAACTTTTCTATTAACATAATAACTTTTTGAGACCTATTTTAAAACTATAAAACATAGTTTATAGTTGATTTATGAATTACAAGGATTAAGTCAAAGCGCCGCCACAACTCATTAGATATTTTGTTTGTTACCTGTAAACTGGGGTATCTAATGCCTAGTCCTAGAATAATTATAGTTCTTCCGGCTTACACCGCGTCAAAACATCATTACAATCAGCTTGAAATATTTCGGTCTCAATGATTGGCACTTGCGATCTGCTACTTAGTCTCACGGCTCCAACCGTCCATTGGTGCAAGGATCCCAACTTTCGATGTTCTTATTGGCTGTGGCACTATCGAAAAGACCTCTTTTGGACTGGTTGCCAGCTTGTTAAAAGTTTAATGCTGTCTCTGCATGTTTTGTATATGAGCTGTGTCTTGCTATGGCTGACTTTTCAAAATATTCGTGTTTTGTGTGTATGATGTGTTCCTGAACTTACGTTGAAATTAATCTTTACGTATCGCTGACCCGAAACCACAGGGGATTTTTTTAGACTCCTGAAATGCACAATGGCAACTTGTCCTTCACAGGTCTCAAACAGTTCTTCAATTTACTAGCTAGCCTGAAAACAGCCTTTTTATTATGTTTACGTATGATATTATGCCTATTTTCTGATTTTTCTTTAATGTCTGGCATGTAAGCTATGCTCCGACGAACCTCTTCCTGATCCAATCGTTGAACAGGTTTGTTCACATTTGAAAGTAAAGCTGCTTTTTAAATGCGTTGTTTATATGTGATTTTGTGTAACCATTTTCCAACAGTGTTGTGTGTAGTATACTCTTCTTTTTAATCTATTCTTCCTCATCTGAGAAATTGTTCGGTTACTAATGTGTTGAGAACGCTAAACATCTGGGCCAAGAGATGATAATCCCAATGGACGGTTGGTAGTCCTGTGACCAAATACGCTACCAGACAGCAAGTATTTCAGTTTCGGCTAATCAGTGACTGAATATGTTATTCCAAAACGATACCGAAATATTTCAAAATAATTATAATTATGTTTTGACGCGGCGTGAAAAACCTGCCGCAAAAGACTAAGAGTTATGATGAGTCCAGTAGGTTTACTTGAATCGGTGAGTAGGTCAATCGGATACTTTTTGCTTTGTTGGCATAGCTTTAGCAAAGACAATATTATAGTAGGTAGATTGCATATGCCACTTGGGTGAGGCAGGCAGATCAACGTAGTTGAGGCAGCTCACGCACTAGAACGCCAGAGGGCTGCTGCTTCCCCCCCTCGGCTTCACAAAAGTTTGGCCGAAGTTGACAACCAGAATGTGACCGAAGCGTGTGATTTTCGAGAACAGCCAAACTTGAGCGTTCGTCACTGGCTCAACTGAGACTCTAAAAGGACTCTTAACCCATTGGAGCATTGTGGTCCTATAGTGTCCACAGTTTTAAATTGGCAATTTAAATAGATGCACAGTGGTTACACTGTAACGTACCTTAAACTCCGTTCATGCTGCAACCTGCAGGCAAACCAGTAAACGATGACAACAACCCAACATTTGTTCCTTCTGTTGGCCATTACAGTTTAATATGTTTGGAAGTTTGTCTACAAGTGATCTACCCTTTTATTGTTCTAGGCTCTTTATAGATCAAGGTAAGATATATAAACATGTTATTTATAAATTTAGAATATGTCAAAGAGCTTTACTTGTGTTATTTGTCGGATTTATTTATTCACTCTTGGATTATATTAGTGAAAATGTCGGTGGTCCCACTGTGGAACTCAATGCCAACCTAACCTCAAAAAATGTTTGTTGATTGTTCATGCTACGATATTTTGATAGTAAATCTGGGTTGTTAAAAGTGAATTTTTGAGGATTATGCCTACATGAATTTATATTCATATGATATTTGCACACAATGATTATATTTTAAGTTTTTGTTTCATTTCAGATTGTTAATATAAAAAAATGTAATATTGCAAAATAGGAACCTCGATCTAAACCTGCCCAAGCCTTAGAGGCCCTACATTTTCTCTTTTATTTTGGTGCACCTAGTTGTATATTATAATGTAATTGTTGACAGTATATTCTTTTGATTTTGTATGCATTCTTTATTTACACTTGGTAAATAATTAAAGTAACAATGTATTTTAAAAAAACCTCCTATGTAAACTTTGTAAAAAAGGTAAAAAAATTAATATAAATTTGATTTCTAGAACAAAATCTATATTTTCCAGATGGCAGGAAGAAGCTGGAGATTACATAAATTCAAAGAAGACCTATTCACTGTTTTAGAAGAAATCCCTTGTGATCCAGAATCTGAAGTTGGGCTTGATGGCGGTGAAGATGATGAAGAAGTACATGCAGGATGATCAAAGAAATTGTTTCAAAATGTATCATATGAAAAAATGAATTTTCATAATACCTATGTTGTGTGTTTTTTATGAGTTATTGTAATACAATATTCGTTGATAGTAAGGTTTCACAGTGTTTTCTTCCATTCCTTAGCCTTCTTGAGTAATTAACCATGCGGCATCTATGCGCTCTCCACATAGTTTTTTTACATGATCTGTGGAAAATGTACGCTTTACGTTCAACTGTCGGGTCCATACTTTAGGGTATGGGGTTATGCCCCTGTGGCTCAACTAAAAAACCACACCTCTTTCCGTGGGTCCATTTTCATGAATGGACAGTCCTGATATAGAGTCTGGGGTCTGCGTAAGGCACACTGATTTCCCGTCTATTCTCACTAATATTGACAGCGGACACAATAGTCCTGGCAGGATAATTTCATAGCAATCCATTTTTACTTTCAAACACATAAAAAATGTATCAGCAAAGTTCGTTACATGTTTCAAACTAATTCAAATTGTAAACCAATGTTCAATATTAAGAACAAGATATTTTCGGTAACCAACATTTACACCTTTTTGTTTTACAGTAAATCGACCAAACCTAGCAAAACTAAATTCAACCACCCTATATGATTGAACCCACTATTCATGTTTACGTCACTCCCAGAACAAATTTTCTCAAACTTTCTTATCAAACAGTGTTCATCACTTCCAGAACTTTGGAGTCATTAAATAAATTATTTTGTGCAAACCTTCACCCTCAGTTAAACATAAACTTAACTCTAGACAGTATTTACCATAAGAATAAAATTTAGAGTAAAAGACTACTTTTTAGTCACTAAAAAAGAAGGATATAAAATGGCGTAGATTCGACGAGACAGGACGTGAGTTGTGAAAGTTCATATATCTGGATCAGAGTTGCGGCTTGTAAACTCCGACCATTTGTCAACCGTTCTTACCTGGTTTTACCTTATAAACCGCTAACTTTCATACATTTATAGCCTCTTTATATAATTTATTTCCCAAAGCAAGATATTTATAATAGCGCAGATTCGCCAAGATAGGACGTGAATTGTGAAAGTTCATAAAGGTGGATCAGAATATTCTTTACACGGGGAATCGCGAGATCTGACTATAATAGACCTAAGCGTTAGGTTTGTGAACTTTTGACAACCTTCACATCTGGAAATTTAGAATCAGGCGTTTTACACTAGTTTCACTCTAAAAACAGTTTGAAGGCCACTCAGAAAGAGTGAAATTTCGCTCTTTTGGGTGTTATTAAAGAATGGCTTGGTTTTCACTTTTGGGAGTGGTTATCACTGTTTCCTACATTATTTAGAGTCTAAGTTTTATGGGGCTTGTTTTGAGTTCTTCATACCATGTTGTGTTTTCTGTGCTGTTTCTTGCCGAACGTTTGGACGAAAAGTATGAAAAGAGCTCCGATCCTGACCTCCCAAAAGACGCGACAACTAGCAAAACAAACAAAATTCGCTTCTTTCATGCCAGCGGTATCTTTTAGAACTTAGCTGCGTATCGGCTTGGTTTGTATTTACTTATACATTTGTTTCTGAATAGCTTGATATTTATAGTGAACTAGTTTTGACTACAAGTTTAATTTTCTTAAGAATTGCCATTTACACGATACTTTTAGTAATAAACCCAATTCTTTCCCAACTTGATAGTTAACCCTAGAGTTGCGGGGAAAGAAGTAGCACACTAAAAGTGCACATTACAGTAGCCTAGGTTACGTTCAGTGGCAGCTGGGGGGTTAATAAACATGGAGAGTGCATACTTTAGCTGTCAGGGTTCTATGTTTGCTGTTTAGTGCCCGACCAGCTGAGGAGGTTAAGTCCAACCTAATTTCACGTTCTATCAATGTAAAGATTACCACTACTATGCTAATGCCGTGGAACTCCTGAATTTTGTTATTGAGTTTCGTAGTTTCCGTGTGTATTAAGTGAATTGACAATTGTCTCTTGAGATGCGGTAGATTTCCTTTATTTAAGTAAAAAAGAGCAAACTTTGTACAGCCAAATTTCGTTCTGAAGAACCACTTGGACTCCCGCGCAGGTATAACTGATGTGCCTGGGCATACATATAATCAGCCCCCAGGATGTTGCTATACCAACTTTAATGAACGTTCAAAAGCTATTTTAAAATGATACTCAAACTTTGACAAAACCTTTATCAACACGTTTGTTTTAAAAATGAATAGAAGCACATAACCATGTACTTTTAAATCAAGATAGTTGATTTATTTTAAGCTTCAATAACTACTCTCTGGAATACAATATCTGAACCTTATCAGAAGCAGGTTAGAGTAATTTTAAAATGGATCTAGATGTTCGGGACGTCTCAATAGTTAGCGAAAAAATGTCATAGCCAACCAATAAAATATCTTTGGTTTCTCAGACAGCGACAATGTTTTAATGTTTCATTTATTATTGGTAATTATAACTATATTTAACAAGATGCAATTTCGTATTGACTTAAATACTTTTAGTGTCAAGGTACATTGAAATAAAATCTAATCATACTACGTTTGTTAAAATATGTTCATAATTGTGGAAAGAGTGGCTCGAAACCTTTGCATAACTGAGTGTTTTAATGTGAATACAAGTGGTCAAAAGTACATTATAATTAAGTTTAGCTGACATGAAGCACTAATATGGAATCAATATGCTTAAAAGTGTCGACATAAAACATTTAGATGCGTAATAATTGTGTTTAGAGCGTTGTTTACCCACGTACAAACTGTATCTCCAATGTTTAAAAACGAATTTTAAAACACGTGGACTCTTCATATTAGTTATTGTTAGTCTAATTAAAGAAAGTTTTTCTATCACACGTTCTCTAAAAAACACGGCCTACTAAAAATGTAAAGGTAAAGTTTGTCTCGTTTAACGAGGCAAAGTTAGGACTATAAAGTCCTCTCTACCACTCAACCTCAACCTTTACCTAGCGTCACCATATTAGTCACATTACAAATTGTAATTGGTGACTGCGGTAATCGAACCCGCGCTACTAGAGTGATGAGCTCCGGAGTCGCGCGCGATACCAATCCGCCACAGATCCGCCTACTACCGTTCAAAGATTTAAAATTGACAATTGTTTTAAATATTTGGTTTAATAGTATTTATAAATTCTTTATTTTGATAATCTATCTATTCTATTAGTATTTCGGTTAGGTTGTTCGGAGTGTTGAGATCTCGGAATCTGGCTGGGTAATCAGAATTTTTGAATAGAAATGGTCCTTAGTGTGGTGGTGGGGGAAAACGAATATTTTCCCCTTTATAGGGTTTAGTAAATATCAACGGATTTGTTTGAAACTCGACACATAGTTAACCCAAAGACCCCTACTGATTTTGGGGTTCGGGGGCACAATATATGGATTTGGGGGGGGGGTTAGCAAGAAATAAAAAATCATAAAAATCGATGTGGGATATAAAAAAGGAATATTATGCTGATTTCAAAAATATATTGGTTGTCACCAAATTGTTTGGGTTAAAGGGGGGGGGGTTATATGGGGTAAAACATTACAAAATCCGAGGCCGTAGGCCGAGCTAGTTTAAAAGTATTAGAATTGTTTCACGATGATAAGTTTAAAGGTTTTTCCAAAAGGGGAAAAGTAACCAATAAAATGGCGGCTTATTGAGTAACCAAGAATTTTCGGACGGTTTCATTATGATATTTAAACTAGTTATTGTCCAAGAACAATGTCTTTAAATACCTGTAGAGATCTGAAACGCCCTGTATATATTGTTATAAACAAATAACTATTATTCTGTGTAATCTCAGTACTAGTTGAAACACGTAGAACGTAACAAAACCATATCAGCTGTTGGTTTTTGCCGGAAGGGTAGCCGGAAGCAATAGTGCTTCCTGTTGTCTCGGCTTATCTTTCCATTGATAAGTTATATTAGTTTTGTTATGAATGAATGGATTTAATAATTGACATGGTATTGTTTATATTGGGTAATCCAGGCATGCACATGTAGTACCATATAACACTATTTTACTAAAAAGGGGAAGGAAAAGAAGGTGAAATGGAACACACAGTTCTATATTTCGACTACAAAAAACAGTTTACAAACAAAAGGCATTTATGTACCGTAACTGTGCATAAAGAGTTGAATGTTGAATATCTGTATCACAGTCTACAATGTAAACTAAAACTACACATATTCGTGTTTGTATTATTATTATAAAGTTAATATTTTATATATGCTCAAATAGTAGTACAAAAAGCATAGTTTTAAATACGTCTGTTTCCCACTTATCCACTGTGTTTAGCAAACACATGTGCAATATGGATTTATCAACTTACTGCTTTCAGTGGAGAAAGTGTATTTAAAAAATAGAAAACTTACTTCTTTGAATTGGACGTAAAATGCATATATGAATTAAAATATAGCATGTTTTCGTCAATTATGTAGCCACTGATCTATTGGATATACCAGGTTAAAGAGTTCGACTCTCCCCAAAAACTTTTGAATGAATTAACATTTTATAACGTGCTTTGGCATATGTATTGAGGGTCAGCTGAAGTACCTTTTTTGTATATTTTGAGGGTTCGCCCCACTCCTAAATAGGTGGGTGGCAGCCCTTTAAAATATTTATTTTACCCCATCATGCGACTCCCCTCATATGAAAGGGTATAAACACACCAATTTGTTTATACCATTAAACACATTTTACGATGCCCCTATTCAAAATAGTGGCCCAAAACGTCTTTTATTGTTTGAGCAGATAAAACTATCGTTTTCCAAATTTTGGAAACAAAAATACGGATTCAGCTTTTGTATAATCGGAGCTTAACACGCTACAAGACAGATTTTGCAAAATTTTGAAAATTGGTGATTTAAGTGTGCAAAATCTATGCTGTAGCATATAATTTTAAAGCTCTGATTACCCAAAAACTGAATCCATAGTTTTTTCTACAATTTTTAAAATGATATCGACCGAATCAATTTATCTGCTTAAACAATGAAACAAGTTTCGAGTCACCGTTTTGAACAGGGGCATCGTACACATGTTTTAATGGTATCAACAAATTTGTGTTTTATACCCTTTCAAATGAGGGGTCACATTATGGGCTAAAATAAATGTTTCAAAGGGTCACTTCCTATTACTTTTGGGGAGGGGTGTAAACCCCTAAAATATGTCAAACAAAACTTCAATAGACCTTTAATACATATGCCAAAGCACGTTAAGAAACGTTCATTCATCAATAGCCAAAAAGGGGAGGAGTCGGACTTTTTGAACACCCGGTAGATGCCACATTGCTTTAAAATGCTTTTTCTTACTTGATATTGGTTGGACTTATATTTACAAACCTTTGAATCTGACTAAAACCATATAAAAAAGTGCACAGTAACCACCAAAAAATGCATTTACCCAAGGCTGTTCCCATAATATATGAGAGACCTAATACTTACTTAAGTAAGTAAGTTCAATGCAAATTATTACGACGAGATAAACACATTAGGTACTTTGATTTCAGGTAGACGATACCCACGTTATTTGAAAAACTACCTTATAGAACATAGAATAAACGCAGAATGATAAAGGTGTAATGGTAATAGCTGGAGTTCCACCAAACATTGCTACATTCTCCGTAACTACATAATCTGATTGTTCTACATTCTTGTTTGTATTAGGAATTCAACCTATGTACATAGTTCCATACGCGTCCATTTTGTTAGCGGCTGTACATATGGCGCCGTTCGATGTATTTATGATGGATATAATTGTTTGCAATGCCGCTAACTGAAGCTTTAAAGGTAAACAAACATTAAAAGAAAGCTGATTTTTGGATTCAAGCACTGATAATATTTTATTATATAAAAATATAACAAAACAAGACGTTTCGTCCACACTATGGTAGACATCTTCAGTTGTAGAGACAAAGAAGAGTTTAAATAAATGTATAAAATGAAAAAATATAAAATGTATAGGGAGTACAAAATTATTTACTCCCTCAAATAATTTTACCTTTGAATTTTATACTCCCTATACATTTTATATTTTTTCATTTTCTACATGTATTTTAACTCTTCTTTGTCTCTACAACTGAAGATGTCTACCATAGTGTAGACGAAACGTCTTGTTTTGTTATATTTTTCATATAATAAAATATTATCAGTGGTTGAATCCAAAAGTAAATTTTATTATGACTAATCGCTTAAGCTTGAAATTGAAAATATTAAAGAAAGCATTTTCGATTATGTTGATTTGGTACCGCATTATAACCAACCGGGGAATTATATTAAAACCATTATACGTAGGGCCATTATTTCAATTGTTAACTTTGACTGGAGATATGTTAAACCGCTGGTTTCAGTTGTTTTCAATTTGTAATGTTTACATGTTTATACAAAACCCTGTAATACATAATTAAAGACTACAATTCCAATTAACGTATTCTATTTCCATGCTTTAATAAATTGAACATGTGTACATGGTTCCGAAATAATTATACTCAAAAAATGACAATTAAGTGCTAAATCGTAAGAGAAATCAGTAAAAGTAAAACTTATCATACAAAATATCAAGCGAATTTATTTTCTGGCTGTTGGTTAAATTTTAACCATCGCTTTAGAATGAATTGAAAATAACGGCCCTTACTTTTGTTGTTTAATTTTCACCAAAAAGTGCTATTTATACAAAAGTATTATACTTAAATGAAATATTTTCTATCAACGGCACAATTTAAGTTATAATTATTGATTGTTATGATCATTGAGATTATGAACAAACCTAGCTGCCTTACTACATATTTTTTACTGCACAATAGAGTATTTTTAGTCCTGTGCAAAATAGCACAACATACAGTACAGTCAAACAACAGTCGAACAAATGTGCAGGTTTCTAGAAAAAAAGCGCCGAGACAATAAAATATAAGTTGAGTGTTATGTGTTGGTGTGGCAGTAAACAGTGGAAGTATGCTCGCAACATAAAGCTATACAGTGTGCGGAGTTTACGATTGATTGTTAACCCCAGGAAGCTCAGTGCTCCAATCCAAGTCGTGAATTCCACACTAATTTGCATTCAAGAAAAGATTCCTGAAGATTATATTGTTTGTTGCTATAATTATCAGATTTTCTAGAGAACACCTGGCTGGACCAGTGATGCGTTTGATCTTTTAGCTTAAGCGCGTACTCCTTTACTGCCCTAGTATGGTTAGAACTGAAACTAAATCTTGATTGCCTAAAATCAAATATTAGATCCTAATTTGTAACGGTACACCATTTTCAATGAATTCTCCTTACAACTAAAAGACATCTAAAATACAAAGTTTCAAAGGCTTAGTAAAGAATGTTACAGAAATTATGCATGTTTTTAATACCGTATTTCAAGTTGTACATTTTTATAGGAAGGTTTTTCGTTGCCGTTTAGATACGATGTTTTACCTGGCGGTGTAAAGTATTTCAGTGAATGGACTACAGTGAACACTGCAGGAGCACAACATTCAGTATCAGTGTTATCCATAGTGCAACTGATAACAATGTTGTATAAATCTTTTCCATACCCTAGCGTAGACATGTTTCCAAGTAATTGTGACAATACCAAAACCAGCTTGTGTAATTGTTCAGGTGTTTCTTATTTCCAATGGTATATTGAAAGCATTGTTGATGCTGTAGTGTTTTGTTGATACATCATCTTCTGTGACGTCACGCTGCCTAGTCAACTGAAAACACTGATAAGCTCAACATCTATACAGCTTTGTGTTCATACCTATGAGTAATCTGTGTTCTAGGCTTAGCTAGGCTCTGCTGCCTGAGAACAATTACAATTATTCTGAAATGTGCTTTGTTTGTCTAGACTCTTGAGGGTTTCATTATATTTCTTAAGGTCGTATAATTTGTCAATTTTTGTTTATTAATGTTGAAATGTTTGCCGGTGTACTCTTATGTTTCCTTTTTTTACGAAGACTATATGTTTGTGGTTTGATAATGATTGAGCTTGATATTCTTTTACACATTTCCTTTTATAATTTGGATTTGATTTATATCCGTCTTTTTATTGATAACTAGGGTTTCTGCTGCTTACATGCATTTTGGGATAATTATTTTTCTACATGTTCTGAGTCAAACTCTTTTGGCAACAAATTTAGTTTGCAGTTTTCTTGGTACTGATTACTGGATAACTTGTTTATTGTACTTTAATAAATGAACTCTGTAAATGAAGCCTGATTAAAAGTTCATATCTTTAAGAGATAATCTTAGCAGATATCACCATCAGAAACAATACTAGAACTTACAGTAACGTACATTGAATCTACGAGTGTGTTCAAGAAAGACCTCCAAGGTTACTATTGTTTAAAGAAGCACGTACTTCAGTAAAATAAACAGTGTAGCCAAGCCCTTTATTTAGTAGTATTTAACAAAATAAAATATGGTTTCGATTGTGAAGTATTAACTAGTCAAGTAAAGCCAAATCTCACTGTAGAGTCTCACTTTAGCACAGTCAAGAGGCTAACAGTTAGACTCCAGTGTTAACTGCGCAGCTGATTGTCCTTTGAATAATTTATAAACTAAACCGCCCAAGTTGTAATCAATACATTGCACTGTTGTATCCCGTTTGAATAGAGTCAACTTGACTGGAAAAAATATAAACTAATGCTCTGTAGAATAGTTTTGCTGGGTTTGGTAACGATCGGATCACCGTATATGGTAGCGCTCTCGTTAAGAAACCCCTTTATAATAATTTCTACTAAAATGTCACAATTAATGAAAAAAGTGAATAACAATTGTCAAAAATTAACTTCTTAGTATCATAGTACAATTCGTCCTTAGCCTCAATATATACCTAGCCTCACGTTCTTGAGAGGATTACGTAGCTCTTGCAGGCCTTACAGTTTTAGCTTTTGTTAATCCTCGAGAAAGATTGTTTTTTTCTATTTGGCGTGATGGAATGAAATTATAAAGTTCAAACCAAAAGTAAAACGTTAAAAATGTTTTTTGAAAGGTTTAAAAGTAAAAACGGAAGTAAACGATTTAGTTTAGAAGTTAACGATCCGTCTACTAAAAAGAAGATTCGGTACAGAAGAAGGTTAAAGAATCGGTACAGCTACAAGGTGATTTAAGTGACCAAAAGGTAGGCCTATACTAAAGAAAATAATGTTAAACAAAACCGACAGTATAATTATACAGTTTAATCAAAACCAACTACACCGTTACTTAGCCAGCGTTTAAATATAGCCTAACATTGTAGGCCCGGCCCATGGTGTGCCGTGCTGTAGTGTGTGGTGTGTGTAGTCCAGCAATGGCGGCCTGTGCGACTGAGCAAACCATGAAACCAAGCCACGCAACGCTTCACGCTACTCAGAGACCAGCCACAAAACAGACGACAGTGAATGAAGGCGAGGTTAAAAAGCCGATGAATAATGTAATGATGTGAGGAATATAGGTAGGTATGGGACAGAGTTATAGTTCCAATGGAAAAGTAATCTGTAGAAATAAACCGCAGACGTGCCGTACCACTGAACCAGTACCTGGTCCAGAGGACGACTGCGGTGCGGACTGCGGACGTGTAGTGGGGAGCGACTGGCGTATCATGAGCCTGTTTCTCCACACTGAAGCAAGATTTCCGAGCAAACGGTTGAAGATCACGACAGAAATGCTCAGGACCATTAAATTTTAGGTAGGAGATTACATTTTAAAACTCAGAGGAGCTGTCAAAAATTAAATATCTTTTACGGTTTTCTAGAATTTCACGTGACAGTTTTGGGGTTATAAATTTTCACATGTAGTGAGGTCAATGACCACCATCTTGAAAATAATAAAGTTATCAAACATATTAATAGCCTATGTATTAACCAGGTATATAAGCCACATTCCTGTAAAATTTCATTAAAGTTGGTCCTGCGGTATTTGCGTGATTGAGAAACAGACACACACCATCTTATTTTTATATATTAGTATAGATTATACGTTTAATAACAATAAATAATGGGTAAATAATAACATTTTGTATTTTGTCTTTATCCATTAAATAAATCCAACTTGGTGGGGCCAGATTTTATATTTTGAAGTAAACTAAATTACTATAATCAAATAAACATAGTACTTTTACTTAAGTTTTTTGTGACAACATATGTTAAAATAAAAATTTCTATTTAATCAAAGAAGATGTTTTGCTATGACAGCACAAAGCTTGTAAAAGTTTAAGCTCAAGTATATAGGTTTTCCAATTTTAAGAAGTACATTTAATGTTAGATAATACAAAAATATATATTTGGAAACGAACCATACGGAATATTATATTATGTTAGAACAACTATTTAAATTTCATTTTACAGTTGGCAATGTTTACTTTATTGTAAAACAAAACATGTGTTTCTTATAACTATCTGGTTGCTACGGAATGTTTATGTGTTGTCATGGAATGTTCCGTTTTCAATAAGTTGTTTACATTAAACTCAATTATTCTGTTCACCCGCTTTATTTTTTACTTAAAACCGCTGATTAATTCAAACTGATAGTTTTTTCATTTTCAACCCAGTATTTACAGTCCACTATTTATTTTCCCAACATATTGGTACAAAGCTAGGCTGAAGAATCTATAAAATAAGATAGTTAAGAAGAAACGTAAGTACGCTAGAACAATGTTTAGTTTAAATTCAGAACCGATTTTATGAATGATCTCACTATTGGCTGTCTAAGAAGAGTGTTATTTTCGCTTTAGATACTTGTATGATGAGCAAACCATGAACAGATACTGATAAGTATGATATCATACTTGAAACTAGTCCAATGTTATGGTTCAGACGCTAAAACCAATAGTACGGTAAATGTCCGTCAGTAATCTTGCAAGTCACGAAGTTTAAATGAGTTAAAAGTAAGTTTAAATAAAGTGACTGTTTTGGAAGTTTTAAAGCTTCTTCTGGTCTTATTTTCTACTTAAATCTTAACCTGAAAATGTTCAATTTAGTAAAATTAAGGTTAAGATGTTTATTAATGTCGCTACTAATAAAATTATGTTATTTTAACCAAACCAAAACTCCCCGCCGTTGTTTTATAACTTAAAAAAAAAATTCCAGTCTACCTTGTTTACAATTAATGTATTATTATCATTAATAAGTTCTATTTTCAATTTTGTTTTGTTAGATGTTAGATTGAGATGGTTAAGTGACTAGGAGTTAAGTTTTGTTTCAAAAGACGGCTTTGAGTGATTCATGATACTTATTTTAATTTGGTTTGTATTTTTACTATAGAGATCTTAGCTTCAATGTCATTGCATTTTGAAATTTAATATTTTCTATTAACTTATATAAATTTTAATTTTATATTTCATTTGTCAGTTGTCTAAAGAACATGACAGCAGACTTCTGGCGGGCCTTGGGGCTCGCCTGTACCGAGCGGGCCGGTGCTTCATTCAACACACTGACCACACACTGCAGAATTGGCACAACTTTGTGGGGTGAAATAGGAGAGTGTAAGACAAGTTCTCAGTGCAAGCTGAGGAGCCAGGGCAAGGAAGAAGTGCAAGAGAAGGAACTACAAACATTACTCAGTTGTGCACCTCTTAATAAGATGTCTCTATGTATTCAAACATTATAGTAACAAATCAAATTTAATATTTTTTTATGGAGTAAAATTTTATTCGGAGTATACTTGTATGTTTTGAAAACAGTTGACTACATATTTTATAGCATACATTTCTAGTAATAGTAACTTGAAACAAACTGTTTATAATAGTTATACATTGTAATATTACAACCAAAACTAAAGATGAACAATTTATTTATCAAGCACCTGTTTTGAGGTTGCCTTCAAACTTACTTAGTGAATGGTTAACAATGGAAGAAGTACAGTGAAAAGTTAAATATAAATAATATTAACTTCGACAGTAAAACAGTAACATTGTTACGTAGGTTGACATAGGAATTAGCTCTTTGGTCTCGAATTAGGCCTTGTCTAGAGTTGTCTCTCAAATTACGTAATTAATTATTGTTTAAAACATGGCAAATAATTTTAACTTCGAAAGTAAAACTGGTTATTCTATACGTATTACTCATATTTTGCATTATACCCAACTACGAGAGGCTTGCGTTTCTACAATAATGTAGGGTTATAAAGCATTGCCAGTTTAGAAAAACACAATTTCTTTGTTCTAGTTAAATTGAGCGGCTGTATGTCCGAATCTTAATGTTATATTTTACTGTTGGTAAAAATAAACATTTTCTCTCAAACTTTGTTTTGAAATTTAAACGTTATGCGGCCACGTTGTAACTTTGAGTTTGCATTTTGCAGACACATACAATGGGCATAATCCACGCACTCTAAAATACATTGAAAACCACTATACACGTAAGACAGCTTTATCATGTTATCAAAATACGTAATCTCCAGAAGGAAGAGACGTTACGGTGTACGACTAAGAAGATGGTATTGAAGAAGCTCTCTGGGAAATTGTTTCCAGAAAGAACTCGTTATCAGAAGCTTAAAGTCAATCTGTTCTGTAAGCTGGAGATTATTAAACAACTGAACTGTTCGCTCTGCTTTTGTCTTTGTCAAGGGTTAAACAAACAAAGAAATCTTAATGCCTTCATCAACTCCAAACTAAGTTTTGTTTAATTAATTAATTAGTATAATCTTGAACTTGTTGATATAAGTTGTTTCGTGTTAATGCTGAAGATGGTTTGAATTGGAATACATTAAGTTTTAAGAGACTGTCATTTCAAAATAAAAGTAAAGCTGTTATATGTTTATTTGTTTTCAAATGAGAAAGTTGTTTACTTTTAGTATCCTTGGAAACCAAGGCTAGTAAGTAATAAAGCAGCTGTTTTCTATAAATACACAGTGGTTTGCACTTTCAATTTGTGGCTCGTGCTCTAATTGTCCAAAATGAATAAATTCTTACTTAATAATAAAACTAAAATAACTTTTAAACAGAAGGTTCTACAGCAACAAGAGTTGGTTTGATAGATTCAGGAGGTAAAGGTCTGATATTCAGGGTGAACTGTATATTCATTGATGGCACGGCTACAATTTTTTAGTGAATGAATACCAAACTTGAATGGCACCTTATGAACGAACAATCCGATCTAGATGGCTGAACTCAAACTAGACATTTACAAAAGAAATATTTGTACCAATTTCATTTCCAATGGGATTCCCAAAGTACTGTAATAACCAGTTCTATTACAAAGTTAATAAGTGAATATGGACTATAAATATCGCTGCCTTTGTACTAAACAGCACTTATTTAGAAACCCAATATTTACCCATCATTAACCTTGAGTTAGAAAACTAATTGATTAGAAAGTATATACATGCAAACTACAACACGTGAAAAGTGTATTCTGTTGTTGAACGATGTTGAGCTAATATCACTTGCTATAACTGTATCGCTTTGCTTTACTGAGTTTGGTTGAACACGTGTTGAAGTGTTCACTTTGAGTGTATCTGATATATAAGCAATGTTTTATAACTAACGCAAACTTGTCTGGTTGCGTGCTGATGCTACTTCTGAAGAATATGCAACAATCAATCAGTTAGTTTTATGACTCTGGTACCAACGCTTTTGATGTTTACCTTAAAAGAAATAAATAAAACAACATAATAACTTGTTTTGATACATGTTAAATAAATTTGTTTTTCATTCGAACGAAAAGTTTAATCAAAATTGTATTTAAGATCAAATTAATACTTAATAATTTATTATCAAAAATGCAAACCGAAAAACACAAAATGGAGGAAAATAAAATTGTTGAAAGTGGCATAATTATTATTTCTAATTGTACATTTTGTAGGGAATTTAAGCCATTCATTATTTTATTCAATAACGTTTAAATCGTACTTTCCAACGAAAAGAACGTAATTAATAGAAGAGATGCAACAGTGTTGTTCCTTCTTGATCAGATTAAGTATACGTTTTAATAATGGATTAATTCATTGCGTAATGTTCATATTATTTGTAATTAAAAATGTCCAATAGTTTAAAGGCGTTTGAAATTGTGTTATTTGTATTATTACTTTTGTATTATATGGCTAAGAACATTGCGATAAAGCAAAGACAAATATACTCTATACAGACATAATTATGCTACAACGCGGATGTTTAAGTCCTCAAAACTCGTTTTAAAGTAAGTAAAATAAAATACAAAAGAAAATATATGAAAGGTTAGTTAATCGCGAATTTGGAAATGTACTACATACAATTCAGAAAATCTGTAAACCACTATATTGATTTTTTTTAGAGCTACCTTTACAGTCCCTTACGACAATCTTAGAGGGGGCTAGGGTTTTGTATTTGTAAACCCTATATGTGAACTGCAAGGTTTTCATATGAAGTAAGGTAGGCCCTATACATTTTAAAGATAAAACTGGCACGTTTCCAAGTAATTGTGACGATACCAAAACCAGCTTATGTAATTGTTAGTTGTTTCTTATTTCTAATGGTATACTGAAAGCATTGTAGATGCTGTAGTGTTTTGTTGATACATCATCTTCTGTGACGTCACGCTGCCTAGTCAACTGAAAATACTGATAAGCTCAACATCTAACCTATACAGCTTTGTGCTAATACCTATGTGTAATCTGTGTTCTAGACTTAGCTAGGCTCTGCTGCCTGAGAACAATTACAATTATTTGAAATTGTGCTTTGTTTGCCTAGACTCTTGAGGGTTTATTATTTCACAAGGTCGTATAAATTGTCAATTTTTGTTTATTAATATTGAAATGTTTGCCGTGTATTCTTCTGTTTCCTTATTTTATGAAGACTATAATATGTTTGTGGTTTAATACAGATAGAGATTGATATGTTTACACATTGCTTTTTTCTAATAGGATTTAATCTATATCCGTATTTTTAGTGATAACTAGGGTTTTCGCTGCTTACATGCATTATGTGATTATTCTTATTATACATGTTCTGAGTCAAATTCTTTTGGCAACAAACTTAGTTTGCAGTTTTCTTGGTACTGATTACTGGATAACTTGTTTATTGTACTTTAATAAATGGACTCTGTAAATGAAGCTTGATAAAGAGTTCATATCTTTAAGAGATAATCTTAGCAGATATCACCATCAGGAAACAATACTAGAACTTACAGTAGCGTACATTGAATGTACGAGTGTGTTCAAGAAAGAGAAAACCTCCAAGGTTACTATTGTTTAAAGAAGCACGTACTTAAGTAAAATAAACAGTGTAGCCAAGCCGTTTATTTAGTAGTATTTAACAAAATAAAATATGGTTTTGAATTTGAAGTATTAACTTGTCAAGTAAAGCCAAACCTCACTGTAGAGTCTCACTTTAGCACAGTCAAGAGGCTAACAGTTAGACTTCAGTGTTAACTACGCAGCTGATTGTCCTTTGAATAATTTATAAACTAAACCACCCAAGTTGTAATCAATACATTGAACTCTTGTATCCCGTTTGAATAGAGTCAACTTAACTATTAAAAATATAAATCAACGGTCTGTGGAAAAGCTGTCTTCTTAATTTTGCTGGCTTTGGTAACGACCCAATCACCGAATATGGTAGCGATCTAGTTTTAAAGCCCTTTATAATTTCTACTATTGTAATTAGTTAAACAAACCTTGCTACAACGTTTCCATTTGCCATTTTTGTATAGAACACCTTTTAGTATTTGTGGGATTCTAATAGTTATTGCATCCACAAAGAAACCTGTTATGAAACCTTATATGAAGTTTCAAAAGGTTAAATTAACGTTCGTTTAGGGTAATTTGGTGTATAAACGGAACCAATTACGTCCAGATTTTATTGTTCTCAAAGCCTATCAATTAGAGAACAAACAAGACAGTCAGCGACCTTTTATTAAGGATTGGGTACTGAAAGTTTAACTTGGTAAACAGTTCTTCAGCCCTACAACACGTTCCAAAGCGTTTTGAAAATTTTCTAATTCTTCATAAGTATGTATTACGAGTATAAAGGTTCATTGAGTGTATCAGTCCTTTCAAAAGAGTTTTTAAATTATTGTTTATTTATGATTTCCAATGTTTTTATATTAACTCTTCATATCCAATACAGCTTTCAATCTATTGTTTTTGCTAGTTTTTAAATCAAACGTTTATTCGCGGGTATTTATTGTACATTATCACATTACTTCGATTTAGTGTATGATTATTTAAATAGAAAGTTATTTCCAAGGATCTCATTAATTTAATTGTTCCATTAATTTTGTGTATATCATAAACCTTCCTTACGGGTTTAAACCGTGAATTTTATTGAGGGGCTTGGAAATGATTCATCTTAGTTTATATGAGAATGATAAAGAATGTCCGCTTGTGAGGTTTCTCAGATTTTACTATCCCTCTGAGAGACGTATATCTGACTTCCCTTTAGTTACTTTCTCTCTTCATACTAGTAGCTCTTGCTCTTTTACGAGAATCCATTCGTCTGTTTAAAGTTGATTTGTACAAAGGTTTAATTGGAAATACTAGATAAATAGTTAAAACTTACTGAAATTTAATAACACAATTTTACTAAAGCTTAAACATAACAAAGCCCGGACGCTAACAGGTAATATTGAAAACGTCTATGAACTAAATTAGAAATTTAACCAGTGGGAGAAATTATATTTGCTATCATTATCTTAGTATAACGTTAACGTACATATTACTTTTGAAAATTTGATGTATCAACAATTTGAAACCTCATGAAGAAAATTCAATTAGAAATATCAAGCAATTTAATACTAACAGAAGCAAAATAATACTATATGTAAGGGGAAGTCGGTGCATTAAGTTATATGTGTAAGAGTAGAGGTCCCAGATGTATGCAGCAGAACTCATCAGCATGTACTCAGCAGTGCGCTTTGCAGATGCTGAACATGTGCTGAGTTCACCTCACTTTCATACAAACTGCTCATTTGTGTTTCAACCCAAAACCTAGATGAATATCATAGCAGATTTTTTTGTGTGATGAATACGGTGCATTATTGCTTATCAGCTAATGTTATGATATTAGACATTTATATACATTCGTAAGTTGAGGGATCAAGTTGAGTTTCAAAGATTTTCCAATATTATACTTAAAAAGAAGTTTAATGATGTTTTGCTTAAACTGTAGCCTTTTTAAATAGCCTTCTTCGTTAAGGACCTCTTGTAAGAACCACGTCATTTATGAACATAGATGAACAGTTCTTGGCAGCGTTGAGTGGGAACAGGTATTTGAATAGGGACAATTGATACTATTTATTCTAACAGCTGTTCTAGTTATTATATTCTGTGTATTTTCAATAATAATTTTTGTTCGTTGTTTTTCAATTTTTAAATATGTGTACAGTTCTTTTGAATTTAAAACGAAATGAGCTGCACATAACTTCAATTGTATTATACATATTCCTAAAGAATTTCATCGATAGTTTATTTTATTTACTTTACAGGTATATCACATTGGTTACCAGTTATTTACCAGTTGTTTACCAGCCCTGTTTCTTTTTCTATCAAATTCTGAATGTTCATTCGTTTGATACTTGGCCCTAATTAAAAGTACACCATTTAACTAAAGCAATTAAATAGCTCTTTTGATTGGAAATTATGATCATTATTTAAATTCAAAAAGTTAACAGTTTTTAAGAAGTTATTTCAGTTTGATCGTCTTGAAAAAGTTGTCCAAGAGGCAAGACTTGGAAAGTTTGCAAACGAAGTTGTCAAAAAACTATGAGAACCCTTAGATTGACCCAGAATGTTTGTAACAATAAAATCTCTAAGAACGCAAAACTAACACACACATGACAAAGTAACAAAACCAGAATAGCCTTATGTAGCAGAAACCTTATATATTTATCAAGGGCATATTAAGATTCGGTCAAAAAATGAAGGGGAAAATACTAGAAAATACTAGGTAAAGGTAACTAGGTAACTTAGGAAATGATTTTTTTTGTATGCCGGAAAAACAAACACGTTGCGTTTAAAATGTCTCAGGCTAATTTAGGTTTACCATGCAAATATAAGTCATATCTTTTAGAACAATAAATTTTAAACTTTTTATTACTGTATTTGAAAAAGGTTCAAACTACTTGAAAGTCTAGTATTGATTTGGATAGAAGTAAGTTAGACAAAACAGCAGCATAATTCAATTCCAGCGGCGCCTCAATGTTGGGCACCTTCCAGAATCCCCAGGTTTCATTCAACGTTGTTCCATGTGATAGATAACTCAATACTGTACTTTTTTATTTTATTTTATAGTCATAAAACAATTATGAAAATTGTGTTGACTAGTGAAATGAAATGAATATGATTTATTAGTATGGAATGGATGGGTGAATAACAAACAGTGCCAAATGAATAACAAATTAACGAAGCCACTGGTAAGAATAATATTTATCATATAAAAAGCTTTATAAGAACTATCCCTATACATTATTGTAACTAGAAAAAAATAAATTCGAAACAAACCTCAATAAAAGTATTTAATTTATATATTGATGATACAATAACAAATTGCAAGTATACCTTTATGTATGTTCCATAAATTCTCCCACTGAGTAAGGGCCAGTTGCAATTAATGTTTTCTTAAACTTCTTTTAAATAAAGCTGAATCCGGCAAAAGGTCTTTTATTTCTTTTGGAAATTTATTTAAAAATTTGATGCCTGCTTGTATTGGCTTGTATTTGTAATTTTTCGAATATTTCCAATCTGTGGCTTTTTGTCTGTACAATACATTTGATTTTGTATTGTGACAGTGAACATGGAACCTACATGTGACCTTGAATAAATCACATTTGCCAACACAGTATGAAATTGTTTCAAATATATAAAGTGAAGGCAATGTAAATATATTCAAATTTTTGAAGTGTTCTTTGCATGTAGCCCTTGAGGTTAGATTACAAATTACACGTATTGCTGTTTTTTGTACAATAAATGCTCTTGACAACCTTCTTTGAGCACAGTGACCCCAAATTATAATCCCATAAGACAAATGAGATTGTATGGTTCCATAGTAAACAACCTTAAGAGTATCTATGAAACAGAAATCTTCCAATTGCCTTAAGAGAAAAACTCCAGAAGAAATCTTTTTACAAACGTGATCAACATGGGAGTCCCAAGATAAGGATTTATCTATAAAAAGTCCTAAAATTTGGTGTGATCCACTTCTTTTAGCAGTTGATCCCCTACTGCTACTGATGCACCGCTATTATGGGTTGAATTTGAATTAATACTTATTGATTATATAAACTTAAATTATATAGAAAACTTGACTATAATATGTTTAAGAAGACAGTTGAAGACTCGTAGTCTTCTTTTTAAAATACAAGAAAGAATTATAAAAGTAGGCCCTACACATAAAATTAAATTATATCAATGTTTCATCCTGATATTAATAATAAATAAAAATACTAATACAAGAATGTATCTCTCCTTTTTAAATGATGTACAATGGTTACAATCGCCACCAGACATAATCATAGGCTTAACAAATAATCAGTATTTATTTACCATAACAAGGGATATCTTTTGTAAACAAAATTATTTACACAAAAATACCATCGTTGAAATATAAGCCCTTAGCCCTTTTGTAATACTTAGCCACTAATTTACAATAATTCACAATGCTGGCAAAATATCATTTGGCTTCTGAATATATAAAGAGGTAGATTGTTCAGCTAATTATAGACTGGGTTCGCGCTGCTTAAATGATGACTCCAAACCTACTCTCTATGAAGATATTCTGTATATGAGAAGCTTTGTTCACGTAAATTAGACTTTCAAAGCCTTATTTCCTGTTCAGTTTATCTAATTAGGCGTGGGTTATTTGAACACTGCATTTGTGTTGAAATGAAAGAGTTCAGAAGATAATTATGTTTCTCAACCGTTAGTTTTAAATAATACAAATCATATTTCATACAACTAGAACTTAAGCTGGACCCTAACCTAACCTAATTTGAACCTATTATCACTGAAAACCGGAAATTTAGCTTGTAGAAACCAATACCTGTTTAGATGATCAGTTCCAGGATCCTTTGTGAACAGCTGTTCATAAAGCATTATTTGATACGCACTATGACAAATTCAATCAAGTACCCAAAACTCCGACATTTCACCACAGTAATCAAACAAGAATGCCTTTATCTAGCTAAAACGTTAGTTCATAATAGAAAACTCTATTTAGATCATTACTAAAAAGAAAAAGCAACATTGTGAGAAACGTATTAGACCCATTTAACAGTAAACCACAAGTATACAGATTTCGTATTACTGCGAAATAAATTAGATACACTGAAATACGTTCAGCATTAAAATTCTACAGCCATATAGAATAATCCTATAGAACACAATCTTTCCAAACTTTAATTGATGTGTAAACGTTAAAACTATGACGAGTTGTTCTCTTGGTTGCCAAATCTAATTTATGTCTGACAAAAATGTCACCACAAACAATGTAAACAGCGACAAAATTAAATAAAAGCAGTTTGAAGTTGCTTTTAGTTGAAATAATAAAGTTTCAGCTGAAGTTTATTACTTTCGTAGTTTTTAATACAATTTTAATCAAAAAGAAAAGCACAGTTTAAGCAATAATACATATTGCTATACTTTGTAGCATCGAGTGTAAATATGCATTCTCATAACGTTGACCCTAGGAAAACGCATTTAACTGGAAAACAATAAAGCACGTTACAGAAGCGAAGTAAAGTTAAACATGGAATGGTAAGCTGTCAAGGCGAGGTTGTTCTTTTCTTCTCTCTAAAGGAATCTCTGTGGTCAGGGTTTGACGCGTTTCCAAGCCACTGGGTCGAAATGTTGCCAGGAACGTCTTTAGTCCTTTCAAATGCACGGACGCCTTTATTCGTCAAAAAGCTACAAACGCGTCAGCTTGTCGTTGTTTGAATGTATGTTCTTATATTTTTGAAAGCCTGAGAATATACTCGTAGATATTTAATTGTTCAGTAGTAATATTTGAGTTCAATCACAGCATATTTTTGGTTTGTTGTCATTCATTGAATACTTACGCAGTACTGTTAAACAGGAAAAATTATAATCACTAGATTAAAATGAACCTATTTATTTTGTTTTTAGAAGAAAAGCTGTTGGACTGGTTTTATGATAGTCGGTTTTAAGTTTAATAACAAATAGTAAAAATAGCTGTTTTGAAGCTGATTTATGTAAAGATGTATTCATATTTTGAAAGGGGAAAGTAATGTCGTTCGTTGTGCGACACATGATTTTAAATTAGCAGAGTTATCTAACACTGTAAAGAGATGGAAGGTGAACTCCGACGCCTGAATACTAAATTGGCTGAGTTATCACGCCCCGAGATGACGACGCCGGCAACAGATGACTGCACGACGCCGAAGACGCCGCCTGCTCGCTGTGCCACTGCTGAACCCCGCGCCAGATACTCACGGAGGAAACGCCGCTCTCGCCGGAAACTCAGGTCAACGTGCATCACAGTGTCCGTGTTTAGTGATAGCCACGGCCGTGGCATGAGTGCAATGTTGGCTGATCAGTTTTCCGGCAAAAATACCAGTGTAAAACCTGGTGTTGTGAAGCCTGGTGCGCCTTTGGCGGAGGTGGTGGGGAGTGTGCAGAATGCGTGCCAAAGTTTTAAGAAGGGAGATTACGTCGTCTGCATCGCTGGGACTAATGACATTGTTAGTGATAAGGTAGATGATAAGGCTATTGTCTCAATGTATAGTAAGTTAGCTGTATCGGCCCCTCAGGCTAGGTTTGTTGTTGCCACAATTCCCCCCCGCTATGACTGTAGTCCCTTTTCTTCCACAAACAAATTGATTAGATTGTTAAGAAGAAACGTAAGTACGCTAGAACAATGTTTAGTTTAAATTCAGAACCGATTTTAAGAATGATCTCACTATTGGCTGTCTAAGAAGAGTGTTATTTTCGCTTTAGATACTTGTATGATGAGCAAACCATGAACAGAGACTGATAAGTATGATATCATACTTGAAACTAATCCAGTGTTATGGTTCAGACGCTAAAAACCAATAGTACGGTAAATGTCCGTCAGTAATCTTACAAGTCACGAAGTTTAAATGAGTTAAAAGTAAGTTTAAATAAAGTGACTGTTTTGAAAGTTTTAAACTTTCTTCTGGTCTTATTTTCTCTACTTAAATCTTAACCTGAAATTATGTTCAATTTAGTAAAATTAAGGTTAAGATGTTTATTAATGTCGCTACTAATAAAATTATGTTATGTTTTGTTTAACCAAAACCAAAAACTCCCCCGCCGTTGTTTTTATAACTTAAAAAAAATTCCAGTCTACCTTGTTTACAATTAATGTATTATTATTATTAATAAGTTCTATTTTTAATTTTGTTTTGTTAGATGTTAGATTGAGATGGTTAAGTGACTAAGGAGTTAAGTTTTGTTTCAAAAGACGGCTTTGAGTGATTCATGATACTTATTTTAATTTGGTTTGTTTTTATCTATAGAGATCTTAGCTTCAATGTCATTGCATTTTGAAATTTAATATGTTCTATTCACTTATATAAATTTTAATTTTATATCCCATTTGTCAGTTGTCTAAAGAACATGACAGCAGACTTCTGGCGGGCCTTGGGGCTCGCGCTGTACCGAGCGGGCCGGTGCTTCATTCAACACACTGACTTCCACACACTGCAGAATTGGCACAACTTTGTGGGGTGAAATGGAGGAGTGTACCACTGGTTGCCCGGCAAGCCTCAGTAGGAGGCAAGTTTCTCGAGGTACACTTGCAGCCAAGCTGAGGAGCCAGGGCAAGGAAGAAGTGCAGAAGAGAAGGAACTACAAACATTACTCAGTTGTGCACCTCTTAATAAGATGTCTCTATGTATTCAAACATTATAGTAACAAATCAAATTTAATATTTTTTTATGGAGTAAAATTTTATTCGGAGTATACTTGTATGTTTTGAAAACAGTTGACTACATATTTTATAGCATACATTTCTAGTAATAGTAACTTGAAACAAACTGTTTATAATAGTTATACATTGTAATATTACAACCAAAACTAAAGATGAACAATTTATTTATCAAGCACCTGTTTTGAGGTTGCCTTCAAACTTACTTAGTGAATGGTTAACAATGGAAAAGTACAGTGAAAAGTTAAATATAAATAATATTAACTTCGACAGTAAAACAGTAACATTGTTACGTAGGTTGACATAGGAATTAGCTCTTTGGTCTCGAATTAGGCCTTGTCTAGAGTTGTCTCTCAAATTACGTAATTAATTATTGTTTAAAAACATGGCAAATAATTTTAACTTCGAAAGTAAAACTGGTTATTCTATACGTATTACTCATATTTTGCATTATACCCAACTACGAGAGGCTTGCGTTTCTACAATAATTGTAGGGTTATAACAGCATTGCCAGTTTAGAAAAAACACAATTTCTTTTAGTAATCTAGTTAAATTGAGCGGCTGTATGTCCGAATCTTAATGTTATATTTTACTGTTGGTAAAAATAAACATTTTCTCTCAAACTTTGTTTTGAAATTTAAACGTTATGCGGCCACGTTGTAACTTTAGAAAGTTTGCATTTTGCAGACACATACAATGGGCATAATCCACGCACTCTAAAATACATTGAAAACCACTATACACGTAAGACAGCTTTATCATGTTATCAAAGTACGTAATCCCCAGAAGGAAGAGACGTTACGGTGTACGACTAAGAAGATGGTATTGAAGAAGCTCTCTGGGAAATTGTTTCCAGAAAGAACTCGTTATCAGAAGCTTAAAGTCAATCTGTTCTGTAAGCTGGAGATTATTAAACAACTGAACTGTTCGCTCTGCTTTTGTCTTTGTCAAAGGGTTAAACAAACAAAGAAATCTTAATGTCTTCATCAACTCCAAACTAAGTTTTGTTTAATTAATTAATTAGTATAATCTTGAACTTGTTAATATAAGTTGTTTCGTGTTAATGCTGAAGATTGGTTTGAATTGGAATACATTAAGTTTTAAGAGACTGTCATTTCAAAATAAAAGTAAAGCTGTTATATGTTATTTGTTTTCAAATGAGAAAGTTGTTTACTTTTAGTATCCTTGGAAACCAAGGCTAGTAAGTAATAAAGCAGCTGACTTAAGTTAATTGTTTTCTATAAATACACAGTGGTTTGCACTTTCAATTTGTGGCTCGTGCTCTAATTGTCAAAATCAGTAAATTCTTACTTAATAATAAAACTAAAATAACTTTTAACAGAAGGTGCTATAGCAACAAGAGTTAATTTGAAGATTCAGGAGGTAAAGGTCTGATATTCAGGGTGAACTGTATTCATTGATGGCACGGGTACAATTTTTTGTAATGAATGGGGACCAAACTTGAATGGGCACCATTTTATGAACGAACAATCCGATCTAGATGGCTAACGAACTCAAACTAGACATTTACAAAAGAAAGATTTGTACCAATTTCTATTTCAATGATTCCCAGTATGTAATAACCAGTTCTATTACAAGTTAATGAGCGAGTACCATGACTATAAATATCGCTGCCTTGTACTAAACTGCACTTATTAAGGCAAAAAAAAATGGAATCAAAATTGAAGGACATGTTAGAATGCCAAATTATCTAAAATAATTGCGACACGAGTCTCTCGCCTTTAAATAGGACAATATTCTAATGACACACTTTTGTAAAACAAATTCTCTACTGATTTTTGTCTGAGCCCAGTTTCTCCAAAAAAATGTGTCATATTTTAAGTGGGAATATATTATGCCGTAGTAAGCCATTATAAACCATCTTTTAAACATTACCCAGATAAATTACTTGTTTAATAATGTGTCATTAACAAAACACAAAACCAACGTAACATCAATAACCTTTGAGTTAGAAAACTAATTGATTAGAAAGTATATACATGCAAACTACAACACGTGAAAAGTGTATTCTGTTGTTGAACGATGTTGAGAGCTAATATCACTTGCTATAACTGTATCGCTTTGCTTTACTGAGTTCGGTTATTGAACACGTGTTGAAGTGTTCACTTTGAGTGTGTCTGATATATATTATATAAGCAATGTTTTATAACTAACGCAAACTTGTCTGGTTGCGTGATGATGCTACTTCTGAAGAATATGCAACAATCAATCAGTTAGTTTTATGACTCTGGTACCAACGCTTTTGATGTTTACCTTAAAAGAAATAAAATAAAACAACATAATAACTTGTTTTGATACATGTAAAATAATTCTTTTTTCATTCGAACGAAAGGTTTAATCAAAATTGTATTTAAGATCAAATTAATACTTAATAATTTATTATCAAAAATGCAAACCGGAAAAACAGCTGCAAAATGGAGGAAAATAAAATTGTTGAAAGTGGCATAATTATTATTTCTAATTGTACATTTTGTAGGGAATTTAAGCCATTCATTATTTTATTCAATAACGTTTAAATCGTACTTTCCAACGAAAAGAACGTAATTAATAGAAGAGATGCAACAGTGTTGTTCCTTCTTGATCAGATTAAGTATACGTTTTTAATAATGGATTAATTCATTGCGTAATGTTCATATTATTTGTAATTAAAAAATGTCCAATAGTTTAAAGGCGTTTGCATTTGTGTTATTTGTTATTATTACTTTGTATTATATGGCTAAGAACATTGCGATAAAGCAAAGACAAATATACTCTATACAGACAGAATTATGCTACAACGCGGATGTTTAAGTCCTCAAAACTCGTTTTAAAAGTAAGTAAAATAAAATACAAAGAAAAATATATGAAAGGTTAGTTAATCGCGAATTTGGAAATGTACTACATACAATTCAGAAAATCTGTAGGAACCACTATATTGATTTTTTTTAGAGCTACCTTTACAGTCCCTTACGACAATCTTAGAGGGGGCTAGGGGTTTTGTATTTGTAAACCCTATATGTGAACTGCAAGGTTTTCATATGAAGTAAGGTAGGCCCTATACATTTTAAAGAATAAAACTGGCACGTTTCCAAGTAACAGCTACGATACCAAAACCAGCTTATGTAATTGTTCAGGTTTTTCTTATTGCTAATTCTATACTGAAAGAATGGCTGATGCTGTAGTGTTTTGTTGATACATCATCTTCTGTGACGTCACGCTGCCTAGTCAACTGAAAATACTGATAAGCTCAACATCTACCTATACAGCTTTGTGCTAATACCTATGTGTAATCTGTGTTCTAGACTTAGCTAGGCTCTGCTGCCTGAGAACAATTACAATTCTGAAATGTGCTTTGTTTGCCTAGACTCTTGAGGGTTTCATTATTTCACAAGGTCTTATAAATTGTCAATTTTTGTTTATTAATATTGAAATGTTTGCCGGTGTATTCTTCTGTTTCCTTATTTTATGAAGACTATATGTTTGTGGTTTAATACAGATAGAGATTGATATGTTTACACATTTCTTTTTTCTAATAGGATTTAATCTATATCCGTATTTTTAGTGATAACTAGGGTTTTGCTGCTTACATGCATTATGTGATTATTCTTATTATACATGTTCTGAGTCAAATTCTTTTGGCAACAAACTTAGTTTGCAGTTTTCTTGGTACTGATTACTGGATAACTTGTTTATTGTACTTTAATAAATGGACTCTGTAAATGAAGCCTGATTAAGAGTTCATATCTTTAAGAGATAATCTTAGCAGATATCACCATCAGGAAACAATACTAGAACTTACAGTAGCGTACATTGAATGTACGAGTGTGTTCAAGAAAGAGAAAACCTCCAAGGTTACTATTGTTTAAAGAAGCGTACAGTAAAATAAAGTAGAATTTAACAAAATTAAAAGTGGTTTTGAATTTGAAGTATAAACTTGTCAAGTAAAGCCAAACCTCACTGTAGAGTCTCACAGTAGAACAGTCAAGAGGCTAACAGTTAGACTCCAGTGTTAACTACGCAGCTGATTGTCCTTTGAATAATTTATAAACTAAACCACCCAAGTTGTAATCAATGCATTGAACTCTTGTATCCCGTTTGAATAGAGTCAACTTAACTATAAAAATATAAATCAACGGTCTGTGGAAAAGCTTTTTAATTTTGCTGGCTTTGGTAACGACTCAATCACCGAATATGGTAGCGATCTAGTTTTAAAGCCCTTTTATAATTTCTACTATTGTAATTAGTTAAACAAAACTTGCTACAACGTTTCCATTTGCCATTTTTTGTATAGAACACCTTTTAGTATTTGTGGGCTTCTAATAGTTATTGCATCCACAAAGAAACCTGTTATGAAACCTTATATGAAGTTTCAAAGGGTTAAATTTAAATTAACGTTCGTTTAGGTAGGAAATAATTATCGGTAATTTGGTGTATAAACGGAACCAATTACGTCCAGATTTTATTGTTCTCAAAGCCTATCAATTAGAGAACAAACAAGACAGTCAGCGACCTTTTATTAAGGATTGGGTACTGAAAGTTTAACTTGGTAAACAGTTCTTTCAGCCCTACAACACGTTCCAAAGCGTTTTGAAAATTTTCTAATTCTTCATAAGTATGTATTACGAGTATAAGGTTCATTGAGTGTATCAGTCCTTTCAAAAGAGTTTTTAAATTATTGTTTATTTATGATTTCCAATGTTTTTATATTAACTCTTCATATCCAATACAGCTTTCAATCTATTATGTTTCTGCTAGTTTTAGAATCAAAAGTTTATTCGCGGGTATTTATTGTACATTATCACATTACTTCGATTTAGTGTATGATTATTTAAATAGAAAGTTATTTCCTTGAGGATCTCATTAATTTAATTGTTCCGCTTAATTTGTGTATATCATAAACCTTCCTTACGGGTTTAAACCGTGAATTTTATTGAGGGGCTTGGAAATGATTCATCTTAGTTTTATATGAGAATGATAAAGAATGTCCGCTTGTGAGGTTTCTCAGATTTTACTATCCCTCTGAGAGACGTATATCTGACTTTCCCTTTAGTTACTTTCTCTCTCCATACTAGTAGCTCTTGCTCTTTTTACGAGAATCCATTCGTCTGTTTAAAGTTGATTTGTACAAAGGTTTAATTGGAAATACTAGATAAATAGTTAAAACTTACTGAAATTTAATAACACAATTTTACTAAAGCTTAAACATAACAAAGCCTCCGGACGCTAACAGGTAATATTGAAAACGTCTATGAACTAAATTAGAAATCTTAACCAGTGGGAGAAATTATATTTGTTATGTGCTATCATTATCTTAGTATAACGTTCACGTACATAATACTTTTGAAAAATTTGATGTATCAACAATTTGAATCCTCACGAAGAAAATTCAATTAGAAATATCAAGCAATTTAATACTAATAGAAGCAAAATAATACTATATGTAAAGGAAAGTCGGTGCATCAAGTTATATGTGTAAAGAGTAGAGGTCCCAGATGTATGCAGCAGAACTCATCAGCATGTACTCAGCACTGCGCTCTGCAGATGCTGAACATGTGCTGAGTTCACCTCACTTTCATACAAACTGCTCATTTGTGTTTCAACCCAAAACCTAGATGAATTATTATGCATTATTAAATGTTATGATATTAGACATTTATATACATTCGTAAGTTGAGAGATCAAGTTGGGTTTCAAAGATTTTTCAATATTATACTTAGAAAAAGAAGTTTAATGATGTTTTACTTAAACTGTAGCCTTTTTGAATAGTCTTATGCTCTAAGGAGCTAACATCTTGTTAGAACCACGTCATGTATAAATAGAGATGAGTAGTTCTCAACAGCGTTGATTGTAAACAAGTAGATTTTGTGAATATTTAAACAAGTATTTCTTTTAGTTTTGTTTTTAAATTTCTATGTATGTTTACAGCTGTTCTTTGAATTTTAAACAAAATAAGCTGCATATAGTTTCAGTTTTAATTTTTAACTTTTATAGGTCGAGATAACAGTTCTTAGCCCTGTTTATTTTTCTATCAAAATCTGAATGTTAATTCGTTTGATACTTGGCCTCATTTAAAGTACAACACCATTTAACTGAATAAATTAAATAGCTCTTTTGGTTGGAAACTCTGATCATTATTTTAATTCAGATAGTTAACAGATTTTAAGAAGTTATTTCAGTTTGATCACCTTTAAAAAGTTGTCCAAGAGGCAAAGACTTGGAAAGTTTTCAAACGAAGTTGACAAAAAACTATAAGAACCCTTAAATTGACCCAGAATGTTTATAACAATAAACTAGATCCCTGAGTACGCAAAACTAACACACACAAGACAAAGTAACAAAACCAGCATAGCCTATGTAGCAGAAACCTTATATATTTATAAAAAGACATATTAAGATTCGATCAAAACAATGAAGGGGAAAATACTAGAAAATACTAGGCTTAACCCACACTGAAACTCAGGCCCAGTTGTAACACTAAAAAACACAGGTTTTTAAATAACATACATACACGAAACGAAATTTGATTTCTATGACTACCCTTATAGTCTAACAAAAAAATTAAAACATTTTTAGAACAACTTTATAATATTATGAAACTCGAGGAAAAGCAAACATACAAACAATTAAAAGGATTATAAATTAAAAGGACAATATCAGACACATGGAAATTTACGACTTAAACAGCCAGATAAATGGTGTTTGATTGGGAAGTTGGTCAGAAGGAAGCTACTACACAGGTAGGTGTATCCTGGACTGATAAAACACGTTGGCAAAAATAAAACAAACACGTTGTGTATAAAATGTCTCAGGCTAATTAAGGTTAACCATGCAAATATAAATAATATCTTTTAGAACGATACATTTAAAACTTTTTTTATTGTTTTTGAAAAATGTTAAAACTACTTGAAAGTCTAGTATTGATTTGGATAGAAGTAAGTTAGACAAAACAGCAGCATAATTCAATTCCAGCGGCGCCTCAATGTTGGGCACCTTCCAGAATCCCCAGGTTTCATTCAACGTTGTTCCATGTGATAGATAACTCAATACTGCACTTTTTTATTTTATTTTTTATTTTATTTTATAGTCATAAAACAATTATGAAAATTGTGTTGACTAGTGAAATGAAATGAATATGATTTATTAGTATGGAATGGATGGGTGAATAACAAACAGTGCCAAATGAATAACAAATTAACGAAGCCACTGGTAAGAATAATATTTATCATATAAAAAAAGCTTTATAAGAACTATCCCTATACATTATTGTAACTAGAAAAAATAAATTCGAAACAAACCCTCAATAAAAGTATTTAATTTATATATTGATGATACAATAACAAATTACAAGTATACCTTTATGTATGTTCCATAAATTCTCCTACTGAGTAAGGAGCCAGTTGCAATAAATGTTTTCTTAAACTTCTTTTAAATAAAGCTGAATCCGGCAAAGGTCTTTTATTTCTTTTGGAAATTTATTTAAAATTTGATGCCTGCTTGTATTTGTAATTTTCGAATATTTCCAATCTGTGGCTTTTTTTTGTCTGTACAATACATTTGATTTTGTATTGTGACAGTGAACATGGAACCACATGTGACCTTGGAATAAATCACATTTGCCAACACAGTATGAAATTGTTTCAAATATATATAAAGTGAAGGCAATGTAAATATATTCAAATTTTGAAGTGTTCTTTGCATGTATGAGGTTAGATTACAAATTACACGTATTGCTGTTTTTTTTTAATAAATGCTCTTGACAACCTTCTTTGAGCACAGTGACCCCAAATTATAATCCCATAAGACAAATGAGATTGTATGGTTCCATAGTAAACAACCTTAAGAGTATCTATGAAACAGAAATCTTCAATTGCCTTAAGAAAACTCAGAAGAAATCTTTTACAAACGTGATCAACATGGGTCCCAAGATAAGGATTTATCTATAAAAGTCCTAAAATTTGGTGTGATCCACTTCTTTTAGCAGTTGATCCCCTACTGCTACTGATGCACCGCTATTATGGGTTGAATTTAATTAATACTTATTGATTATATAAACTTAAATTATATAGAAAACTTGACTATAATATGTTTAAGAAGACAGTTGAAGACTCGTAGTCTTCTTTTTAAAACAAGAAAAAATTATAAGTAGGCCCTACACATAAAATTAAATTATATCAATGTTTCATCCTGATATTAATAATAAATAAAAATACTAATACAAGAATGTATCTCTCCTTTTTAAATGATGTACAATGGTTACAATCGCCACCAGACATAATCATAGGCTTAACAAATAATCAGTATTTATTTACCATAACAAGGGATATCTTTTGTAAACAAAATTATTTACACAAAAATACCAGCGTTGAAATATAAGCCCTTAGCCCTTTGGTAAACCCTAATACTTAGCCACTAATTTACAATTCACAATGTTGGCAAAATAACATTTGGCTTCTGAATATATAAAGAGGTAGATCATTTAGCTAATTATAGACTGGGTTCGCGCTGCTTCAATGATGACTTCAAACCTACTCTCTATGAAGATATTCTGTATATGAGAAGCTTTGTTCACGTAAATTAGACTTTCAAAGCCTTATTCCTCTGTTCAGTTTATCTAATTAGGCGTGGGTTATTTGAACACTGCATTTGTGTTGAAATGAAAGAGTTCAGAAGATAATTATGTTTCTCAACCGTTAGTTTTAAATAATACAAATCATATTTCATACAACTAGAACTTAAGCTAAAACCTAACCTAACCTAATTTGAACCTATTATCACTGAAAACCGGAAATTTAGCTTGTAGAAACCAATACCTGTTTAGATGATCAGTTCCAGGATCCTTTGTGAACAGCTGTTCATAAAGCATTATTTGATACGCACTATGACAAATTCAATCAAGTTTCCAAAACTCCGACATTTCACCACAGTAATCAAACAAGAATGCCTTTATCTAGCTAAAACGTTAGTTCATAATAAGAAAACTTTATTTAGATCATTACTAAAGAAAAAAGCAACATTGTGAGAAACGTATTAGACCCATTTAACAGTAAACCACAAGTATACAGATTTCGTATTACTGCGAAATAAATTAGATACACACTGAAATACGTTCAGCATTAAAATTCTACAGCCATATAGAATAATCCTATAGAACACAATCTTTCCAAACTTTAATTGATGTGTAACGTTAAAACTATGACGAGTTGTTCTCTTGGTTGCCAAAATCTAATTTATGTCTGACAAAATGTCACCACAAACAATGTAAACAGCGACAAAATTAAATAAAGCAGTTTGAAGTTGCTTTTGTTGAAATAATAAAGTTTCAGCTGAAGTTTATTACTTTCGTAGTTTTAATATAATTTTAATCAAAAATAAAAGGCACAGTTTAAGGAATAATACATATTGCTATACTTTGTAGCATCGAGTGTAAATATGCATTCTCATAACGTTGACCCTAGGAAAACGCATTTAACTGGAAAACAATAAAGCACGTTACAGAAGCGAAGTAAAGTTAAACATGGAATGGTAAGCTGTCAAGGCACGGTTGTTCTTTTCTTCTCTCTAAAGGAATCTCTGTGGTCAGGGTTTGACGCGTTTCCAAGCCACTGGGTCGAAATGTTGCCAGGAACGTCTTTAGTCCTTTCAAATGCACGGATGCCTTTATTCGTCGAAAAGCTACAAACGCGTCAGCTTGTCGTTGTTTGAATGTATGTTCTTATATTTTTGAAACTGTTTATTAAAGCCTGAGAATATACTCGTAGATATTTAATAGTTCAGTAGTAATATTTGAGTTCGATCACAGCATATTTTTGGTTTGTTGTCCTTCATTGAATACTTACGCAGTACTGTTAAACAGTAAAAACAACCTTACGGAAACCCATTCGGGTGGCTTTTTTACGAAAATTTAAAAATAAAATGAGACCGCAAAGAGTTAAACTAACTTAAATTAACTAATCCCAAAACAGTAATACTACACAATAAACAGTACATAGAATAAAATATTTATTCGTAATACACTATAAGATAGGCTAAATAATACAATCCACAATTCTAAGTTTTTAATTAAAGTTGTATAATTAAAAGTCTTTAACGCTGTCAAAACAGTTTTTTAACAACAGATTTTTAGTAAAACTTTTAAATTGTTCGTCACTTAAATTCCTTACTGTCACAGGGAGTTTGTTATAAACTGATCTATATTTAAAACTATTTAATGTTTTAGTAGGAACAGTATTTGGTCATGATATTGTTACAATTTCTGGTTCTATGGTTATGTATATTGAGTTTAAGCTAAAATTATTAATATTACACTTTACATATATAGAGACATTGAAAATGTATATACAAGGTAAAGTCATAATACATAACTTTACAAATAAACTCTTACATGGGTTTATTTGTAAGAGTTAATAATAGGACTTTAAATTTGGCGGATCGCTTGTTTTTGAGCTATAATTAAACTATTTGAATGACTACTATTACCCTTATGATGGTACCATAAAAAAAGATGTGAGTAAACTATATAATTATTTTTTTTTAATAGTAAAGAGTCAAAGTTCATAGCTTTAGTAATTGTTTTACATTAAAATAAGTATGGTGTAAGTAAATTAGTCAAAAAAGTAAACTAATGCCAAATGTATTAAAGTGCATATACTTTGACTAGAACTAGAGTCGAGTTTCCAACTTGTGAAGCAGCAGCAGAAGGCGCTGGTCCAGGTGTTCAGTTTTGTTCTGTCTTCTCATGTTTCTTTTCTGTTTCTTTTTAAAGTTTGCATTTATTTGTTTACTTTTACAACAGTTTTTATTTTCTTCCACATAACGATTTTCCTCCGTCTATTAAGAACTATATGTTTTCTAAGTAGTAAGAATCAGTTCTGTCTAGTGCTATGTTTTAGGCTCGCACTTTTATTGGCTTCTATGCATTATCAATTAGGATCTAAAAAACTTAGGGCCTATTTTATCTTAAAATCGAGCAACGTACACATCTTACATATTTTAACGTTTTCAACACATTAAGATTGATACTTGGTTGTGCAGTGATGAGTGAGGCCCGAAATAGTCTTTATTGAAGGAACTTTCATCGCTATGAGATGAATACATTGTCTTTTATAAATCCTTAGCTTTCTTGAGTTAGAACCATAACTGCAATGTCCGAACCCTCACTTAAAGTAGTAAAAGATGTTTGTGCCTGAGGTTAACTTATAGCGTAATCTGCAGAGTGGGTTTGGATGTGGTTCCACCATCCATATTCATCCCAGTGTCAGGTAAATCCGCACCAGAATGGGAATGGTCCATTTCGCTGAATAAAACTTATGACCAACGTAATCTTTAATAGCTATAACTTCATTGTTATTTACGGCAATAGTCGTTTTTAGATGAACACCTTTTGTGCTAGTGAACAATTTAGTTTTACTTATATGATCGTGTGTAGATCATCCCTGGCCGTAACGGCTTATACTCTAACCATGTGTATAGATTACCTACTCGGGGTTAAAAATCGCAGGGGTTTTAGAAACCTGGAATGCACAATTTTATCTGCTTCTTCATAAGTCTCAAATAGTTCTTCAATTTACTAGCTGGCTTAAAAACAGTCTTAATAAAATTAAGTTTGTACAATTGGACGTGCTGTGAACGTGGACAGAGTAGACAGATTGTTACGCACTTGGTCTGCTGTAAATTCATAGTTTTCGAAAAGAAGGATTCTTAACTTTTGATATGAACATATATTTAATATTTTTATTAATATGTATTTAAACTAGGCATAATACAGTTCTAAATTTGTATACATACCAGAGAGCTTTAGTTTAGTTCTTCAGTAAAAGATTGTTAAAGTATACCAAAATTTACGTTTAAATGAAATAATGGACAAAAATGTCTTAAAGTTAATAAAGCATTTGTTAATGTAAACTATTTCTTCAACTCTTTAGGAACATTAAACAAACTTGACCCTCAAAATGAAGCCTTGGTTGTCTTCAGTGCCTTCACATCCACCATCACCTTTACTGACATTTGTTATAGTCAATTTATTTTCATCTAAGAGCAAATACGTTTTTCGATTAATAAAAGTGTATGTATCCAATTTACGTTTACGATGCAAATGAAACCCCAAACACTCTTAAATCACATGATAACAGATAAGAACTTGTGGGTCTATGTAAAATACAGCAAACCTTTTCAAGAGGACCGTCCCTCCCATCACAGGACAGCTTTGAATACAAACGGCTTATTTTGAATCTTGATGGCTGAGTTATGCAGATTTTGCCACAAACACTTTCACACCTGAATGTGAGAAATGTTGCATTTTGACTTACAAAATGCCTGGTTTATTAACTCTTCCTCCGCTAGAGACGGTTACGTCACCGTAGCTTCCTACGCTTAAATTGTCTTGCAAAAGTAGCAAAACAAAAACCTGTTGTCGTTCATTTCAATAAGAATGAAATAAAACACGTTTTAGATGAGCCACGAAACACTATTTCATTTCAAACATGAAGAATCGACCAATGTGTAATAGTCACAATTAAATTGTTCAAAAACCTTTTTATGTTTGTATGTTTTCAAATTTATTTTAAATGTACGGTTTATAACTATGTTTTCTTCCTTATTTGTAAATCTCATGAATCTTCGTTTCTAAGTGAAACGTTGCTTGATTTATCCAACAGTTTTCCTTTACTTCAATGACTCATTAAGTAACTAAAACAATTGTACACATATGTTTACCGTAAAGCTAAACTAAACGCGAACAAAAAAAAGGCCTGTTTTATTTTGTGTTTTGTTTTCGGTGGTTGTAAGCTGACGTCTTGCTGTTAAGTGTGTTGTTTTAGGACAACGTTAGTTTCTCGACTAAGACTCAGACTAATTTGCAAATTGATCTGTGACTTAGCCGAAGCTTCAAACTTTGGGGTTAGCCTCATCCTCAGACATAACACTGACCCCTCATTGACACTCAGCTGTCCCCAACACTGTCTTATACATTCAGTTGATACACATGCAGTATCGACAATATGTCTGTGCTCTGATACTCCGTACCTGCTTTTCTTCTATTTTGAAAAAAGTTGGTTTTTTTGTTTATATGTTTCATTGGTCATACGGCCCTTCGGCGTAGGCTTATATTTAGTAAGGGTTCGAATAGGTTACGTAAAGATGAAAAATAGCTTACCAGCTGCGCTGGTCACCGGTCGTAAATAACATAATCACATTTTACCTTTTATTTTATCTTTTAAGATTTAAAATACAGTTTTATTATGTATTTCAACGTTTCTTCAATGAAATGTCCCATTATTGATACATAATACGTTTGTACCAATGATTATTTAGAACTAGCTGCCAGATAAATGATTCCTAGAAAACTAACAAAACCTTTTGTGCATTTCATTATAATTAACTTACTAATCTTAGTTAATTAGCTGAACGCCAGTTGTCAGCAAGATATTACGTTGCTAGATCAGTATCAGTTTCATAAGTGATGGCTTTGAGGCAAACATCCTCTCTTACTCAATTAATTAACTATCTAATTGGTTTACGTATTTGGTATTGACTTGATGGTTAGAAATCCACTACACATTTCAAACAAAGTAAACAATATTTGTTTAACGCTTGCATATTACATTTATACGTGAAAAACAAATGACGTGCCTATATACATTTCAAAATAATCTACGTACTTTACAAGTGGCAGTTCATTTCAAAATTATATTTGCCTTATGTAATTTACAAACTTGAGTATATTACTTTTGATGAGCATGATTAACAGAACTCATACGATAATCACACCTTAATTCTTCTTCAGCATTTGTAATGGATACACTGAACTGTAACTAGGGGTATATAATATTTAAAATCTTACAAAGTATTACAAATATTGAGTCCATCGTTTAGAGTAAACCTCCATACTAAGGCACTAACAAACGAGGGATTTGAGTAGCACTGCACTGGGTGATCCTAGCTCAGGCTTTATGTCCAGGAGCTCAGTGTCTAGCGGTTTAGTAGACACGCTTTATCCGCAGTTGGTCAGCAGCGGATTCCACTGATAACCTATCTACATCCCACATAACCTTTCACCAGCTTAGCTCCTTGAGAGAAACTGAGAGAGGGTGTTACACAAAGGGGGAGTGAATCTACTGCTTTTGTTGAGTAATTGTTTGTTGATGTCTTGAGTATGTTGATTATGCTGACAAGAAAGACCTACTCTATAATGCTTACCACAGCTACTGCACATACTTCTATCATAACATTCCTTACAAATCACCTGACCTAATTTCTTTTTTTTATCTTCCTCAAGTAGAAATAGGTAATCTCAGAGGAAAGGACGGCTAAGCAAGAGGCAACAGACAAGACACTTTTTCACGCACTTTAACACTACCGCATTGAACCTCTACGCACATAACGTATATTGTATTATTTTAGATATAAGAGAAACTAGTATTTTATAAACATGGCTCTTAAAATGACGGTGTAAGTTACGATATAATAAACAATTTATGATTTCTGATATGCAAGTTGGTCGATTAGTTTGCCCTAACAGTCAGGACAGTGACAAAACTCGTAATGATCAATTTTCACTATCCTTAAAAGAAACTTATTCCATTGAGTTGAGATGAAAAAATACTAGTTTTAATGAAGTGACATTCTAAGTTTCTCCAAATTAAAAATACATTTTTAAGACACAGGTTTATATTTTGGTTGCTTTTAAAAGGCCAATATTTCTTTTCATTTCACCAGTGGCTGTAGGACATAAATCCAGTTAATTGAAGACTGCAACCGACATCCCCTTAGCAATAAATACACGTTCAACTGTGAATCCCGACCTTCAGTAGTTCCTTCTCGGGTTTCCTCACAACCGCGTTACACTCGTAATTTCATAACTGAAACAGGTACATTTACATTTAAGGAATTCGTTTGATAAAGGTTTGTAAAACATATTTTTTGTGTTACTTTTTATAATATTGTACTTACAGTAAATATCACATAGATAAGAATGAAGATTTAAGCAGCCGAAGTCACGACTGGTATCTAAGGCTTCCGGTATAGACAGAGTTTGTAAACTATTTACACTATTTACAGTGCCAAACGTAAAGCTTATTTTACAAACGCTGAGACTGGTTCAGGCGACTGAAGCTCTATGTAATATGGTGTTTTATTCACCAATGTAGACAGATCCACAGATACATGACATTTTGTATACAACTGGCTTACACAGGGGCATTTTGTCTTTGAAAGATCGAAGAAAATTTCTCTTTTTGTACTGGGCTTGAATACTGCTCTTATGTTGTGCTTTTTCAAACCCTTACTTATTTCCTCCGAAGTTCCTTTCACAAATTGCAAGTGCACGCGCTCAATGCTGTCATCTTCTGTTGGGACTTTGTCTTGTACCAATCCTATTTTCTGCTTCATCTGGTTTCCTTTTAGTCATAACATCCATCGGCAACTGTTCACCTAAAATAGTTTCAATCAATTCCCCCTAACCAAAATATTTCTTTAATTTGAATAAAATGTAATAAATATTTTAAATTTAAATCAACAATTTTCATCCCAACCAGTTTTTATTTATTTCACGTCCATATTTTTAATTTATTTATTTAACGTCTATTACAAAGGCGTTTTATGTTTTTGACTTTTAACGCTTGCTACATATCCTACAGAAAACATTTTTTTTGCAGTTGGCTTTAATAGGTTTAATTTATTATTGCCAGAGAAGGGGATTCCTCCTCAAAAACAAAAGTTAAACAGCTTAACTTTTTGTCTTAACTTCTCTGGATTTAAGAACTATTCAAAATATTTGTGGAGGACTTAAGTATTATGAAAACATTTCATCTTTCTGGCAATAGGAGTAGGTATATAGACGTAAACGAAATTCAGTAGTATTTCTCCCCAAACCTATACTGAATTTTCCGTATACAACTATATGCGACATATAAAAATAAATGACCGTGAGGATTTTTAATATATCCATATGTTTTCAAGAGACAAAAGACAGCGTTATTATTGCTTAAAACAAATATGTTTTTTGTTGATACTTTTTTAACGAAAGTTGCAGCTGAGATGCTTAATACTTGGGAAGTGTGTCTGAAATCAGTGAAATAAAAGTCTTTAACACTGTAAGAACAGTTTCTTAACAACAGATTTTTAGTAAAACTTTTAAATTGTTCGTCACATAAATTCCTTACTGTCACAGGGAGTTTGTTATAAACTGATGTATATTTAACACTTTTTAATGTTTTTGAGTAGGAACAGTATTTGGTCATGCTATTGTTACAATTTCTGGTTCTATTGTTATGTATATTTTAGTTTAAGCTAAAATAATTAATATTAAACTTTACATATAAGAGACATTGGAAAATGTATACAGGGTGATTCTAAAATAGGGCGCCAAATTTCAGGGTGGGTTCCTTATGCAAAAACAATGAAAGAAGAACTAAAAACATGGGTCCTAAAATTCTTCGTTACCCCAATAGCCGCCATTTTGTATTTTTTACTTAAAAATTTATATCTCCAGAACGAGTGGACCGATTGCATTCAAACTTATCAGGGTGTTGATGTGTCAAAAGGTCAATTTGAGGAAAAAGATTATTTCATAAAAACACACAGAAAAAAATGGCGGCTGTTTAAATTGTTCAAATTAAAATACCATAAAAATGGCGCATAATACAAAAAATTTACTAGAATAAAAAAAGTTGCATTTTTAATTTTACATAACGACACAAACTCATTTTTCCGAATTTTACTTTATTATTTTCACCTTTTACGTCCTTTTACAACTGGTACATTACCAGTTGATCTTTGATGTTCACATCTTATGAAGTTGCACCTGTCAAACAGGTGAATAATATTTACAGTCAGCTGATCCAAAAGTGAAAACTATTACCACATTAGGTTCAAAAACAGCTGTTTTCATTTTAATTGTCAACCAGCTAATAGCTAAAAGTAAATACTTTTTTTACTTTGCAAATGCAAACTTAATATTTATCAATTCATTGTTTTTCGCTTTCTTGATTGATTTTTACGTTATTGTAACTTTTTGTTAAAATGGTTCAGTATACGTATCAAGAACACGCGGGTAGGATATTTATGTATGGGCGCGCCAATGGAGTTGGCCAAGAGGCAGCGTGATTGTATTTGCCAATTTTACCTAACAGACAACAACCACACCATCATACTTTTGCTACATAGGAAGACCACGATACATAAGAACAATCGATCTGGATGAAAATATTTTAAATCGTATACTGAACCATATTAAACAAGTCACAATAACGTAAAGTCCATCAAGAAAGCGAAAAAAATTAATTGATAAATATTAACTTTGTAAATACTTTTAGCTATCAGCTGGTTCACAATTAAAATGAAAACAGCTGTTTTAAACTATTGGTAATAGTTCTCACTTTTGGATCAGCTGACTGTAAATATTATTTACCTGTTTGACAAGTGCAACTTGTATACCTAAGATGTGAACATCAAAGATCAACTGGTAATGTACCAGTTGTAAAAAGGATAATAAAAGTGAAAATAATATGTAAAATTGGGAAAAATAAGTTTGTATCTTTATGTAATAAAAAGTACAACTTTTTTATTATGTTAAATTTTTTTATAACAATTAAAACAATTTAAAATGATAACAGCTGTTTTAAACCTAATGTGGTAATAGTTCTCACTTTTGGATCAGCTGACTGTAAATATTATTTACCTGTTAGACAGGTGCAACTTGTATACCTAAGATGTGAACATCAAAGATCAACTGGTAATGTACCAGTTGTAAAAGGACGTAAAAAGTGAAAATAGTAATGTAAAATTGGGAAAAATAAGTTTGTATCTTTATGTAAAATAAAAAATACAACTTTTTTATTCTTGTAATTTTGTATTATGTGATTTTATGGTATTTCAAATTGAAAAATTTAAACAGCCGCCTTTTTTTTTCTGTGTGTTTTTATGAGATAATCTTTTTTCCTCAAATTGACCTTATGGCACATCAACACCCTACCAAGTTTGAATGCAATCGGTCAATCCGTTCTGGAGATATACATTTTTAAGTAAAAAATACAAAATGGCGGCTACCAGGGTAACGAAGAATTTTAGGACCCATGTTAATAGGAACTTTTTTCATTGTTTTTGCATAAGAAACCCACCCTTGGAATTTGGCGCCCTATTTTAGAATCACCCTGTATACAAGGTAAAGTCATAATACCTAACTTTACAAATAAACTCTTACATGGGTGCCAGTATGGGACTGTTTTTGAGCTATAAATAAATTATTTGAATGACTACTATCACCCCATATGATGGTACCATAAGAAATATGTGAGTAAACTATATAAATATTTTGCTTATTAGTAAAAGAGTCAAAGTTCATAGCTTTAGTAATTGTTATACATTAAATTAAGTATGGTGTAAGCAAATTAGTCAAAAGTAAACAGACTAATGCCAAATGTATTAAAAGTGCATATACTTTGACTAGAACTAGAGTCGGAGTTTCCAACTTGTGAAGCAGCAGCAGAAGGCGCTGGTCCAGGTGTTCAGTTTTGTTCTGTCTTCTCATGTTTCTTTTCTTTTCTTTTTAAGTTTGCATTTATTTGTTTACTTTTACAACCGTTTTTTATTTTCTTCCACATAACGATTTTCCTCCGTCTATTAAGAACTATATGTTTTCTAAGTAGTAAGGAATCAGTTCTGTCTAGTGCTAGGTTTTAGGCTCGCACTTTTATTGGCTTCTATGCAATATCAATTAGGATCTAAGAAGCTTAGGGCCTATTTTATCTTACAAATCGAGCAACGTACGCATCTTACATATTTTAACGTTTTCAACACATTAAGGTTGATACTTGGTTGTGCAGTGATGAGTGAGGCCCGAAATAGTCTTTATTGAAGGAACTTTCATCGCTATAAGATGAATACATTGTCTTTTATAAATCCTTAGCTTTCTTGAGTTAGAACCATAACTGCAATGTCCCAACCCTCACTTAAAATTAGGCAATTTTTTCTAAAGAAGTAGTAAAAGATATTTGTGCCTGAGTTTAACTTATAGCGTAATCTGCAGAGTGGGTTTGGATGTGGTTCCACCATCCATATTCATCCCAGTGTCAGGTAAATCCTCACCAGAATGGGAATGGTCCATTTCGCTGAATAAAACTTATGACCAACGTAACCTTTAATAGCTATAAATTCATTGTTATATACGGCAATAGTCATTTTTATATGAACACCTTTCGTGCTAGTGAACAATTTAGTTTTACTTATATGACGTGAGTAGATCATACCTGGCCGTAACGGCTTATAATCTTATCATGTGTGTAGATTACCTATTAGGAAGTTGAAAACCGCAGGGGTTTTAGACTCCTGGAATGCACAATGGTATCTTGTTCTTCACAATTCTCAAATAGTTCTTCAATATACTAGCTGGCTTAAAAACAGTCTTTATAAAATTAAGTGTGTACAATTGGACGTTCTGTGAACGTCAAAGTGTGGGCAGAGTGACAGATTGTCACGCACTTGGTCTGCTGTAAATAATAATTCATAGTTTTCGAAAAGAAGGATTCTTAACTTTTGACATGAACATATATTTAATATTTGTATTAATATGTAGGCTATTTAAACTAGGCCTAATACAGTTCTAAATTTGTATACTTACTAGAGAGCGTTAGTTAAGTTCTTCAGTAAAACAGATTGTTGAAGTATACCAAACTTTACGTTTAAATGAAAAATGGACTAAAAGAACTTAAAGTTAATAAATCATTTGTTAATGAAGACTGTTTCTTCAACTCTTTAAGAACATTTAAGAAACTTAACCCTCAAAATGAAGCCTTAGGTGTCTTCAGTGCCTTCACATCCACCATCAACTTTACTGTCATTTGTTATAGCCCATTTATTTTCATTTAAGAGGAATTACGGTTGTCCATTAATGAATGTGTATGTATCTTATTTACGTTTACGTTGCCAAATGAAAACCCAACACACACACTCTTAAATCACATGGTAACAGATAAGAACTTGTGGGTCTATGTAAAATACAGCAAACCTTTTCAAGAGGACCCTCCCATCACAGGACAGCTTTGAATACAAACGGCTTATTTTGAATCTTGATGGCTGAGTTATGCAGATTTTGCCACAAACACTTTCACACCTGAATGTGAGAAATGTTGCATTTTGACTTACAAAATGCCTGGTTTATTAACTCTTCCTCCACTAGAGACGGTTACGTCACCGTAGCTTCCTACGCTTAAATTGTCTTGCAAAAGTAGCAAAACAAAAACCTGTTGTCGTTCATTTCAATAAGAATGAAATAAACACAGGTTTTAGATGAGCTACGAAACACTATTTCATTTCAAACATGAAGAATCGACCAATGTGTAATAGTCACCATTAAATTGTTCAATAACCTTTGTTACACCTATGTTTGTATGTTTTCAAATTTATTTTAAATGTACGGTTTATAACTATGTTTTCTTCCTTATTTGTAAAACTCGTGAATCTTCGTTTTTAAGTGAAACGTTGCTTGATTTATCCAACAGTTTTCCTTTGCTTCAATGACAAACTCATTAAGTAACTAAAACAATTGTACATATGTTTACCGTAAAGCTAAACTAAACGCGAACAAAAAAAAGGCCTGTTTTGTTTTGTGTTTTGTTTTCGGTGGTTGTAAGCTGACGTCTTGCTGTTAAGTGTGTTGTTTTAGGACAACGTTAGTTTCTCGACTAAGACTCAGACTAATTTGCAAATTGATCTGTGACTTAGCCGAAGCTTCAAACTTTGGGTTAGCCTCATCCTCAGACATAACACTGACCCCTCATTGACACTCAGCTGTCCCCAACACTGTCTTATACATTCAGTTGATACACTTGCAGTATCGACAGTATGTCTGTGCTCTGATACTCCGTACCTGCTTTTTCTTCTATTTTGAGAAAAGTTGGAAGTGTTTTGTTTAGATGTTTCATTGGTCATACGGCCCTTCGGCGTAGGCTTATATTTAGTAAGGGTTCGAATAGGTTACGTAAAGATGGAAAAATAGCTTACCAGCTGTGCTGGTCACCGGTCGTAAATAACATAATCACATTTTACCTTTTTATTTTCCTATCTTTTAAGATTTAAAATACAGTTTTATTGTATTTCAACGTTTCTTCAATGAAATGTCCCATTATTGATACATAATACGTTTGTACCAATGATTATTTAGAACTAGCTGCCAGATAAATTATTCCTAGAAAACTAACAAAACCTTTTGTGCATTTCATTATAATTAACTTACTAATCTTAGTTAATTAGCTGAACGCCAGTTGTCAGCAAGATATTACGTTGCTAGATCAGTATCAGTTTCATAAGTGATGGCTTTGAGGCAAACATCCTCTCTTACTCAATTAATTAACTATCCCTAATTGGTTTACGTATTTGGTATTGACTTGATGTTTAGAAATCAACTACACATAGTTTTACACAACTACTATAATTATTTGTTCAAACGCTTGAATCATTTTGTTATACGTGAAAGATAACACATTTTTCACATAATTACGTACCTACATGCAGGATCTATGTACTTTAAATGTTTATTGCAAACAAATATTTGCCTTATATTATGCTTAAATTTAAGTATTTTACGCTTGATGAGCATAACTTAGCAGAGCCCAGACGATATTCTTACCTTAATTCTTTCTCAGCTTTTGTAATGAACACGTTAAACCTAAACGAGGTAAATTATCATACTATGACTCACTGAGGGTTACTATATTATATAATTGTATAAAGAAAGCAACTTAGCACCCTGTAAAACCTTTGTATTATCGCGACCTTTGTCTTAAGGAAAGATAAACTGATGAAGTGTAAATTAGACTTACATATTTACCTAAGTAATTTGCAAGATTCCACTGAAACATACATTACTTAACTTTACCCACGTAAATACCAGGAACCCCATTTTTGACGAAATATATAAATCAAAATAAAAAGATTTCTTCATGAAGAAAGTTTTTACATATAATAAAAAACATTTTAGCTGTTTTATTTGATTCTAAAATTTTTTGTACTACTTTATTTTACTTTTTTTTACCATATGGATTATACTTCGCGTTTATATTAAGAAAATAATATTTGTTTTATGTACTGCCGAGACGATGGCTTTATATCCGAAACCGGTCGCATAATACACAAGTTTTACAGGGTGCTGTTGCTTTCTTTTATACAATTACACAACGAGGTATATGTTTAAAATCTTACCATTATTACACATATTGTGTCTATGGTTTAGAGTAAAACTCCATACTAAGGCACTAACAAACGAGGATTTGAGTAACACTGCACTGTGTGATCCTAGCTCAGGCTTTATGCAGAAGCTCAGTGTCTAGCGGTTTAAAAGACACGCTTTATCCGCAGTTGGTCAGCAGCGGATTCCACTGATAACCCATCTACATGCCACATAACCTTTCTCACCAGCTTAACTACTTGAGAGAAACCGAGAGAGGGGGGTGAATCTACTTTTGCTGAGTAATTGTTCGTTGATGTCTTTGAGAGGGTTGATTATAAAAAAAGGTCTACCCTGATTTCTGACTACCACAGCTACTTCACTTGACATTCTATCAAAATAGACCTACCCACATTAACACACCTTCTATAGAGAAAAAAAACCAGTTATGCAAGCAAAATGGGTTTTTTTTAAGCTTTCCAATAGAAATAACAGATAATCTCAGAAGAAGGGACTTAAAAGTGCCACCAAGCAAAAAGGTAACGGACAACTAACTTTTACACACTCTTTGCTTTTACTGCAATTTACACTTTTACTCCTGCAACCTTTATGCATATAATCTATATTGTATTATTTGATAAACTAGATAGCCTTTATTTTATAAATATGAATCTTATAATGCCGATGTAAATATTTTCTTTCACTAAATATACAGGGTGTCCCGCTTCCACTATGAAAGATTTTACCAGGTTATTCGGGAGGTCAAAGCAAGCAAAAAATGTAATATAACATGTGTCCTATCTCGAACCGTTTTCCGTATGTCGGTCTGTATGTGTTTTTTTAAAACCTCAACATCTCAAAAACTGTTCAAGATAAAATAATGAAAATTGGTACATGTTTAACTATGTAGATTAAAGTTTTCTGATAAATTCAGTTTATACAATTTTCCGTTTCAAAATGGCGGCACTTTGAAATTTTCAATATTAAATATTGCAAAACTGAAAATAAAATGAAAACATACATTGCAAAAGATTTAGGTAAAATCCAAATCTAACGGTGTATTAAGTTTTAAAATCGGACCATGGATAACTTGAGGAAATGCAAAGTTATGGTTAAGGGTAAAACTTATTTTAATGCTAAAGAAACAAGTTAAATGCACAAGTACGTAGGAAATTAAATCTAGCAGATGTTTGGTCAAACAGCTGATTAGTCTAAATACCAAAACATGATTTAATAATTAAAACACTATTAATGATAACATTAAAAAGTAATTAAAAAATAGTAATTATAAAGTTGGTTTTATTTATTTAAATCAGCCGTTCTAGCTGGTCTTACGTTCATTGGATCATTTGGGTTTTCCAGTAACTTGTAGACGGTTATGAAATGAGAGAAGGTATTAGTATGACAAGGTTAGTTCTATGGAAATCTCGCCCTTACAACCTGTATGCTAGTGTTGCATTTCCATCAACCAGACCATGTAATACATGTCTGTACTCAGCCAGGTAAAAACGATGCATTTCACGGACAAAAAATTATTTAATAAGAAACTCAGTAAAACAATACACAAAATAGTAACTAATAACAAACTGCAAAGTCAATTAAAGATAGATCTTAATTCAACAATGGCCTATTTGTTGTTTCTTACAATACAGTATCAGCTGTTTAATACAAAACAGCTGATTTGATCCTAACATTGGCTGTTTACTGAGTTTTCATACACTAACACTTACAAAGGCCAATAAATAAAAACCAACCTTATAATTACATTTTTTCTATTTTTCAATGTTATTATGTAGTGTTTTAATTATTAAATCATGTTTTGGTAATTTAGACTAATCAGCTGTTTGACCAAACATCTGCTAGATTTAATTTCCTACGTACTTGTGCATTTAACTTGCCTTTAGCATTAAAATAAGTTTTACCCTTAACCATAACTTTTGCATTTCCTCAGTTATCCATGGTCCGATTTTAAAACTTAATACACCGTTAGATTTGGATTTAATTTCTAAATCTTTGTGTCTTGTAATGTTTTCATTTTATTTTCAGTTTTGCAATATTTAATATTGAAAATTTCAAAGTGCCATTTTGAAACGGAAAATTGTATAATGAATTTATCAGAAAACTTTAATCTTACATAGTTAAACATGTGTACCAATTTTCATTATTTTATCTTGAACAGCTTTTGAGATGTTGAGGTTTTAGAAAAACACATACAGACCGACAGACGGAAAACGGTTCGAGATAGGACACATGTTATATTTTTTTACACTTGCTTTGACCTCCCGAATAACCTGGTAAAATCTTTCATGAAGCGGGATTACCCTGTATAATAAACAGTTTATAACTGCTGATATATAAGCTGGTCGATTAGTTGGCTCTGACGGCCAGGACAGTAGCACAACTCGTTGAGTAATTTCCACTAATTTGACCTCATATAGTCAGTAATACATAATTAATTATTTGACAATTAAAACAAGATACTGTTTTTTTACTATAGGGGTTTACGCCATATCTATCATATTGTATAGGAAATATTTTTCGAGATAGTTGCAAACTTCTTAGGAATTTTGTTTGATAAAGGTTTTGTAAAATATAATTATTTTGTTACTTTTATAATATCGTAATTACAGTAAGTATAACATGGATAAGAACATACCAAGCGGCTGAAATGAAGATTTAAGCAGCCGAAGTCACGACTGGTAACTAAGGCTTCAGTATAGACAGAGTTTGTAAACTATTTACACTATTTACAGTGCCAAACGTATTGCTTATTTTACACACGCTGAGACTGGTTTAGGCGACTGAAGCTCTATCTAATATGGTGTTTTATTTACCAATGTAGACGGATCCACAGATACATGACATTTGTATACAACTGGCTTACACAGGGCATTTTGTCTTTGAGAGGAGTCGAAGAATATCTTTTTGTACTGGGCTTGAATACTGCTCTTAAGTTGCCCTTTTTCAAACCCTTACCGTACTTATTTTCTCCAAATGGCAAGTGCACGCTCAATGCTGTCATATTCTGTTGGGACTTTGTCTTGTACCAATCCTATTTTCTGCTTCACCTGGTTTCCTTTCAGTCATAACATCCATCGGCAACTGTTCACATAAAATAGTTTCAATCAATCCCCCCTTATCTTTGAACAAAATATGTCTGTCATTTGAATAAAATGCAATGAATCTTTTACAATACAACATTTAAAATTTTTATTTTACCAACAGCAAAATATGACATTAGGATTTGGACATACAGCCGCTCAATTTAACTAAATTACTAAAAGAAATTGCGTTTTTTTAGACTGGCAATACCGTTATAAGCCTACAATTGTAGAAACGCAAGCCTCCCATAGTGGGAAAAAACAAAGTATGAGTAATAAGTATAGAATAAATAGAGTTTTACTGTCAAAATTAAAAATTTTAAACAAAATTAATTATGAAAATTGAGAGGCAACACAGACAAAGCCTGATTCGAGACCAAATAACTAATTCTTATGTCAACCTACGTAACAATGTTACTGTTTTACTGTCGAAGTTAATATTATTTTTTATATTTAACTTTTCGTTGTATCTTTCTATTGTTAACCATTCACTAAGTAAGTTTGAAGGCAACCTCAAAACAGGTGCTTGATAAATAAATTGTTCATCTTTAGTTTTGGTTATAATACTACAATGTATTACTACAATAAAAATAAAATACGGGCTTGGTCCACAAAGATGTGCCACCTCTGCACTGTGTGGAAGTCAGTATGTTGAATGAAGCACCGGCCCGGCCCGCTTGGTACAGCGCTAGCCCCAAGGCCCGCCAAAAGTCTGCTGTCATGTTTTTTAGACAATTGACAAAAGGGTTTTACATTAAAATTTATAGAAGTGAATAGAACAAGTGAGAATCTTGAACAATGGTGTCTAGCTAATGATATGGACTTGAACCCCACCAAAAGTATGGTCATCACCTTTTCAAGAAATAAGCAAACCCTACAGTTTCAATACAATCTACAAGGACCAATATCAGAGAGCGACCTTAGTTTTGTCTGGTCACCGTTTCAAGTAAACCATCGTGCTTTTCTTGATCGGGTGCAGAGGAAGTTTCTGAGACTGATCGGAATGAAACTTGGTCAGCGGTATATGGATGTTGACGTGATGGAGGTGGAACGCTACCTTTGCCTGCCCTCGTTGGCTGATCGAAGAACGCTGCTAGACCTAACATTTTCACACAAAATCCTGAATGGCCACTTCGTCTACAGTGATATCCTCCATTCCATTAGCTTCCATGTACCTAGACAAACCCGCCAACATCAGCTGTTTGCAGTTCTTCAATACCCGACTATCAGTTCTTCAGCACACTACCTAGACTGATGAGGATTGGAAATGGTGCATGTTCTGATCTGGACTTCTTCTGCACGCGGCTGGGATCCTTTAGAAAATTTGTCCTGGCTTTTGTTATCAACCAATTGCTTATTTAATTATTGAATTTCATCTCTGCATGTATCACTGTCATCTCTATTAATGTCTTTATTGTTGTTATTTACTTTGTTGTAATTCATATTTATTCTAGTAGTTACCATTAATATTGCATGAGTTGTTGTTATTGTTTACTGTTATGTTACACTATTTATCAGCTGTTATTTAGTCGTATTGTAGATGTATATTCTTGTTATAAATTTATAAATTGTATTTCAACTAGCCAACAAAACATATCAAAAAAGCATTATAAAAAGGTGGATTGCCGTAAATGAATAAATAAATAAATAGAACATATGAAATTTCAAAATGCAATGACAAATTTCAAATGCAAAATAAACCCAATTGAAATAAGTATCATCAATCACTCAAACCCGTCTTTTTAAACACTTTTGAAACAAAACCTTACTTCTTGGTCACTTAACCCCCCCAATCTAACATATAACAAAACAAAATTTACACATTAAAAATATAACTAATTAATAATAATAATACATTAATTGATAACAAGGTAGACTGGACAGATTTGATTTTAATCCATTGAGATTGTAATTTCAAAAGATTAAAATAGAATTACTATTGTAATACGACCAAGGAGATGTTCAAATGTGAATTAAAGTAATTCTTTAAAACTTGTCTAAAGGGAAGTCCAAGTGTTCTTAGTTGTTTTAGTTATAATTTTGTAAAAGGAACCGAGCTGCTCGGTTGTTTGGTAATCTTTAGATTACGGAACAGATTCACTCTGAGCTTCTGATAATGAATTGGTTTTTGAGAAATGTGTTGCAATACTTCTGCTTTCATCTGTATAAACGCGAACTAAATGTTTCTTTCTTCGCTGGCTTTGATTCATCGCCGAGACAAATACTCTCAGTCAAAAATGCATAGCTCTACGTGCTCTGGGCCTGACGTCTGTCCGTCCGTCCTTCCATCGTCCATCCGTCATTGTCCGTCCGTCCGTTGGTCCGTCCGTCCTTCCATCCGTCCGTCCGTCAGTCAGTCCGTCCGTCCATCCGTCGTCCGTTAGTCAGTCCGTCGTCCTTCCTTCCGTCCGTCCGTGTCCATCCGTCCGTCCGTCCGTCCATCCGTCCGCCGTCCGTCCGCCCGTCCGTCCGTCCGTCCTTCTAAATATCTTGCATGAGATTTTCATTTAAAAGCTTCAACTAACTAATATTGAGGATCCGCCAAACATAATCGTTTGAAACAATAAAATGTTTTTAAACGTTTAATAAAAACAACGGTGGGAGGAGTTGTTTGCATTACTACTTATGTTAAAGAAACATGATAATTTAAAAGGTTATCTTGGATTATGTCGGAACGACCGTACTGAGCCACGTAAGGAGAAAATGTCCTCACTGTTTGTATACTCTCACTTAATGCTAATTGGTGCTGTCTTTAATGATTAGTTCTGAGTTAATAGGCATGAGTAGCTAGTAAATAATCAACATAAGGGATATTTGTTAAATGTGGCGATGTGGCAAACGTTGCGTAATTCGTGCAATGAGGTAAGAAAGAATAGTGTTGCAGCCACAATAAAAGAATCAAAAATTTTAAACTTCAATATATAATATAATTTCATTAGTAACTACATTAACAAATATCTCATCCCTTAACTTTACTAAGTTCAACATAATTTCAGGTTAAGATTTAAGTAGAGAAAATAAGACCAGAAGAAAGTTTAAAACTTTCGAAAACAGTCACTTTATTTAAAGTTACTTTTAACTCATTCAAACTTTGTGACTTGTAAGATTACTGACGGACATTAACTGTTAGTTCTTAGCGTCTGAACCATAACATTGGACTAGTTTCAAGTTTGATATTATACTTATCAGGCTCTGTTGGTGGTTTGCTCATCATACAAGTATCTAAAGCGAAAAGAAAACTCTTCTTAGACAGCTAATAGTAAGATCATTCTTAAAAACTGTTTTGAATTTAAACTAAACATTGTTCTAGCGTACTTATCTTATTTTATAGATTCTTCAGCCTAGGTTTTTACCAATATAATATTCCGTATGGTTCGTTTCCAACTATACATTTTCGTATTATCTAACTTTAAATATACTTCTTAAAATTAGAAAACCTATTTACTTGAGCTAAACTTTACAAGCTTTCTGCTGTTATAGCAAAAACATCTTCTCTGATTAAATAGAACATTTTTTATCTTAAGATATGTTGTCACAAAAAGCTTAAGTAAAACTACTATGTTTATTTGATTATAGTAATTTATTTTATTTCAAAATATACAATCTGGCCCCATCAAGTTGGATGTATTTTTCGCTGAGTACCACTTCAATCTACAAGACACAAAACAAAACTTCATTATTTATATATTGTTTATTGTTATTCAGCGTACAATACTATATAAACATAGAAACACAATAAAAAACTAAGAAAAATAAATTCCTTAAACCCTATGAAATACTTTAGCTTATTAAAGACTAACTCAAAAATATTTTTTTTCATGAAGTGTTGCATTAGAAACCATTATGATACTAAGAGGTTAGTTTCTGACTATTCTTTATTAACCTTTTTTCATTAATGTTGACATTTTAATTAATGTAGTTGTATTAAGAACTATAAATCACTTTTTAACTTGAGCTGGGGTTGTTAACTTTAAGAAATGAGTACATGTAGATTTTAATAAAGCAACTGTGTAACAGAGCGATGATTATTTATTTAGTATTTCTATACCAGCTGGTATCATATGTAAAGGAAGGTATGCGATAAAATAGCTAAAGTTTCAAGGAAAATCTAAAAGATGAACATAACCACTTTGAATGTCGTTGTTCAAAATATGTTAAAACTAGAGAGTTAGTTACGACATCCACTAATACACTGAAAACGTTTACTAATTTGTTCAGTAAAAAGGGGTTTCTGAATTAGCTTAGCGAGTAGTGCAACAAGTTGAAACTTGCCGACAGTTATTTTACTTCTGGATGGGTGAAGTAGAAAAGGGTAATTAGAGTTTTATTAATGACTCAACAAGTACACTTAGTTCAATCATAACTTCATCATAAAGAACTTCTGGTATGCAAGTCTAATTTTGTAAACAGCACTGTCTTTTAGTACACTGCAACTGGAAACCACATAGCTTTTATACTCGAAAAAATTGATTGTTAGAAATTAATATAAAGCAGGAAGTCTCTTAGCAGAGGTTGCCTGTAACACAACTCTAAATTTTATAAGCAACTCTTCTTAACTCACGTTTAATCGCAGGGCGTTTTCTCATTGACAATTTAATTTACATATCTTAAATAAATGAGCTGTGATAAAGCGGAAAAACGTCATTTATACTTAATAAATTTCTGAAACATAACACTAAGATATTCGCTTTGTTTTCTTAAGCCCCGAAGTAGTTATGTTTATACCTATAATGTAATCTATGAGAATCTTAGTTTACGTTTTCCCTTAGTTCAAGCCAATAACATATGTAAAATCACTATGGCTTAAACCAACAAGAAAGCATTGTATGCATGTATCTGCATACAAGAGTAAAACATTTATTCTTGTAACGGAGAGAAAAGTACGTAGCAACGAATGAAAACAATGCAAAAAGCTGTAAATTAATGTTATTTATGCCCAATCTGCCAATTAGGACTCTGGCCAAGAGACTTTGGCCTTTCTGTTGGCTATACTTTCTCCTCAATGTGAGCTGGTGAATAGAACAATGTATACCACCTCTTTTCACGGTTAGGTATTGGGAGTGCAGGCGAAACAACGTTACTTTAAAAGTTCAGTTTTCTAAACACGCCATTTTAAGGGAAGACACAATTATACGAATACGGATTTCCTTATATTATGACGACGAAAACTATTTTAAAGACAGTAATTTGAAGCTCGCTGCGCCATACGTATTAGATGACGATGGTATTACTCGATATTCAAAATGTATACAGTAGGAGACCCTTAACAACACGCATATAGAAAGTTTCCATTAGTCTGAAATACGCAAACGTGTCTGTCCACTTTAACCCTTTTGTGCCGAGAGGTTCCCAGTTCTGCAATCAGATATGAAGGTAAATTATAATTCATGTGGGTAGGCGAAAGTCCTTGAATTGCTCCTGCCATAAAACCTGCAGCGTAACCTGTAGTTACGAACAGCTACCAATCAACAAACAAACCATCTAGAACCTGTAACATTACATACAGTTATAATACTCTAACACTGTGTGCAGAGTAGATATGATATGGCAGTACAGTAACTGCGTTGTGTGAGGTCGTTAGAAATAATATCCACGATAAACACTCTCAGAGAGACCGTTTCACACTCACAATGCCTTTTTCATTACAGAAATTACCCTCACGGTCACAAACCTAACCGTTTTAGGGGAACATATTTGGGAGGTGGACTTAGGTTTCATGTAGTTTTCCATATTGGTTTTCTGTTTTTTATTGCATACGAAACTAAGCCCTATTAATCGTTGTGTTATCCTTTAATTTCGACTTACTCGTAAATAATATTATTTTTGTCTCTAGTAAACAAGAAAGGGGACTTTACGAAAGTAAAGAAGAATTAGAAGCCACCTACGTTGGGCAGAACAATTCTTCTTCTTGATTAAAGAAGGCTTGGAATCGTTCCCAAGAGTTTCCACTCACTTTCAACTTGGATCTGTTTCCTTTGAAATTAAAATCCTCTAGGATAGGCTAGGATGAAACGACTGCGTGTCTAACCCCGGAGTAAAAGCTGCAAACGGCGTTTTAATGCTAGTTAAATGCACTTAAATGAAAAATTCTTTCTTTGGAAGCATATATCTATGGTTGTTGCCGCATATAACTTCCAAAACTTGTATTTTCATCAAACAAATTTGTTCCCAATAATAAAACGTTTTTCATAAAAAACCGAACTCGAACTTGTATTATAAATATTTTATGATGCTACTAAAATAAAGTGTTTATATGATACATCACTGTCAGGGGACAAACCTTCCCATGGAATCGCACCGTGAATTTTATCCGGCCGCCTCTAAGAAGGAACAAAGGGACTGTGTTACTCGGACTAGTGTACGAGTGTCGTACGGAGTGAGTCCCAGGCGGTTAGTAGTGCGATGTGGCAAGTGTGTACTGATCTCCTATAGAACAGTGAACACTGTTCAACCGATAACTCTCCTGGCAGGGTTCACACTGACGATCTCACCTACTCTAAGGTGGGATTTTAGTGTGTATCTACGGGTTTAATCTACGTTTTAGCTGTGGCGTAACGAGATCTACTGGTCTGGAGGTAAAGAGTTCACTCCTGGAATAAAATAGTTGAAATTAAATAAAAAACATTGAGACTATTTTAAAACCCGACTTGGGGGAAACAAATTATAGCTGAATAAGTTGAATAAAACAAGTGTTTAAATCTTAACTGCGACCGTAAAACCTACAGTAAGAAGAGATATTTGTATTCTAATTTTATTCACGTTTAACCAATGGATAGCTGTTTCAAAGAATGAATTTAGCAAACGTTTGATTAACATAGCAATACATTACAATTTTAAATTGGTCCATACAGTTAAACGGGTAGTCAATCAGCAAGAGTATGAATGAGTCTATTAAGCACATACTGACTGCTGACTGCTGATGGGTTATTCAGCACATTCCAATCAGACTCTGATTTGTCCGTCCCCCACAAGAATAGACAAAAAGTAAAGTAATACCGAACATAATTTTATCTAACGTATTATAGACCACACTATAACCGTTATGTTAACGAGCAAGGTGTGAAACAGTTGTTTGGACTCTGTTGTAATAATTACAATTATTGTACAAAGCTTCATTTAAAACAAACACAATAACAACAACAAAAACATAGAGTAGCTAGTATTCTGTGTAATACTTCTCCACAAACAAGTGTTTCTGATCAGGTAAATGAGGTTATGTTACCTCAATACTATTGTAATATCCAAACCGAAGAACTTAAATCATGTAAAGTAAAATTTTGGTTGACACAATTGCACACGAAACTTGAATTTAGTTTATATTTGTCTTTGAATGCAAACGTCCAAGACTTATTCATGAAATAAAACCTTGAAAGTTTAGTTTTGAACTGATAATAGTGTGATATATGTATTACATATTTAGTATCTTTACTACAGGACAGTAACGGTGACTGTGAGAGCGTTAGAAGTAATATCCACAGTAAATACCTTCAGAGAGGCCGTTTCACGCCCTAGATGACAGTTTACAACGTAAATGATGGTTCGACCGTAAACGCAAGCTTAATTTGCAGGCATCCATTATTTCTTGAACACTTTCATGAAATGGCTGGCACTGAAAACCTGGCAGTAAATGTCATGTCCCGGTAAAAAATAATATAAATCTTATTAACGGATGAACAACTCCTAATAAAAGTACGTAATGCATGTGTTCCATCTGGATAGTTTAGTACTATAATCGAATCCCTCCCAAAGCACTCTGAAACAAAAGTGGTAGGTAGACCAATTAACTTAATCTACATATTTACAAAAGGAACCTTTGCACTAATCTTCGAAAAAAGCAGACAAAACGTCCGATCTTTAGAGTGGTCACTGACAAAAGCTGTTAAGAGGGACACTCCAGTGTACATTCTACCCCGTCATAGGAAATTCGCCTTGATTCACGGTGGCACTCGTGGCCCACTGGCAATGTTTATCCTTATTGTTAGCCACGTCACGTAGGTTAACGCTGTCTTGATAAATTTTCTTTTTGCGTCAAAATATGCCTCATCCTTTCGCAGTAATATTAAAAGTAGGGTATTAATACTAAATACGGACATTACTTGACACCTTGCTTGCCAGATAAAATTTCTTAAGTTGGCACTTGGGGCATTCGGGCCGCAGCGAGAGATGTATGGCGAGGGGAGGGTGGAGAGGCGGAAAGGACAGTTCCAAAAACATCGGTCCTTCATGGACTTGCCGACTGATAGGGTTGATGACCACTGCTATGATTTTAGCTTTTAAACATAACTGACTAACGCATGTAACAATATAATAGGATGGTTGTTTGACAAATTTTATAAGCCACTGTCGTTGCTGGTTTACTACTGGTCGATGAAAATCATCGGTCCTTCTTGGAAAGTTGGACCTGCCGACTCAAAGGGTTGCTGACCACTGCAATCAACCTTTGCTTATAAACAAAACATTGACCGATTTTTAACTATGGCCAAAAGTTCATTTTTATATTTCTAGAGTTGCTTTGTAAACTAAACCAAATAACTTTAGCAATGTGCAAAGCGGTTTATTACATTCTTGACATTAAGGTCAGGAATGATCTTAGGTCAGCACGTTGGTGAGTTTGTTTTAAGTTATTTTTAATAATAATTCATTAGTACGGCTGTGTAAATCAACTTGTAATCGCTTGTTGTAAGCAAACGCGCGTGAGTTTTACAGACACGCTTTGGCTTCCCTATTGTGTGAAACGTGATTAAATTCATGTAGGTTGTAAACTCAATTAAAGTAATTACATACAAAACAACTTTCTATACAAATTTTCATTTTCAATTTTAAATTTTGATAAAAGTCAAATTATTTTTAAATATACATAGGAAATAGCACACTTTATTTAATACTGGTTCCCATGTTGCTAACTTAAACTGTACAACACCGGTTTAAATTATCCGATTGTAATGGGACAAAAACAGGAATTATTGCTAAATAATTTTAAATTACAAGAGCGTGTTATCAAATTGATACGTGATTTAACCTTTTAAATCACATTTATAACTAAGGTGTTCATGGAAGCGTGCTAATAGGAATGTCTCAATGGTGTGGACGGGCCAGCGGCGATTTACAGCCCCATCGAGGGGTGACAACGATGCCTGATGTTTTCTAGACGACGAATACATATTTCTTACCTGAAATCCAAGTGCCAGATTAAAAAATTTCATCTGTAGATGGTGGATAACACGTATCACACTACCGAGATTGATACATCAGAGATGATGTACTTTGTGGAGAGAAGCACAGCTGATGTTGCCCAGGTTGGTATCACTGACAGAGATGACCAATGGTGAATGTTGTTTATTGTTTTTGATATGTTACCTTTTTAGGATAACAGCGTTTACCATCGAGATACTAAATCCAGAGTGTGACTTACTAGTTAACAATAAACAAAGAAAATGTATTGCTATTTAGCGTATTTGTCAACAATTTTATGGACATTTCATACAACTCTCACATAGGAAAATCCTCGTTTTGAAACGTAAGTCTAGTGCATAAAAGTAGATTTCATAACTATGTTGGAAGTGATTTTATTCATAAATTAAATTGTGACATCTAACGGGAATATTTGTTTCGGAGGTAATACAGTGACCCTGCAACAAAACTAAATTCATAATAAATATTTTCATAACATAAAACTAAGAGCGATAAATAGGCTACCCACATATATTCCACCCCACTAAAGTTGAATGTGTTGTTTCGAATAACGAATCGATGGAATGGAAACTGTTAGCAGAAATTAATCATGAAAACGACATTCTCCACTCACAGAGTTTCCATAAATTACATCGTACCATTAAATTACTGTTATTTAGAGCTTTTATACTTTGTTTATTGAAGCGACATTTCCCAATTACTGTTACCAAAGGCTAGGTTTGGTTATAAACAACGCGTATATTACTTTCTCATGGATATTCTTGTTACGGTTTTACCTAACGGTATATGAACGATTGTCATAACGAGTATTATAACAAAATGATCATATAAGACTAATTATAAGAAAAAGTAAAATTACTTAAGTAGGATTATCAGCAGTCTTTGTCCTTAGACATGACATATGACAGTTCTGTATACATATAAACTTCCATGCAGCATAAATTAGTTCTAATATTACAATAACAAGGTATTTTAAAATTATCATTTTAGGTAGATACCAGCCTTGCATAGAAAAACAAAACACACACACGCACAAAACAGTCTTTTTGTCATTCTGCTCTGAAAACAGTTGCTTCAGACACATGTATTGACAGTGCTAAGGTGTCACTTTTACACCCTAGGGAGAAAAAGATCATTTTAATAATCTTTTTGTGGCATGGACATCAGCTGGTTCAACGAGTTTGTTTTGATTGTTTTGAAATTTAACACTGACGTATAGTAAATCAGCGCAACAGCTGTTTCTTCAAAACATTATAATTCAAACTGTTGAGCTCAAAACAATATTAATTAATAAATTTGTTATAATATTAAAACATTTCTTGACATTTATTTCGCATTATTAATAACTTCTTTATCGATAATATCTACGGTCGGGCGAAGAGTATGAATGGCGATGGATGATTGTATTATTATGTTACAATACTTATTTTACTGTACATAATTCGACAAACAATAAATTTTCTTTTTCTCACTATTTTGTAAAAGTAAATAAGCAAATCGTACCTTTGTTATTTTTTACTTTGTTTAGTTTAGTTATAGGCTAATACTAAGTTTACTTATTGTTCATATACTTCTATTATATTTGTCAGGTTAAGTGGTAGAGAGGACCCTCATAGTCCTAAATTTTGCCTGAAATAAAGACATTTTCATTTAATTACATTATTATTTGCATCATGACAAAAAATATCGTTCATCACTCGGGCTGAAAGTTTCTTTTTGGCTTCCTATCATTTAACAGACTCGCTGTCAAAAGTGTCACTTTAGGACCTAGTGATGAAATATACTATCTTTTCTAATTGATAGACGAAACCAGACACTTACAGCCTCGATAGTATATTTTATCCTTTCCAAGCTGTGTTACGATTAAATGAATTTATTTAAAGAGTCAGCCATAGCGCAAAAACAGCTGTTCAAGTACATTGCCTACAACTAGACAAACCGGGTATTTTCTAAAATATCAGTTAACTTGTCGAAAGTATTTCACCTTTTGACTTTGCTTCAGAATGATCAAAGATTGAAAAAAAAAAACTTATAACTGTACTACGTTTTATGTCTCACCATCCGCACATGACTCACATCTGAGTAATTAATACGTATTGGAATCAAACACGTCTCGTAATGCATTTGACTTGCTAATCAGGCAATTACAGCTGGCAACAGTTTCAGCAACTGTCGCTTGTCAACTGAGTCATTATCAGTACGCTGATATTCAAACAAGTCCAATTATAACCCAGCAACTGATTCTGTTGATTTGTATTCAAGCTATTCTAAACTCAAACACTTCAAAGAAGTGAAAATACAAACGCAGGTGCATTATTTATTTACAAGCATAGATCTACAATTTATCATTTTTATTGCATGTATTTTAAATTTTAAGGCAACCCTACAACTTAAATGTTACTGTCCTTGATCTGCCTAGGATCTGCCATAGAAAAATGTGCATACAACTACTGAAATTTGATCGCGAGTTTTAAGGTTGTACCTATCGTTGAAAAAAGTCAACTATTGTTTTAACTTAATTTCTTTAGAGACAATGTACTACAGTAACATTATCTATACACCTTTTGATGTTGTAATATTGAAGCGACCTACATTCAACACGATGGAATATATTATCTATTAAGGCCAGATAGATTTTTAGTTGTTCTACAATGTAAAGCTCCTTTCGTTGCCTTGCCGGTTAAGATTCCCATCGACCATTAGTACCGCCAATTAACTTAATTTACACCAGTACACTGTTTCCCTTCAAAACCCCTTAAAAAGACTCCTTTAATATTTTTGGTAAGTGAGGTCTTAAGTGATTTTCACTAAATAAACTCTACGTGTAATAAATTAGTTGTAAATTAGCGTAAACTGCATCCAGTGTGCGTGAAAGCTAGTGCTCAAAACTTGTTCTGGGGTTCAGGATTAGAGCTCATTTCATGGTCCCAGGTTTAGTTTTTACCATGCAAACTGCACGAATTTCTCATTTTCCTAAAAAACTCGCTAAAATCAGCCAGAGAGAAGTTGATTAAAAATGTTAGTGAATCTGCTGAGTTGTTTTTATTTTCTCACTTGTAAAAACGTGACAAAGGTTCCGTGAGCGGATCCGTGGCGGATTGGTATCGCGCGCGACTCCGGAGCTCATCACTCCGCTGGCGCGGGTTCGATCCCCGCAGTCACCACTTACAATTTGTAATGTGACTATACGGTGACGCTAGGTAAAGGTCGAGGTTGAGTGGTAGAGAGGACTTTGTAGTCCTAACTTCGCCTCGTTAAACAAGACAAACTTTACTTTTTTTAAAGGTTTAATGATATTTTTTATTTTAATGCTTGGTTTTAATATTTAACTAAAATTAGTATTAAAAAAGTTCTCAGAGAAGTCACTGCAGGACACAGTCGCCATGAGGTGTCTCAAGAAATTGCTTGTTTTTTATCAGACACAATACAAAATGGCCAAACGGTACAGAACACTCTTTAGATGTTCAGCACTACTCGTCCTTACAAGTTGAGGCTCGTGCCTACAAATCTAAAAAATTCTGACTAATATTTACGAATAAAACATTTAATTCGCAAAAAAGACTCTTAGAGAATGTAAATAATAAAACCTATTCAGACTCACTATATAAGGCCTTCAAAATGTTTGCGACAACAGTGACACTAAATCATGAACTACAGATGCACTTTTAAATCAGACAGTCGTGATTGCTCGTAACTCGTAAATAATTGGTTTTGGGAATGGTTAATTATCAGCTGACGAGGTTCAAGTGTCTCACTATTGGTGAATGTCTAATCATCAATGAATTTGTCAAACCTTATTGCTTGGACTACGTTCGAGAGTGATATCGACTCATCTGTAATTTGGTGAAAATAACGTATGGCATGTCATAGGTTGCTGTATTTACTGACATATTAAACACTACTTAAAGTAGACAAAAATACTACTTTACAAAAAAATATACTTTTGACAAACATGTAACTATACTTGTTTAATGTAGTTTAGTCCATGTGAATGACTTAATTTAACAATAAAACATTTAGGATTAAGAACAATATAATATGAGAAAAGTGGGTACAATTTAATTGTACGTGATACAACTTAGATTTATTTAGTACATGTGAAAACATACACGTATGCATGTCAAAACAACAATAAGAGACTTTGATCAAGTTCAAAAGGTAGTATCTGAAAAATAAACTATAGATAATCTTAATAATGATTCTATTTTGAAACATTTTTCGTACCTGAGACTACTGCAGACTTTATTAGGGAATTTAATTTGAAAAAATGAGATATTCATGCCGTTTCAAGGTAATACCAGACCCGAGACCAGCATGAAATGTGCACCAACCCTGACCCTTAGAACGCGTTTTGAGTATTTTTTCAAAACTTAATATGCATATATAAAACTAGTACGGTCCAAAATTTTTCTTTAAGTAATAAATTAGCTATTTATCTAGCGTTTATACAAATAATTAAGTTTTATAATTTGAATGTAAACAGGGTGATTTTAAGTTAGTGTTAATAACGGTTTCGTAAAACTACAACCAATTTGTGCATTGCCCGAATTACGTTTCCAAAAACATCTCGATTTCTTCTTTTAAGTTCCTTAATGCAGTGCACTTATTTGAGAACACTCTATATTTGACATTACCCGAAAACATTCCTAATTCCTGGGCCTCCACGTTTCCCAGACATTACACGCTTAGATTTCCTTGAGAATAGAGTGTTATGTCAGATACTGATATTCACAAAGAAAGTTCAAGACATTAAGGAACTTAAGAGAAGACTTCAAGAGGTTGTTTTGAAGCATAAGCTAATGAAAGGTGTGAGGTTAAAATAAGATTACAAACATTGTGTGCAAACCATGGAAAACATGTGGAAATTATAGTTTACTTTCCTTGTAACATATCCTGTAAAAAATGAGTACTAGTAACTTATTGCATTTGTTATAGATTTTCTATATCACGTAATAAAACAACTCTTAAATTTTTTAGTTGAGTGAACATTCACTCACTCAATACCAAAATGAGTCCAACAATTTATAACCAAACCTTATAATCGAGAGCCAAGCTAGCGAGAGAGTATACACATCAATGTCAACGTATTTACGTGTCTGGGATTTTCCTTATTCACAGCGGGATTAACCACGGCATGTTTGATCTACAGGAGATTGCAAGTTGAAGACAAGATAAGTCCTTTGTGTGGATCCTGAAAGGCAGTGATACACGTGCTCTAACCTAACCTGATCAGACTCAAGTAGATCACAACTCTACTGTGCCAATATTGGCTGCCGTGTGGACAAGATTAGTCTTTTGTGTGGATCCTGAAAGGTAGTGATACACGTGCTCTAATCTAACCTGATCAGACTCAAGTAGATCACTACTCTACTGTGCCAATATTGGCTGCCGCAGACAAGATTAGTCCTTTGTGTGGATCCTGAAAGGCAGTGATACACGTGCTCTAACCTAACCTGATCAGACTCAAGTAGATCACTACTCTACTGTGCCAATATTGGCTGCTGTGCAGACAAGACTAGTCCTTTGTGTGGATCCTGAAAGGCAGTGATACACGTGCCCTAATCTAACCTGATCATACTCAAGCAGATCACAACTACTGTGCCTATTGGCTGTGCAGACAAGATTAGTTCTTTGTATGCATCCTGAAATTCAGTGAAACACCCTAAGGGTCGTTTTTTCAATTGAGCCTTAACCGGCGGTTAAAATTAGACAAGAAGCCAACCAATGGAAAAGCCGGATATTTTAGGTTAAGTTTTACTTTGTCTGTTTTGATTTTGCATTTTGGTGTTACAGTTTGTATTTGGCAGAATTCGCATAATGTGTACATATTAAATTCAATTAAAATTGTAAAACTATACCTTTAATGCATGAAAGATCTTCAAATCCATTTAAATACTTTGAACGTTGCGTGAAAAATAAACATTGTAGACTGTAAACAACTTAACCGACGGTTAGTTAACCAGCTGCTAACCAGGCAATTGAAAAACGGCCTCAATGTGTTTTGATACCTTAGAGTAAGTTATACAATTTAGAAATGTGGTCAAATTTATGTTTGTAAAACTAAAACCGTTCCTAAAACGTTTGATGAAAACTAAAGCAAAGCTGGAAATATGTTTTCGTTCCTGTTTGAGTTGAAAGTAGGCGTTGTTGCTTCCTTAACATTTTGTGACACTACAGTATTTTAAAAGGGTAAGCAGTCTCTTCAGAAACTTTTCTTCCACGGTTTTAAATACATACAAGCACACACTCTTGAATAAAGTAGTTCGAGCATTGGCAAATTCTATGAAGGTATATTATACAGGGTGTTCCACGGCAACCTTGCCATACTTCAGGAACTTGTTATCTGGGTCAGTACGACCAAAAACTACACTATAAGATGGTCTTTAAATCATCAGATGGAGAAGTTTTCTGCATTAACGCAATATTTTAATTTTACGTTTGCAGGAATTAATTATAAACGTAGTTTTTAATATGTTTATAGCCAAATCAATTTTAAACAAGTACGTCAATTTTAATTTATTTTTGCACTGGTCAAGGCATACTTTTTCCACTTTGAAAACAAAATAACATCGAAAACCACGTATTTACAAGATTTTGCTCTTCAAAACGCTTCACGTAGTATTACCAACAAATTGGCTGCAGTATCAAAGTTGCAAAATTTGTTCTCAAACGTTAACAAAACAAAATGTTAATTTATTTTATAGGCTGCAATTTAGCAAAGTGTTAAAAACAGTAAAACCAAAAGTATTTAAAATTAAATTCCAACATTAAATTGTTTTTAATTTCTTTTGTTTTAATTCCAGAATTTTGTAAGTACAGTGTTGTAAGTACATTTTGAATGCACTATATTTTTGTTGGTAAACATTTTGTAATCTTAATTTTGACTTATTTTACTTTAATTCCCCATCACCATAGGTTCTTTTTGCTTGCGTATGGTGGTCTTATGAAGCGGGTAAAGTGGTGTTTAGAACGAACGGAGATTCAACCAGCAAACCCTCAGGTCATGAATCTAAAACGCAATAACTGCTCTGTCACAACAACGGTATTTGTTTATGAATGTTTAATGTACCAGGTACTTCTTCAATGTGAGATTTAGATCATGGTTTAAAAACAAAAGAAATTAAAATACAATTTAATGGCAAAACGAACAATTTTAAATACTTTTGGTTTTTACTGTTTTGTTACTTTGCTAAGTTTTAGCCTATAAAATATATTAACATTTTGTTTCCCCAGCTTTTTGTTATTGTTTCATTGAAGGACAATTTTACAACTTTTGGTATACTTGCAGCCAGATTTGTTGGTAATTACGACGTGAGAGCGTTTTGAAAATGAACAAAAACTTTTAAATACGTGGTTTATGACAATTATTTTGTTTTCAAATGGCAAACGTATGGTATCCCTTTAACCAGTACAAAACAAAAAAAATGAAAATTTGGTTCTTGTTTAAAATTTATCTTTGTTCTAAATCTATTAAGAAATATTGTTATATGTTAATTTTTGCTAACGTAAAATTAAGAATCTGGCGTTAAGACAAGAAAACTTTTAAAAAGTAGTTTTTCATGATATTTCTAATTTTATGATTTTAAAGGCCGCCTTATATTGTAATTTTGGTCGTAATGACCTGGTAACAAGTTCGAAGTATGCCAGGGTTGTCGTGAAACACCCAGTATACTTGTCAGTACTGTATTTCAAATTACAAAAAAGATACCTAACGACAAAAGACGCTGACATAAAAAAGAAAACTAAATTTTCGTTGAAAGGAAGAAGATTGATGGCAAAGATAAAAGGTTTCACCTCCAACCCATTTTGTAGATTACGGTTTTACTTAGTTCCGAGGGGCATCTCTTAAAACAAATTGAAACGAAGCAATCTAGTTAAGTGATGTAACGTAGGTTTTACGTTTACATTTAGCTTATGTTAAGTATTATGAGAAAAATATGATCTTAGGGCAACTTAACAAATAGCTTTCATTTCATAGGGTTGTAAATCGCAAGAACACATTTTGCTAAAATATAGACATATTTATTTATCAATATGCGGCAAATTACGTCATTCTATTTGGTTTTATTCTATACTAACCATGGCCTTAAGAATCATCAATTGTATACAATTTCAAACTTAAGTGCAAACGGTGCACATGATACACATATAAACACGAAAATAACGTACAAGAAATAAACCAAAACAAAGACAATGATATTTTACTAATATTACTACAGTAGCGAACGCGTTTTTGGAATAAGGCCAACAAGAGATACACATATGAAGGTTATAATAAAAACATCACTACAAAAAGAGCGATGAATATTAATAAATAAAATCATTAGTCTGAAAATTTAGATATAATTTATGAAAATACAAATCTGTGCTGTTGAATATTTTAAGACAAAACGCATGTGCTCATTGCTAGATCTATCATTGATAACGATGTTAATTAATAGAATTGAACTTTTAAAACACGCAAGGCGTACTGTGTGGGTGAAATTTTGACCCCAGTGCCGAAAAAATTAAAAATATCTTCCTCAAATTTCAATAAGGTAACTAAGGTTTTCAGTATCATAAGTACTTGGTTTTCATAACTAAGGGTTTCAGTATCATAGTATTAAGCATTAAGTACTTGTATAGATCATTACAATTGTTTCCATCAAAATTCCAATCCGATTTGAGTCCTATAGTCGTTCCTAATTAACAAGTGCAACTTACAGATTACCACGGTGCTTTTTAAGTGATATACGCGACAAGATAAATGTTTCTTTTATTGGAAATGACACATTGTACGAATCATATCACGTTTCAGAGAGCCACTAAAAGGACATCGCATCAAGAAAGATAATGATTCAATATAAATGGAAATGCTCCACGCTGTCCTTTAGTAGTAGGATCTCACGGCAGCAGTTCAGCGTTCTTTATTATATGTAGTTCTGTCTGCGTAGTACTTCGGTTTGCACTAAGTTTTCCTTAAATTGACAGGTTTAAGCTTAGAAATTCAATAACCGACCAAAATTGAAGAAAAAATACTGTCTCAACGTATGTTTTTTCCTGTTCCTAGATGGTTTTCCTTTTCGAAAAAGAAAACTAAAGATACCTTTCTACGTTAAATGGTAAATTGGAAAGGCACTGTAAAAGTTGTTACGTTATAATTATAATTATTTGTATTATTATACGTTATCTATAAACTATTATTCTGATTAACTTTTAATCCGCGTTCACATAAATATTTAAAGCTTGCAGCCACAAACCCGTTGTAACTTACGGCTGATTCCTATACTTTTTTAGTTGGTAACAGTACTTTATGGCAGTTTTGTCCTATTTCCGGACACAAATTATTTCTTCTCTGCAAGTAATTGGTTAGTGGTAACAAGAACAAACATTTCATAAGCTGCATTATATAAAACACAATAAAATAAACTCAATATTACAATCACGTTAGAATCCGTGTGAATTCTACGAGAATCTGTGTTACCGTGGTCAATCTTGGTGTCTAAGTTTGATTTTGAAATTGTATTTTTCTGTCAAATTACTGAATCGTAAGTTTGAATTAAAAACTTAAATTAAAAAGGCCAAACATAGCAATTAATAACTTTATTCTAGACCTCCGGTGTCATACCGCGTCATAAAACTAACATTAAGGTCGTCAGACGTTTCGCACATTCTGTGGTGGGGTATCCTCAGTGACGTTTTAGCTGTGTCTTCACTGAGGATGCCACGTCACAGGATTAGCGAAACGTCTGACAACCTGTATGTTAGTTTTATGGCGCGGTATGATACCGGAAGCTAGAATACAGTTATGACTCCGGCTCAAGCCTACGTATTAAGATTAATAAATCACTTTGTTCACCAAGTGTAATAGTAAAACTGTTAGTTTTATACGAAAGATACAACGTAAGGAAAAATCTACTAAATTGTACAGTTTTGATTTAATATGTACATTTCTGTCATGCGCACACACATAAAATCTATGCAGTTGTACGTATTTCAACAAACTTATACTTAAATCACATTTGCGTTTTTAATCCGTAATCTAAGGATTGTAAAACGTATACCCATGATGTTTTATGACTTTTTTATCAAAATTCCTAGCAACCATCCCGTTTTTAGGTAAGAATAGTCATAATTTTATTTCCGAATTTTTATTCTGATATAGTTTTACAAGCATATTGGTAGTCAACTATTTCAAGTAACCACAATAGTCCAAGGCTAGAAGCAATGTATTTATTATGGACCCATGGTGAAGTTCTACTTACCGTGATAATTACGGGCCAGATTGTTGCTACATACGTCATAAACATGGCCAAAAACTTGATAATAATTCTTTTAAGGTTATTTAAGCTTGTTAAATCAAAGTAACTTTCCGAATATAACACTAGACTTATATTATTATATTCACATAAAGGGTTTAGCAACATCCCTTCAGGCATGCCTTCATAACTTTGTCAAAACAAATATAACACATTTATTTTTGCACCTATTCATGTAAAATAAGGTTATACACAAAATAACTAACAAAAATTATCTGTTTTATAAATATAGGAGTTTACCGACATTCTTTCTAAACGCATAACGTGTTAATTTCAATAAAGTACGGAATAAATCCAAAGTATAACTATGAACAGTGAGTGGCAGTTGGCGTTAGTCCAAGTGGGTCAGTTGTCACATTTGTTGTGAAAAGTACAACAAGTTGTGGAACACTGAATCACTGGACACATACGTGACACAGAGGATGTCAACTGACACTTTGTACCTCTCTGCACAATATACATTATAAGATAACAAACTCCTTTTAGTTGTCTCCTTTAGTGACTGATAAATAACAGACTAGGCCGACCCGCTGCTAAACGCCAAAGCGCCGCTGCCTTGAATGAATCGAATTTCCTTTGCAATTTGTTGCTCTAATTTGCTTCATTAACAGCCTTGTTTCGGCCTACGGCCCCAGCTTTATCTTATATTCCGACGAGTGTTACGAGGCTGTTCACTGCGCACTGAGCGCCTTAGGCCTCAGACTTACGGGGATTTTCACTGAAAGTTATACTACATATCATAAAAGGAAAACACACTTAAAATGTTGATAACATAGGAATATTTATTCCGCTCTGTTATAGACATTTTTAATCGACTTAAATAAAGTTTTGCGTTTTCATTACTAATAAAAACTACGATGCAATTAGGTCCAGGTTTAAAATTATACGTTGCAGGTATGGATTATTCCCTGATCAGGTGTGCCATCACGATTGGACGATGTTCTCTAATGATTGATGTGTATATGAACTGTTTGTGTAACCAGCGGGGTGAAGAAAGCACATACATAGACAGTACACACGACACAATTGACTACTGTTTGCCGTCATCCAGGGAGGTTTGTATACTCGTCAAACATTGTCAGTCAACCTTTAGTCCTATACAATGTAGCCAAGTGTGAGGACATCCGCATTCAATTGTGTAGTTTACTGTAAAATATGTTTCATTGTATTAAATAAGTAGCGAAACAAAGGTGTACATTCATTAAACACGCCTCTTTTCATAATAGCCCTACGTCACTGCAGAACAACCTCTCAAAATTGTTGTTTGGTACTTGCATGTTTGATTCCTGATGGTATTACATAGCACATATTTAAAAATTCAAACTTATTTGGCCCTAAACTGAAATTGATAATTTAATAGGCCATATAATTATACCATTATAGTTTTTAATTGCATTCAGTAACTTGTCTCAACCCTGGACTACAGCCTTGACTTTAAATAATTAATCTTAGCTTAACTTGATTTAAATCGTAGCTATTAACTTCTACGTAAATATTCATACAGTTTACAAGTGATGTTTATAGGTTATAAGCTTCATCAGATATTTCCTACGCTATGCTGTGATGACGTGAGACGTCACGGAAATAAATGAACCGTACACTGATAAGCCTTGTCTAGCCCAGCTCTAGACAGAACACAGGCTTTAACTGTAACGTATGATGTTGGAAAGCTTTTGAGAACTTAAAACGTGTTGCTACTTTAAGCACCCTTATAAAGTACTGTAACAAGAAAATATGTTACATGCAAAGAATTTCAATCGTTGAAACTTAATCGGAAACAGCTGTGCGTTTTTTCCTGGGGTTTTAATTATATTTTGAAGTATCAACGTGGAATATACTTAGGAATATTTATTATTTTTATTTTTCTATTGTAGGTTATATCTACCTAAATCTATGACTAAAAACATGTTCATAAATTGACCGTTACATACTTATTGGAGGCCCTGGCTCCTAAAATATATTAAAAACAACATTATGTTTAAATAAAAATAAACCCTCGATTTGGTTTATAACTTCTGAAGTTGAAAACGAAATCTATTTTCTAACACTTCCTTTATCGAACGAGGTAAATTTTAATTTTAATATTAAAATGCAAGTCAAAACTAACCTTTTTGACATTGAACTGTGTGTGCAGTGAGATAAATATAACAAGTTCCAAAATAGTGCTATATCGTGTTAAAAACAGTATGAGACACATTGAAAATACAATCCAAGGGTATTGTTAGTACTACTGCTACAGTGAGAACATTCTACTCTTCGACAATAAAGGAACATTTCCATTTAGATTGAGTCCTCCTTTTTCCTTAGTTTGGAGCACTTAAAAACACAGCCTAAACCTTTGTAGCGACGAAACGTGTGATTACAGCTGAACTTTAACACGGTTCTTGTTGAAAAATCTACATGATTAGTAATATCAAACTCAGTTTTTGAGGTGAGATTTTCAGAAAAACTTGTTGTAAAAGGATGGCAAGTTTTTATTTAATGCATTACACGATCAGTCAATAAACTAAACTAAATACAATCGTCTGGGATCGATCGGAAAGGGGTTCATTTAGGCGTACAACCAGTTTCAGGGGTTCTTAAAATAATTAATTTCAATATGTTCATTTATTATCTAATAACTTATTGCTCTGTTCAATTTTTAAATGTTAGCGGTACATTTTATTGGTTGAATTATTTATGTTTATTTGGCCTTTAGACTTATATTAATCTGTGGTTCAAAAATAGGACATTTATTTAACTGGGCTTGTTACTAAACTTTAAACTAAAGAAATATTTTTTGTTTGCATACTGTTATTTTATAGTAAAGGTATAATTTCTTTGGTAGGCTACACAAAGAAACAGTAGTACTTACTTAATAATCCACCATCAAGTATTTTTCGTAATTTAGCAAGAAGTAATTTAATAAATTGAAAAAGAATAATAAATTAGGATAGGTAAGGGCAATAAAGGAAAGTACATACATTTCAATTTCTTTTTATGCTTTAAAAGGTATTGGGGATAAGCCATTGTACAACGAGTATTTCTCGCCAATAAGTCAATCAAAATACAAGTAACATCTAAACTTTACGTACCATGTTTCAACTGCTTTGACCTAATAGTACAACTTGTAACATGCTCTAACCACTAAATACGTGTGCTTTAGAAATAAATTGTCAGGAAGTGGGACACAACTGTTGTAAAGCACTTAGGTTGGCACAAATACTGGATTCTGCTATTACATATCTGAGAATTGATATTTACAGCTGTTATATTAAGTCAATAACTGATTTTAAACTGATAACTAATTATTGGTGAAATCTTAATTATTCAGCTTATGCATTTGGTCCTAAAATAAAGTCTTACTAGTAGTACTTACTGTTTTATGTTTATTTGTTTAGTTATTGCTAATGCCTATTAAGAGTTTTAATCTTAAGTAGAAATTTAGAACAACACATATTTGATTATGTTTTTTTAATACCTCATAAGAATAGGTAAAACATTTACCTCATGCAAGTAATGTTACAAAAATAACTATAATCTAGTTATTCCGGTTCACAACGCATTAAAACTTCATAATTAACCTGAGATATTTCGGCCTCGCTGTGAACTACCATCTTCAGTCACTGATTGGCTGAAACCTCAGTTAATGCCAATTACGATCTTTTGTCGCGGTGTGAACCGGAAGAACTAGATTATAGTTGTGACATCAGCCGCAACAGCCTAAAGGTTGATGTTAGTATCGCTATTGCAAACATCGTTCATTTCTCTTGTAATATATCAGTCAAATAAATATGATAACACTGAATTATTTCAACCCTACTGCATTTTCAAATAAATTGAAAACACAATTTTGATCTGTGATTGAGGTTAACTTACAACTCCATCAGCAAAGTGGTTTTGGTCACACATATTCGCAACATTCGTCAGTTCTAATGATGATTCAAACATAAATGCTCTCTGGTGTTCTCCTCGTATATCATGTTCCTTCTAGCTCTGTAAATATGCGCACAATCCATCGACATTGAAATACTAACTTTTAGTATTTGAGTCTTTGATAGAAAGCTATATTAGGCCGCTTTCAGACGCTCCATCTTGCGCCGGACACGGCCGCTTGCCATTGTAATCAAATTCACTCGTGCCGTGCCGTATCCGGTGCACGGCGACAAGTCATAGCGTCTGAAAGCGGCCTTACTCAATAAAATTACTCAGTTGAAAATATGTTGTACTTGGGAATTAACTTCATTAAATCATTGGTTTATGTTCTTACAACCTCTTGCAAAAATGTATGTTGTATACTGTACAGTATTTTTCAAGGCGCTGTATACCGTACATTGTTCTATACTATTGTTAGTTTATTTGTGTCTTGACATAGTTTAAGGTAGGCTACTTGACATTTTGGTAAGCTAAGTCGACACACACAGTATAATTACGTACTGGAAAAAACTATTTCCCTTAGTACCAACGTAAGACGTAGTAACTGTGAATTCAACAAGCAAACGAAAGTTAACAAAATCCTCGATGTAAAGTAGTAGAATACTAGACGTTAAAGACGAATATAAGTGAAGTTGCGTAATATCTTTTAGAAAGACAACAATCAAAATTAATATACTCCTAATAAAATTAATAACATAACCGATGTTCCAATTAAGAAGAAAGAATTGGTCGATAAAATATAATTTATATTTTAAGACTTTAACATTTCATAACTACAGTAATAACAATTTTCACCTTTTATTTCCGTCAAGTATTGAGACGTGAATTATGAACAGTTTGAGTTTTTGTTTCGAAGTTGGCAATGTCGAAACACCTGGTGCTAAGTTGAGAGCGCAGCAACTTTGACACTTTATATAACTTGACATAATCTGATCCTTACTAGTTCAAAGTTAATTGATCCGCAACGTTAATAAGTGAGAGTAAAATAATTATTTTCCACTGCTTATCGATTTGCCTCGTTTCATTTTGTCAAACAGTATCTCAATTAAGTAATGAATTGGTGAATTAATTTAAAACTTGGGTTGGAAGAATGCTAATCATTTTAATATCAATATAATGTTTAGTTCTATTTAACTATTTCCAAGGAAACGACATAGCGACACAAATGATAACAAAATGTAATATAGAATGGCGTAGAGACAAAGAAAGCTTTACTAGCTTGAACTACAAATTTGCAGTTAGGTAGATACCACTTATTACTCTTTTTGAAAATGTGTTTATTTTAAATATGTCTAAAGGACTGACCACAGGTTTCAGTAGCCAATATTTTTAGAAATCCGGAACTGTATTTTTTTCTATTTTACATTTTAGTTAAAAAGTTCAAGTTTCTGAAAAGAATTGATTTCTCCTTGTGAAAAGGGTCAATTACTTTAGTGAGAGAAGTGACAGCCACTAAGTGTGTTCACTGAAGTGTTAAACTGGACTGAACCGGATATTGTACATTTCCTACCTCGCCCACTTCACTTCCGAACCTGTAACCCTGGTAAACCTTAACCAGTGTAATATTGCTATTTTAACTCAAATGTTAGACATTGAATGTAATAATTTGTGTATGAAATAAATAAAGAAATATGAGACATGCAATAACTATATTATATTGTTCAAATTTAAGACTAAACTCTATTGTTTTGAGATGCAGAAATAAGAAGTAGGCTATTATAGAACACATAGTTGCAGTAATTGTGAGTAAGCGATTTTGTAGAGAATAGGAGGAGCTTCCCATTTCACAAAGTCAAAATCAAAAAGATAAATGTATGATATAAACGAGTAAATGCTTTAGAGAGGAATATTGGAGGGATGATAACGTAACATAGTGACCTCAAATTTTAGTAAGAAAGGGGAACAGACACATAATAAAACTGTAGTATAGGCACGACGTTTATCTGTGCTTGGGTTGGCTGGGAGAACTATGAATCAGCTGCGTTTTCTCCAGGTTTTGAAAGGTCCTAAGCCAATGGGAAAGCTTGAAAGTTGACGTAATTACCCCACTTCTTTTTTCAATCGCATGGAAGTTGGAATGCAGCACAGTTTTGGATTAGAGTATAACATACAGCTATAAACCATTTAACACATAACTAACTCTCTAACTTATAGCTAGGAAAATACAGAGTATTAAACACTAAAAATTCTGTTACAAGTAAGTGGCGGTAATCGGTGTGGTGTCTTGCGAAATATTTGAGGAGAAACCAAGGAAACTTTATTCAATGGTATGCCAATGAAGTTGTGCGTGGTAATTAACTAAACTACGTTTCGGAAAATGTCAAAGTGAAATATAATTTTTATAGTTATCAACTTTAATTTGAAGTCATTATTATATTAAAACTAATAATCAAGTTCTAGTTATTTCTGAAGGGTTTCCGTTATTATAAGTTTAACAAAATCATTCCTTATATTCAAAATCGTTGGACAAATATTTATTTATTTATTCTATTTATGTTTAAAAACTTATTTCTAAGGTATAAAACGTACATTATTACAAATACGTACATTATACAATCTCACTTAAGAGGTAAAAGTAAATTCTTGCACGTTAAATGTCCAAATCGTACAAGCACTTTTCAACCAACCAATTTTTCAATTTTGTCTCTAAAAGCTTTATTTTCTGCCTATATAAACTGGATTTTCGTGATATTTACAGTTATGCGAGTTTGGCTTTTGAGTTTGAATTTTGAACAAAAAAAGTCTTCATTTATAATATTCAGTACAGTTTCATAAACATTAATACTTGGTACTGTTAATACTTTGTTGGATTTAAAACTGTCACTACAATGTTCTTTTAGGTTCATTGTCCATGTATTTCATTGCTTTTTTTGCAGTAAAAATAGTTTTGAAGTTTTTTCAATGATGAAGATTTCCAAAGTATAATGGAATATGTAATGTGAGAATAAAGGTAGCTATAGTAGCATTGTAAAGAAAGTTGTTTACATCCTAATTTCAAATTAATCGAATTATATAAAGTGATGTAGATAATTTTGAAGCAAGGTTATTTATGTGTTCATTCCAGTTTAAGTAATCATCAAATATGTCTCCTAAAAATTTTGTTGAGTTGACTTCTTTCAATAAACATTTGTCTAAAGTTAAATTTGGTGCCTCTTCATAAGTTGTTATTCTATAATTAGTTTTGAAGTACATATATTGGTAATACATGGAATATTAGGGAACGTAGTGACTAGTGATAAATGTCTACAGTGAACTCGAAGTATCTCTGGAGCTCTGGTTGTATACAGGGGGTTAACACTCTCAACTATACAACACAGTTGGACCCGGAGAACTACTCAGTTCATGTCCCAGGATGAGAACAAGGAGACATTTCCATTTAGATTGAGTCTCCTCATGTTTGCCATTGTACTGTTGGAAAACACTACAACTGTTTCACCTAATAAATGTATTTGCACATCATAAAATACAAAGCATTTTGAAAATAAAAGATGAATAATGGTTGTAAAATGTTTTAATGCCTCTTTTATTATATTTTTTTAACTGTCCACGCCAATGGTATTTTGATAAAGATACTTAACCTAAAATTTGTGGGCATCATCAAACGCTTTTTCATACATGTTACATATGTATGAAACATAATTGGTTGAACAACAAACGTTTTTTTATTTGTATTATGTTAGCAACTTTGTGAATAACTAAATGCGTGTTTTCTACAAAAGGACTGGCCCACTCTTTGCGCTCCCATCATTACCGATTCTATTTTATCACATGCGTCTGTCCGAAATATAAAACAACGAAAAGTTTTTATACAGACTTTTATGCAATTAATCTTTTGTTCAAAGATAATCTGAGTTGATAATAATGAGGGATATCATGTTTTACTTAACATATTGTTATGATTCTAAATCTGTTAGTTTCGTTAGCGGTGTGCTATTGTCCGGAGGATGCGTACATTATATACAAATATTTATTATATCTTATAAGTGTTTAGAAAGTTGATATGTTAGAATTAAATAAATAACCAACTCGTATAAATCGTAATATATTGTTACAATATATTGTTTACAAGGCTGTATATACAATATTTTGTATATTTTAGAAAATAAATCTACTAGTATAGTATTCATCTGTTAATTGACTCGTGAGTTCAATTAATGTAATTAATGTAATCATTTTTTTCTTCGTTGTTAACTTAGCTTAGCCTACGCTCCTTTAAACAAATGTTTAAACTATAGAAACCGTTAAAATACACCAAGAAATATATGTTCTCGCTTTTAACCGAAGACAATCAAGTAAAGCTATTATAAATAAACAAACTGGTGTCAATTACACAAGTATGTTTTGGTAGACACGGCAATTTACAACGAAATATTAAAGAGAACGATTGTTTAAATGTGCAAGTGAAAACAAAGGGTGTTTTATGAGCGCATGTGTTTGCAAGACAATATGGCAGCACATTGTAAGGATAAAATATTGCTTACAGGAAAATTAAACCACGAACTTGGCTTAAATGTGTTCTGTGCAATTAACGTTATTAAAGTTCTCCTTGGTAACTTTGTTGTGTTACCAAATCAATAAAACAACAAAGAAACAGATAACGATATCCACTTGTTTTAGAAATCGTTCCGAAGGACGAATTTCTTTCAAATTTATAAAGGAAAATACGTTAAACTCTCGTATAAAATCTAGTTTTCGATAATTTAAAATAAAAATACCTTTAAAAGTGATATATGGTTAAACACAACTTATAAACTGTATTATGATCACTTTTGAGTGGTAGTTGATCTTACTATACGCGTAGGATACGGTATTATATTCATCCAGTAGTATTCGAAATGTGTAGTAGTGTACATTGACTATTTAGGATAGTAGTGTAAACAACAAACAGGTTTAGTACTTTCCAGGTCGCTTTTAAAGTCAACAACGGGATATCTTCAGAGTTAAAAACCGAATACAAACATTTATTTATACAATGTTTGTGAGAATCTAATCAATGAAAGTTTAAGTAAGAACAACTAGTGAAGTACTCACACATTAACCCAGCAAATGTAAACAAGTTGCATTGTGAAGGTCACCGTAGCTCGTGTGAAGGAGAGCATCAGCTGACCTCACCGGATATGACGTCATGCATTGTTTACCGGAAGTAATCAACCCTGTGGCTGGGAATCACTTCCGTAACCTACTCATATCTTTAATATTTAAACTGTATCAGTTTTGAATCAATGTCAAGCATTTTATAAATTATATCGATTAATCACTTTAAGTTAACTTTATATAAGGATTTAGCCGTACAACTTATACCAAACTTGTTCACTTAAGACTTAATTTGAATTCAAATTAGTGGTAGCGTTCTTTGGTTATAGGTTCTTTGGATGAAGATAGTCAAGTAGTTTAGTTACTTGTCGTCATTCACAGTATTCTAGTCAGACATCACATAGGTCCATGTTTACTATTTAAAACAGCTGCATAGTGGTACAAATTTTCGGATAACGAAGATCGTAGTTAAAACTAAAATTACTTAGTACTCGCAGTTTTTTGAGACTACGTTTAGTTAGTTTTTTTTGAATTCCGGTTGCGTATGGTTAAACAGATTACAGGTTCTTCATCGTACGACATTGATATTCTAATGAAGATTCGTAAACAGTTGAACCATTGTGTGGATGAAATATATTGGCTTTGATATTAGCACCACCTGCAGAGCTTAGAAATATTTCCTCATATTGCTTTCATAAATTACCTTTGGTTTCGTTGTTTTCAAAGTAAGTCTTTAATAAACGTGCAACCAAACATGATAACAGCACGAAAGGATACTTTTAATGGCTAAAGCAGGATATGGAAGGTTTAGTTGATGGAATAAAAACTATCAAGCCTAATCTTGCTTACGAATTACTGTATTGAGTATTTTAATATAAATACGACAATCCCTAACGTAATTACGTGTGCTTTATTAATCGGTAGTATGAACACAGGTTTCTCTACAAATCTTAATAGTTTAATGCACTTAGTTAGATTTTAATAACGCGTTTTACGTCAATTAATTATATATTTAAAAGATAGATAAGTAGCTGTTGATTGCGAACAAAGAAGTAAATTAACAATTTTTTAATAATGATGAAACAAAAGAAATACTTTGAAGAAGAGGGGCTGGGAAAGCTTAAAAACTGCAGTGAGCGAAGGACTTAATGAGAAAACTTTCCTTCAAAATATGTGACTTTCCACTAAAAATTCACTTAACCTGTTAAAAACCCTTCAGTTCGCATCTTTAACACGGTGTAACACGGTGATGGCATTTGTTAAATTATTACTTCAGTATAGTTACGTTTATAATATTACAAAATATTATTATGTATAACACATCAATACAAAGCACAAGTGTTACGATAAAATCGTAATTTGTAAAGTATAAGTAAACATATGGAGTATATTTTACTATCAAGTAAAACTACTACAACTACAAGTTTCACAAGAATCATAAAAGAACATTTTTTGAAATAACATGTTCAAGCTAAAATTAAATGGTAAATAACTTTAACAATGTTTTAATTTATTGGTCAGCGGGAAAAGGTCATAGGTCAAGACGAGCTAAAGGTTATACAAAGTAATCAACGGAATGCACTTGACGTTGTGAAGTTTGTGCAATGAATATATTATTAAAATACCCTTTAGTTGAGTGTCTCAACCATTCAGCAAAACCCTTTGATACTGTTATCATGTATTATTAAGAACAAAAAACAATAAAAGTACCCTTTTTATCAATTTTTAATAACCACACTTACCGGTTTCGGGACTTAGCCCATCATCTAGGTGTTAGGTTAATACAAATATTTTACAAAACAACAAACTTATAAACACAAAATTCAAAGCAGATGTTAAAACAGTGGACTCTTGATCAATTTTCTTTACCTTTTAAGTTGTTTATATAATCAACAGGGTTATTGGTGTTAATTGTGGTAAGCAATTGATCCGAATGGTTTTCTGAAGTTGACATAAATATGAAAGTCCTCTTTACAATTCATGCTGTCACCTTTTACGTCCGTTTCTAGGATAACCATGTTCTTTTCCATATTGAATAAGTATGGTTGGTTTCCAGCAAGTGTTCGGCAAAAGACGACTTCAAACGTTGCGTTGTTAGACCGCAAAGCTTGAATGTGCTCTTTAAATCTGGTTTGAAGGGCTGCCCTGTTCCAATATAAAAACTTGAACAGTCATTACAATTTATTCTATAGACTCAGAGTTATCAAACATATTGTATTTTTCTTGGCTTGTTCACTAGATTTTTTATCAATTGGAACGCATTTTTCTTCATTGTTTGTCTTTTGTTCTTTAATAATACTACAAGTAACCCTGTGTGAACAGACTTTTCAAATGTTATCATGTAATATGATTTCCGTATTAATACATATTGACAATTCCATTTTTTTTCTGTGGAGGAAACAGAGATGCTATATGTCTTCTTATTCTCTTATATCTTTTACATAAAAAACTGGTGTGGCTAAGTGTCAAATTATTAGGTATTTTCTGAAACCCCTTACAGTGATAACTTCTGGTTTCAAGAAACATTTTATTTGTTAAAATATGTTTCTAAAATATAGCATGAAAACGAGGAACCACAAAACTTTACAGCCCGTATTTCAGGTGCCATTTTGGGGTCAGAACTTTTTTAATAATTAGGTGATGGTTAACTTTTGAAATCTTTCTATAAGGGCGTTTTTTTTAGTTAAAACAAATGTTAAAATTGGAGGAATACGTAAAATGTTCTCTATTTCTTTTCAATCTCCCTGACGAATCATTACAGTTCGCAATGTTTACTTTCATGTTTATTTTCATTTAACGTTCAAAACATTTTGATTAATCATCTTAGGTCATTAATTTATCCAATCAGGGTTTCTTTTCTCATTATCTATTACACTTAACATGTATAAATTATGCTAAAATGACACCTCTTAGGTATTATGGACTGAAAACAGCCTAAATACCTAACTGGTGTGAGACACTCTATTCTAAAATCCTACACATGTAAAGTCCTACAAATTTCATAAACCTAACGATCAGTTCAGGCCATAATCAGTTTTTGTGACTCACCGGGTAGTTTTAAGTTGTTTTAAATCTGTTGTTAGGAAGATTTGATTCATGCATCAAAACTTTACAGAATTTCTTTCCATTGACTTGCGTAAACAGGTATTTGTTGTGTGTTCTGTTGCAGTGTGTTGGTCTGATTCACGGCTGTGATTGGTCGTTCACTGCTCCAAGCCAAGCAATGGGGCTGTCTGGTGGTTAGTCAGACAGTCAGTCAGTGTGCAGCTGACTCTGGCCGTGGACATGCTTGATTTCTCTATTTGTTTATTAACCTCTTAAGGTATTTGTACATGTTGTATTGTTTTCTAGGCTTTCTGTTATAAAACTAACAAGTTTTAGGAAAAGGTTAAAGTGTTATGTTGTAGGTTACATTTAACCTCAGATTTCCGATCCCAAAATGTTGAGTACCTTTCCTTCAATCAAAACGATGGAAAACGTACGTAATAATGTTTAAGCCTCAGATGATAAATGTGTTAATAACTGTAAAACTAAAAATGCAAAATCAATACAGACAAAGTAAAACCTAGCATCGAAAAATACCCAGCTTCCCATCAGTCCTAACTGTCTAATAAAATTAAAAATAACTTAAAAATAATATATGTAAAATAGTATTCTTCACTAATATAACTGTTCGTGCATCCTGTGAGGTACAAGTGACGGTTTTAACCCATTATGAGACATATTCAAACTTTGAAGTTTGAATAGAATCAATGAACCAAATGAAATGACGATGGCAAAATATTAAATGGTTCAAGAATTGTTTGGAAGCAGTAAACTTGATTGTTGATCTACACAGACACTGCAAGTAAAGTAAGGTTCACAAGATCCTGGTACATTATTGCTATCAATAAACTGTGTAAAGTGACAGCTACTAAGTGTATCTAGTGAGGCGTGTAACCAGTCCGGATACTGTTCATTTCCTGACCACTTTCAGTCTCTTATTCTTCCTCCATTCTGCTAGGTGATATTTACGAGTAGAGTAATTCATAATTTTAAACGCTCCACAACTTAAGTTTTAGTCTTAAACATGTATCACAGTTTTATTTAATTTCCTTTGGAAAAATTCAATACACCATGCCGTCAGCGTGGTAAGACCAGACTGGGACCATGACCTGAGCACCGGTCCTAAGCCCCCCCACCAACACGTCAAGAGAATTTTTCAAAATTTTGTATTAAAAATATGTAATTATGTATGTATGTATATAATCTGTACGGGTCGAATCTTTTGTCCGAGTTTAACCAATATTGTTACATATATTATTCCTTTGGAAATATCTCGGTTAAGTTTAACCCAGCGAAATCGGACTACCGGAACCTCCCTATTTTAGGGGTAGCTTTTTACCGAAAAAGGGGTTTCAATGGTCCAAAAACAGTAAATATGATTGATTTTGATAAGATTTTAAGTAAACATGTTTTTTTATTATACATCGATATACTAAAAATTATAAAATCAATTAAGTAGCTTCGAAATGCTATAACAGCGGAATAAGTAGTCAAAAAACAATTTTATTAAGATTTCAAATAGGGTTTCCTTTTATGATATGTGGTATTACCTCGAAGGCCTAAGCGAGGTTGTAATTACGGTGAATTAGAGGAACACATTGCAAAGGAAATTCGATTTACTCATGCAAGAGGCGCTTTGGCTTTCACTTTTAGGTAGCACGAACGCGCTTTTCAACGTTGATGTTTTATTCGGAAATGTTTAAACTGAGATTGTTCTGCAAATGTATGGTTAAAATACATTTATTTTATTTTTTTATTAGTAATATATCCAAAATATAAAATGGTTGTGTTTATATCAACACAGTTTACTATAAAATAAGAATTCTGCAGGTAGTATTGCAAGACCTTACTTTATTAAATCATCTTAAAGAGGGACCTTGGATACCAAGTAGATATTGAAATAACATATTTATTTTGGTCCATTGAAACATTATATTTTTAGCGCTGGTCGATGAAGCGTCATCTACCGTTTGAACACCAGGATAAAACCAGTTGAACCCACGTGTATTGTGAGTGCTGTGTGTGTCAATTTTATCTTTACCCAGGAGTATGATACAGCAGACTAGCATCAGCTGGTTAACAATTTGTATATTCTTTAAACAAATTAAAAGAAACATGGAAATACACTTTACTACAGTTAAGCTCTATGAAAAGGTTCCTTTGACGAAAAGTTTAATTTAAAAGATTATGTAAACCCATCTTTACAGAAGACCTTTATCAGCGTCATAGTTATAAGAGTATAATTGTTCAAGTAAACGAAGAATGAACTATAACTTTATTTTTGGTTGAACTAAGACTGCGCAAATCAAAATGCACAATCAAGAACTTAAATATGATCTAGATTTACGAGTAGTATAACTTGTGTTTATTCTTTCAAACACTATGTTTGTGCAATCATTGTTTTCATGGTTTTATGTTTCAATACTAAACCTTTTACGTTTCCTTGCTATCCAAGACAAGAGAGGTATCGGTTGATGTAGAAACCTGTGTTGAATGTTATTCATCTAGTACCTAGTAAAATCGACTAACCTTTAATAAGTGAAGGTCACTAACCTACAAGAACCAGCTCTAGTCTCATAGCATCTTTGAAAACATTGTCGCTTATGTTATTAACATTTCAAAGTTTTGTTATCAACTAGTTAATAATTGAAGTAGCAAAAAATCCAAAACAGTTCTGTTATAAAAACACAAGCACATTCGTATTTTCAAATAGTTCTTTTTGAAATCAACTGTTTTTACTTAACACGCTGAAGTATCTGCATTGGAGTATTATTCTAAGAAATGTTGTCGTTGTTGAGGAACGATGTTTCTAAGTAATGAGAGGTGGATTAACTCATTACAAATAATGTAATACCTTTACCACTGCAGGTTCGAAAGAAAATGTTTCCGCTAAACACTGAGGAATCTTGTAATCTACAAATGAAAGAAAGTTGGACCTTTTACCTGAGCTATCAGTAACAGAGTCTTTTAATTTTATTTTATTTTAAAATGTATAGTAGGCCCTATTTTGTTTGTTTGTTGTTTGTTTTTTTGTGAGCCTTACACACCACTAAAATGGTAGCTATCAATTTCATCTCAACAACTTACTCCAAGTATAAGTAACATACTCAAACACACCACGTAGGTGTGTACAGGGTGTTTTTAAATGAACCACCATTGAGAACTCGTAAACTATAGTGTTACAGGAAAGTTAAAATGGGGAACACAATCTAGTTTTGTTCCAGTAGTAAAAATATGAGAGAAGCTTGTTTCAAAACAACCACCACTTTCCAATGTTACTGCAATGTAACAGTATCATGCGAAAACCCATACTTTTATAATAATTTTGGATTAGTGGCATTATTTCAGATATTTTTATTCTTGACGTTTCTTTGATATCTCAAATATGTCGGGAGATATACGCACATAAAATAGGTTTTTGGTTACCTCAGTCAATATCCAAATAAAGTTGTGTTGAGGATTGTTACTTCTCCGGGATGTTTCGATGTGAAGACATCATCGTCGGACGTGCAGTATAATTGTAGAAAATCCGCCTGTTGGCTTCGTTATTAAAGATGAAAATGAAGACACACATGAATAAACACAATACGACGAAACACCGAAATAAATTAACATATTTTACAGTTCACATAGCAAAAAACAACGAAATTTATGTCAAATTTTATTTTATGTCAAATTGATATCCAAGGGGCAAACAATGAATATTTATTAGATATACGCAGTTAAAGTTGTAACAAATGGTATAGAAAATGCATGTTTTAAACTCTGGATATCTTATAAATGGTTGGGTTAATCATAAAAGGTTCTAGAATAGTAATAAATATGTTTTCATGGTATTGTATGCATCTTTTGTAATTAACTTTTGAAAAGTATTTTTTATTTTAAAAAGTGTGTTTTTTAGTTTATTATTGTATATAAACTAGATTCAGTTGAAGTGTAAAAAATGGTTGCAAAGGAAATTAATTGAGTGCAGAAAACTAATATTCAAGTTAGCTTATCCTAAACTTCTCAATTCCTCTAAAATCCGAGGAGCTGTCTAAGCCTTTTCATACGATTAATAGCAAACACAAGTCCATCGACAGAAAATAAACTGTCCTCTTCTGTATTCGTTAATAAAACAATTGGTTAAAACATTACATGCACTGTTGTAACCCTTGAATCACTTTGACACTAAAAGTAGTTTAAAGCAAACAGAGAATTAAATAAAGTACCAAAGAAAACCAATTTGTACTTTTGAAGTTTAAACAATGGAAGTTGACTTTCAAGTAAAGTTATGCTCTTTCTACAGAATTAAATCAAGTTTTCGCAAGTGTCTTTGTTAGAAAAGAATAAATTGTTTTCATCTTAAGAGTTACTTAAATTATTTTAAACTCTGTGTTCAATTATAACTTTGTTTATTCACATCAATACGTGTATTCGTATAGTAAAATTTCAATAATCCTGTTTCACCAATTTAAATTGCAGATTCTTTAATAGCTACGTTACACACCGTTTTGCGTAGCTTACGTCTAAGTTTAAATAGTTTATTATTTTAGTTGCACAAATTTAAACTAAACTTGTACCAATTCACAGCTAGGAATTCACTCAGTTAGCAAGAAACTTTGCTTTTCATGGTACAATTTCATAATAAAGTAAAAATAGTTGTAATCGTTCTCCTTTTTTTAAAATGGGTTATTCGTATAGATTTCATAATTACCAAATGTGTACATTTAATATTTTAACAGCTGGTAACTCGGATTACTTGTATTATTGGTGTGGCCATAGACCAGTGGTATAGAGTGTGCTTCGCACAACATCAGCCCGGATTCGATTCCCGGAATCAGTGATAACTTTTCAAGATGGCCACTTCCCGTGGTTCGGAAGTGACGTTAACCCGTTGGTCCACTCCATTGGTCGTTGTGCTATTAACTAATAACCTGATCTGGGGAACGGCCAGCCCTAGTTTGTAACAAGATTACACCTCATCATCTATCAAAAACACTCAACACACTCACCCTTCATCCCATTTTCACCTTCAAATACCCTCTACGAGTGGTCAGTGTCTCAAGTCAAGGTATCAAAGCAATTTTACAATAACTATTAAAATCATAATTTTAAGGCAAATACATTTATTTTCATTCTCTTAATTGAAGTAGTAAGTTAATTCAATAAAGTTAATTGAAAAGCATAACAATAACTTCAGCCAAACATCATGTTAATTGGAATTAATGGGTGTAATTGTAGTGTTATCTATATTTATAAAAGGCTTTTACCTGACTTACTGACTGACTGACTCACTCACTCACTCACTCATCATCGCCGAGCCAAAACTACAAGGCCTAAAGAGTTGAAACTCTGCCCACCTGTTTGTGGTAGCCCAAAACCACCCACTAAGAAACCGTTTTGTAAAGTTTTGATTTTAAGGGTGGTTTTTGACGGGGTTAAATTAAGAAAAAATGGGTCGTGTACGTCTTTACTATTTGACCGCTAGCGCCTAAACGTGTGTTCCGATCTTCAATTTGATGGAAAATCGTCAGTGTGGCATGAAATTATCTACAAGTTTTACCCGGAACAATTTTTTTTATCTCTTCAAGTTTACGAGTTATTGAGCAAAATGTAAAAAAACTGGTCACTTGGCCCAGTTTCTCCCGCGCCCCACCCCACCATATTGACCCACTCTTCTATCCAGTTGGTAAATTTTCACTCTGTGTTGGTAAAATTTCAGATAACGATGTCCTGTTAATCTACTATTTAGGCATTGCAGAATACTTTATTTATTCTACGTTTATTCAGACTAAGATACTTACTTACCTGTACGTTGAAACAGTTATACTGTATTACTGTTCTAGAATGGTTATATGCTTGAATTCTTTAATACTGCAACTGTACTGTACATCAATACGGTAAGTTAAGGATTCTAAAGATGTATCGAATGATTATTAGTGATTTCTACACGCTGAATTAAAAGTATAAGCATGGGTAAAGGATGCTGGTGTCAAATTTTATAAATCTAACGCTTGATTGTTTTATAAACTGACTGAGTTGTCCATAAAATGACTATTAAAGTAAAACAGTTTTACGGCGGAACGTATTATTTGACGAGATACGAGTATTACCTTGCAAGTCAGCTTATTAGCAACAGCAAATAGTTAAAAGTTAGTTGTAATTTTTAGAAATGTTCAAAGACATAATATATTTAGGAGGTCTAACCTTAGTTTTGTGGAACAAAATATTAGCTTTAAAAATATACATTTTGCGCCCAACCTAACCAAATTGATGTAATAAAATAAGACTTTTGACTGTACAATGCAATGAATCTATCGGTTTTTGGTTGATATACATATCGGTTGGTCTTAATATACAGATACTTTGCAAAGACCGAAACTGGCATGAACAAAACTGTCTGTAACGTTTTTAAGGCATCTTGGACCGCTTATAACTCGAAATCGGCTGAAGCTATGGGGGTGAAACTTCGATTAAAGGTTTAGCCCGTTACGAAGTGTGACTTTAGCTATATTTTGTATCCATACAACGTCCACAAAATAAATGGTGAAGGACCAAATGGGCACTTAACACGTTTCTAAGGCGTATTGGACTGCTTATAACTGGAAATCGGCTGAAGCTATGGTAGTGAAACTTTGTTTAAGGGTTCAACCCATCACGCATTGTGTCTTTAGCTATATTTTGTATCCATACAACGTCCACAAATTAAATAAATGGTGAGGGACCAAAGTGGGCTCTGAAAAGGTTTTTTCCCACCGGCACTCTCGGTGTGTTTGGTAAATTAGTCCCCCACCCTTCCACTCACGTGGTCGCGGTGGCGAGTCACTACTGGCGAGGCGTAACTGACGGAACAAAATTATGTTTGTCTGTCTGTCTCTAACGTTTTTAAGGCACATGGGACTGCTTATAACTCAAAATTGTCTGAAGCTATGGCGGTTAAACCTCGTTAAAAGGTTTAGCTCATTACTCTAAGTGTCTTGACTTTAGCTATATTTCATATACATACAACGTCTACAAAATAAATGGCAAGGGACCAAAGTGGACTCTGAAAATGTGTTAAGGCATTTTGGACCGCTTATAAGTCCAAATCGGCTAAAACTAATCACGCAGTGTGTCTTTAGCAACATTTGATGTACATATAACATCCTCAAAATAAATTGCAAACAATCAAAGTGGGCTCTGAAAACAGCCGGAATGGCGTGGAAGTAACTATGACTCTCGGAGAGTGGCGCGGTGGGATCTCCCTACTGGCAAGGAGGATCAACAGGGATCTCAGGGAAAGAAGAATTACGACAGCGAGGAACCCTTGACCACCGATGAGGAGTACCCCAGGAGCTACGCGGAACAGAGACGGAAGCGGAAGAAGACATCTGAGGACCTGGACACGCCGGAAATGGAACGCCTGCTGGCCAGCATTGCCCAGCTGAGGAAGTTCAGGAGGGATATGTGCAAGAAGACAAAAGGATTGGGCACAGCGGAACAGCTCGACAACGTGATCAGGGATATTGACGAGGCTGTCACCGACCTGAGGCTCCAGGAAACGGCCAGGAAATGTAGGGAAGAGAGCCGCGCGGAGATTCGGGCCATATTCAAGGAAGGTATGGAAGAGATGTTGCGGAGATCGGGGAGCCATATAACAACAGCTAGCGAGTCGTCATCGTACGCGGATAAACTCAGAGGCCCTCCAATCTTGATCAACAAGAAAAAGGTCGAGCCCAGAACTCAGGATAAAGTGGTGACACTGTACCCAGCGGCCGACGACGAAGGTAAACCGTCGAAGACCTCTGAAGAAGTTAGGGGTCTGGTTTGGGAGAAGGTCAAGCCACGAACCCATAAAATCAACGTGAAGACTATGAAAGGTATGAACAAGGGAGGAGTGTTGCTGGTGGCCGAGAACAAGGAGATGGCGGACAGGCTCATCAGCACCGCTAACCTGAAGGCTTCGGGTTTCTCAGCTGGAAGACCGAACAGCGGGGCCCCACATGTGATCATCTTCAACGTTCCTGAGATGATGGACAACGAAGGCATAGTGGCGTGTATCCTGGAACAAAACCAAGAGGGAATTCCGCCGGGAGGAGACAAAATGCTGGAGATAGTAAAGGAGATAAAGGGCAAGAATGGTAGACATCTAGTCGTCAAGTGTTCGGGAGCGGCACGAGCCTGGCTTATTGAGAAAGAAAGGATTTATATTGATTGGAGTGTGTGCACAAAAGACTATATCAACGTTTCAAGGTGCTACAAGTGCCAATCTTACGGGCACGTCGCTAAGTATTGCAGGAATAAGGCGATCTGTGGTTCTTGCGGGAAGGAGGGTCATGAAACCCAAACATGTAAAGAGGAGGACGCGGAACACGACTGTCCGGCCTGTGCCAAGTTTGGCAAGAAACTTAAGCACAGGGTCACAGACCGGCTTTGCCCTACCCACTTGAGAGAGCTGTGGAGGACAGCGTACGAAGGATTTCGTATGGATAGGGAATTACAGGGATTACCTGGAACGGAGGGGCCGACTTCTTATGCGGTCCCTTGGGAACCACAGGCCTGCAAGAGTTGTCGGGCGGTGTTCACTAAGCCGGGTGCACTCTTCAAACACCACAGAATGGCGCACAGCAACGTGACCATCTTGGTCGAGTGCAGCATGTGCGGAAAAACCTTTAGGAACTTTCACGCTGCACTCTGCCACTTTTCCAAGTGTCGGGGTGAAGCAGCAATAGCGGACGCCCATGCCTGCGGGGAATGCGGAAGAAAGTTCTCCTCCGGCTCTGGATTGTCACAGCACAAGAGGCATAAGCACCCCGAAGCTAGAATGGAGGAGAGGAGACTGCTGGCCAATCAGCTACCCAAAAGAGGGCGTGGAGTGTGGGACCGCAAGATCTGGTCGTTCGAGGAGGAGCAGGTCCTCATAGAATTTCTCCGCGGGAAGGAGGGCGGTGTGAGATACACATCGGAGTTGGCCCAGGTTCTGCCCAGCAAAACACCTAAACAAATAAGAGACAAGAAGGTGGTTCTAATCGCTAACGGAACGATTCCCCCTGCTCCGCCCGCCGATGCGCTAAACGACGTCGTGTACATTTCTGACGATGATGAAGAAATAGAAGAAGGAGCGGAAGTCAACGACAGAGAGCTTCGCGTCGACGAACATGGGCAGGACAGCACATGGGAGGAAGAAATAAGAGCGGACTGGCTGCTCAGGGAGAGAAGACATGATTTGGCCAGGACCCTGGCGAGCCTGTGGAGAGAGGAACTCTTCCTGACAGGAGAGGTTCTCGATAGTCTCCTCGAAGACATAACGCTCGGGCTTGAGACCGGGGGCGGAGGCTTAGGGGAAGGAAGGCGTGAGAGCCGGGGGAGGCGCCCTAGGAATAAAGCAGGCAAAAAAAGAAAAAGATACGCCAACACACAGGAACTATACAAGGCCAATCCTAGGCGCCTGGCGGAGTTGGTCAGGAAGGACAACCTGGGCCAGCTGGGACAGGAGCCCCCTCGAGACCCGTGCGGGAGTTAAGAGATTTTATACCAGCCTGTGAAGCGAGCTAGGTGCTAGTGACGTTCAGGAGAGGGTTATCACGGAGGAAAAAGCTATCTCGCCTATTACGCCCGCTGAAGTAAGATCTCGTATCAAAAGGATGAAACCAAGGGGGGCCCCGGGCCCCGATGGTCTTAAAACCTTGTGGGCGTGCCTGGATTATCCGACCTGCTGTCGGGGTTCTTCAACGCTATCTTGGTCTCTGGACACTACCCTTCGGCGTGGAAAATAAACCACACCACGGTTATACCGAAGGAAGGTAAGGACCTGTCTACCGCCAGCGGATGGAGACCAATCACGGTGGGGAACATTTTAGCGCGGCTGTTTAGTGGTATCATGGAGGGTAAACTCCGAACGGTGACAGTGATAAGCAAACAGCAGAAAGGGTTCATGGAGGGCAACGGCTGTTTTGCCAATACAACCATGCTCCATGATGCCTGGAAAGAGGGGAAGAAAAGCTCGCTATGTGGCGCTATACTCGATATTTCTAAGGCATTCGACGCCGTCCCCCACTGTGCTATCCTGACAGCGGTTCGGAACCAGGGAGTATCCAGGAAGGTGGTGGCCCTCCTGGAAGAAATGTACAAGGGAAGCTGTACTCTATTGAAGAACTGCGGGGGAGAAACGATTAGGCTCAGGAGGGGCGTCAAACAGGGAGATCCACTCTCCCCCCTGCTTTTCAACTTAGTTATCGATCCCCTGCTGGCCGAGATCAGTCGGCTGCCGGGGGCGTTTGTTTCTTGCGGGGCCCCTTGCCCGGTGCTGGCCTTTGCGGACGACCTGGTCTTGCTGTTTAACAACGAGGAAACCCTCCAAGCGGCCTTAAGCGTAGTGACCGGAGGGCTTGCCGACGTGGGGCTGGCGTTGTCTGCGGAAAAATGCGCGGCGTTCGCCCTAAAGAGGCAAAGCAAGACCTGGGTTAACTACAACATCTCAGTCGCTGCCAATGATGTCCCCATAAGAAATCTGGATTTTGCTGAGGAGGTTAAATACCTGGGCGTGGACTTCAGCATATCCGAGGGAATGGGGGGGAGCAACATAGCGGGATCCATCGAATCAGCGGTGTCAAGGATCGTACACCTAGCTCTCAAACCAAGACAGAAGTTGGACCTATTGATCCGCTATGTGCTCCCCGGATACTACCATATTTTGATTAGCGACTTGCCCTCGGATAACAATCTAGATAAAACTGATGTTATAATCCGACGTGTAGTCAAAGAGATTTTTCACCTGCCGGAGTCCACGTCCGACGGCCTGATTTACTCCAGGAAGGTGGACGGCGGTCTGGGGTTCCGCGATTAAGGACGTCATAAGGGCCGCCCACCTCAAAACTATACTAAGGTGCTGGAACTGCAGGACGAAGCGTTTCTTGCGGTCTATCGGGCGGCCCGCTACGCCTCCTGCACTAAGACCGCCGAGGCAATGGGGCTGACTTGGCCAGCGACTGTGGATGAAATAGAAGACTGGAAGAGCCAGAGGAAGAAGAAGGAACATGAGACCTGGTCGGGCCAGCTAAGCCAGGGGAAGGGCACCAAGCTGTTCCGTAGCAACAAAGTAGGGAACGACTGGCTGATCCATAAGCGCCTACACGCAGGGGATGAAATCGACCTACTGAAAATTAGGAACAATACCTTCCCTGTACGGGAAGCCCTCAAGAGAGCGACGACCGATGGAGGATTTGTCTCCACATGTAGAAGGTGTAACCTTAAAGAGGAGACACTCGGCCACGTTATTGGCGAGTGCGCGGCCGGCTCGGGGGCGATAAGGCAGCGGCATGATGACATTGTCGAGATCCTACAAAAGAGAGCAGAAGAAGCAGGATGGCCCTTTGCGAGAGAGCAACTCTTTGATTCCGAGCGTACGCAACAAGCATCAGAAGGCGAGGTAGGTGGCGATCCGCTCAGACCCGATCTGGTCATTGTAACACCGGATCGAGCTTGGATCATCGACGTCACCGTACGATTCGAACAGGGTACATCACTGCAGGAGGCCTCCAGAGAGAAGAGTGAAAAATATAGTAGGATCATTAACTCGGTCAAGCGCGTCTTCAGCGTGACCGACGCAGTCGTCATGCCGTTGGTGTTTGGCTCCAGAGGGGGCTTCCCAAAAGAAACAGAAAGGGACCTCAGCATCCTTTCAACTACGCCTGCCCACATAGCCATCGTCAGTGGAATACTAAAGGCGACGATCTATATCTGCCGCTCCCATGTGGGACTAGGGTAGCCTTCGGGCAACGGGGACTTTCCGGCCCACCAGTGCTGTGATGAGTACTACTGGTACCGCGGGTGTGGGGGTGCCCCCCGCTGGCTCTCCCCAGCCAGCGGGCCCCACAATCAGAGGTTTGGTTTCGCGGGGGCAGTGGTTGTTCCTTAGGGCGCTAGGTAGAGATGGCATACCAACAGCCTGGGACAGAGGCACAGAAGGGACAATGGAAAAAAAATACTACTCGAATAACAAAGAAAATTAATTAAAGAAAAAAAAAGAAAAAAAAGCGCAGATTGTCACTACATTAAGTACAAAAAAAAAAAATAAAAAATAATAAATATAAAATAAAATACAAAAAAAGAATAATAAAAAAATAACAAAAATAAAGGAAAAAAATAATAGACAAATAAATATAGGGAAAGATAAGAGAATACACATTCATTCTAGGATCAGTAAGCCACGACAGACATCAAAAACTTATAAACTACTATTAAACAAGAAAGGAAAATATAAAAAGAGAAAGAAAGCAAGATAAAACAGAACAAATTTAACAAATATAATTGAATAAAAAAATCAAATAAAACAGAGAAAAAAAATATACAGCACCCCGCATTGCGGGGGAATACGCTGCAAGAACGCTAAACCCAATAAGGGGCATTGTGGGCTATCACCCAGCAAACAAATAGCCAATACTTATAAGGAGAAGACGGCGAAGTACTGAGGAGATGGACATGTCTCGAAGTACTGTAGGGAGGAAAAGCCATGTTGCTCACACTGTACGGGCGATCACGATTACAAGGAGTGCAGAGCTAAGGACGGACCAGCCGTATGTGGAGCTTGCAAGAGGTTTGGTAAAGCACATGACCATAATGTCAACGACAATAGGTATCCAGCATACAAAAGGGCTTTCGAGGTGAGCCTAAGAAAAACAGACTATGGCTGTTAACCAAGCAGAGTATGAGTTTCCGTTGGAGCCAACACAGTGTAACTGTGCCCTGGATGGTTCCAGAAACCGGGTTCGCTGGCTAAGCATCATAATTTGTGCCATGTAGGAAGTAAGATCATGTTTGTGTGCAGGAAGTGTGAGAAAAAGTATGATAAGCCGCATGCGGCTTCATGCCACTACTCAAAATGCAAGGGAATTAATCCTCAAGATCTGCCCTTTAAGTGTGACACATGCGGTTCAGCATTTACAACAGCGGTGGGACTGTCTCAAAATATAAGGCATAGGCATCCTGCAATAAGGTTGCAGCAGCGAGCTACAGCGGGGAACAGCAGAAGAGTAGCGGTGGATCAACGCAGGACATGGACCGAGGAAGAAACTCAGGTGCTATTTATATTGCTTATTTATAGTGCTATTAATATGCTGTTTGACATGGAGGCCAGGGGAGAACTCGAGGGAAATTACACAAGGGCGGCGATGGAATTGATTCCGGGTAAGAATGAGAAACAAATTAGGGACAAAGTGGCTCTGTTGAGAAGAAGTGGCTTCCTGCTGCCGACTAGTGGCCACATCCTTGAAGTGGTGGTTGAAGAGGGAGAAGAGTCTGAAGGTGCGGAAGGATCATCGGACGGCTCCCCTCCGGGCTCACCTGTGGAACCGCGTGAGGGAGAGCGAATCGAGATGGGTGTTGGACCGAAGACTCATGGACCGAAGACCCGATGCATAGCTGGATCGCGCTGGATCATGACCATTTTCTGGCCTTGGAGCTTTTCGATAGATGGACAGCAAACAACTGTAGCGACGATTGCTGGTTAGAAAGGATCAACTGGGGCTGATGCTGGGAGACGAAGGGGCGAAGCCTCCTGTAGCAGAGATAAGAGTTTATACTAAACTATGGGGCGAAGCAGGGACTAATAATCTTGACTTGATAACTGGACCTATAAGACACAATGTATCGCCATTGTCAGTCAATGAGATCAAAACAAGAATCAAGAGAGTCAAGCCAGGGAGCGCCCCGGGTCCGGATGGTATTACCAAGAGCGATATTACCAGCAACAATTGGAGTTATAAAGTCCTTACAGGACTTTATAATATGCTATTGGCCAAGGATTATTATCCAGCTCAATGGAAATCCAATTCCACTTCGATGATCCCTAAAGATGGTAAAGATTTACCAAAAGCGAGCGGATGGCGTCCAATTACGGTAGGAAATTTACTTGCTAGAATTTATAGTGGCGTCATTGAGAGTAGAATTAGGGGTTGTATCAAGCTCAGCGACAGGCAGAAAGGGTTCGTTAAAGGCAACGGATGCTTTGTCAATGTTAGAACGCTCCATGAGATAATGCTTAGGGGGAGAAGGACTGAACTTGCGGGTGTAGTTTTAGATCTCAGCAAAGCCTTCGACTTGTATCTTCATGAGGCCATAATTAAATTACTGGTGAAACTAGGCGTCCCTAATATCTATAGAAGAATGGTTCGCAGAATGTACGAAAACGTCAAAACCCGATCTAAGAACTGCGGTCACTTTGAAATTGAAGTGCTAAAAGGAGTAAAACAGGGTGATCCATTATCACCCTTACTATTCAATACGGTACTTGATCCCTTATTGGAACAACTGGAAGCTTCGGGTTTGGGCTTTAGGATTGGGCAGGGTGACATACCGGTGCTCGCGTTTGCCGACGACATGGTGTTGTTGGCGAACGACCATACGGACCTCCAGACCTTGCTGGACATAGTGAGCGACTATCTCCGGAAACTTAGAATGTCCCTGAGCGTTGAAAAGTGTGGAGCCTTTGGAGTTAGAAGGAAAGGGAAGTCATGGATTGCAACGGAGCCATTGGTGTCGGCCGATGGGCGGGATGTTAGGGTCTATGGCTTAGAAGAGGGGTTGCTTCAACGTGGCTGAGGGGCTGATAAATCAAAGAGGAATAGATGAAATGTTAATAGCTGCCAAGCGATGCAACAGACTGAGCTAAAACCTTTGCAAAAAGTTGAATTACTAACTAAGTACATAATGCCCGGATTCTATCACCTACTAATTGCCGATCCCCCGAGTGACACCGGCTTAATCAAATTGGACAGGGAGATAAGAACTATAATTAAGGATGCGTTCCACCTACCACACAGCACGACTAATCAGTTGTTATATAGCAGAAGAAGGGATGGAGGACTAAGGATACCTAGGCTAATTATCCTGGTAACTGCTGCCAATCTTAAGGGGTAAAGCTCAGCCCTGGAGATGGATGATGAAGTTCTATCACACCTGTTCGGAGGAGAAAGAGCAGATAAGTGCCGGGTTACAGCAGAAAAACTAGGGTTACCATGGCCGATAGAAGATGCAGCTATGGAAAAGTGGAAGGCAAAGAAAAAGGAAGAAGAGTTTGACAGATGGGGTGGTCAGGCAACTCAGGGAATCGGGGTCAGGGCATTTCGGGACAACCCGACTGCCAATTGTTGGCTGACAGGGAATAACTTGTTTCCGGGAGAAATGATAGACATGGTTCGTATGAGGACAAACACGTTACCCACAAGGTATAATAATATGTTAGCAGAATAACAGATGTGGAGATGGAGGGTGTCGTGGACGTAAAATGCAGGAAATGCGGCCTAAGGGAGGTCGAGACATTGGCCCACATCATAGGGGACTGCCCTAATAGTGCTGGCGCTGTTATTGCTAGGCATGACGAAATCGTGGATAAAATTGAGGAGCACGCCATAGCTAGTGGATTCACCGTGGCTAGGGACCAGCTGTTTGAATCGGACGAAGTTGTAGCTGAGGAAGGAGAAAATAACGGAAGGCGTAGCAATCTACTGAAGCCGGATCTGGTCATCTTAACACCAGAGAAGGCGATAGTTGTAGATGTGACGGTCCGGTTCGAACAGAACGACTCCCTAGAAGCTGCTTATCAGGAGAAAAAAACAAAGTACATGAAAATAGTCAACAGCGTTATGAGGGACATGGGACCTAAAGAGGTCGTGGTCCTACCAGCGGTTTTTGGCTCCCGGGGAGCAATCATAAAGAAAACAGTCAAGAACCTTGAGACTATTGGCATGGGAGGCCAAGAGGTTTTGACGAACATTGTCCTTAAAATAATAAGACGAAGTATAAACATCGCCAGGAACCACATCTACACGGGGGGAGTGGGACACTAGGTCAATATTAAGAAAAGAAAGAAAAATAATAATAAAAATAAAAACAAAACAAAAAAAAACACTAGGAAAGGTCAGAGGAGAGGAACCCGGCCCACCAGTGCTGTGATGAGACTACTGGTACCACGGGAGTCGGGGGGCCCCAAACCAGAGTTCTCCGGCTGGTTTGCCCCGACGTTTTGGAGTTGGATTCGTGGGGGCAGTGGTTGTGCTTATGCAGCTAGATCGGATAGGGACAATAGATACCACATTATGGAAAGAATAGAAAGGGAAAATATTAAGTAACAGATATGGGTCACATATATTTTTCAACCCAGTAACATGGGGAATTTAAAATAAGAAAGTATCACCCAGTATGGGGTATTTCAGGCTAACGTCAGTTAAAGAAATAGCCAATACTTATAAGGAGAAGACGGCGAACTAACAGGCAAACTAAATGGTTTTTCTAAGGATATATAGGAAACTTTGTTTGTTTCCTTTAAATTTGCAGTTTTAGTAAATATACACACAGCTATGTTAAGAAAGCCCCGAGGCGAAGCGCGGGTAATATCAGCTAGTTTTTATATATTTGTGTGTGTACAACTTAGGATTAGATCATTAGAGGTGTACAGAGGTTGATGATGAGTTATGAGCCACTCACTCTCATAGCACCAACCTTCATGTTCACAACCCCATACATCACACGAGTTCACTTATTGATCTCTCATCCCATCCCGTAACTCACCACAACTAGTATCAACTAATCACTCAAGTACTGATCACTGTGTAAAGGTTTAATATAACCGACAACTTAGTTTTGTACTCAACCAACTTTTTATTTCGTTATTTTCTTCGATATACTAATTATTGTTTTTTCAGTAGTAATCTACAAGGTCGATGTTATACGCCTTTAAGTACAAGGAGAGGGAAAGGAATGTGATAAAAAAGGCTTCTTTGTTTCTTCTTTTGTCCTATGTGTAAAATGGCTCTTTGTTTCCGTGTGGCCGCTTGGGAACTATTCCAATTCAACTGAAACAGTGAAACTGAAATTTGACTTCAACAGGCTACTAGTTACTGGTTTGTTATTTTCCGTCTTCATACATTTAATAAGTTGGGAATAATTCAAATTTTAAAGAACGTCAAGACAGTTTCATATATTTAAAACCAACGTTACTACCTTGAAAAATTTGTGTCAACGACAACGAAAGTTCCTACTTTATTTCATTAACCAGGGTAACATGCAAAACATTGCAATAGCTGAACTAATGTATTTACATTTTCTATTTTCCTTCTGTAAAGTTTTGTTCAGAAACACCGTGCTCAAGTTAAAATACCATGACTCTAACCTAGCCCGGAATGTAGCGTATTTCCAAGCAACACTGGAAACCAACAATACCATCAAAAGTATAAGTTATTTCAGCAGAAGAAGGTGGTTTCAAGAGCCGATGCAAGAAGGGTTTACTTACAACAGTTTGACTGGAGATCTCAAGCAGAGTTAAGGCGATTACAGGCAGCAGAGATACAGCCTGCTCCTTTGCTTTGTAGCTCTCAAGAACCTTGGAGTAGCTTTGATTCAACATTTCAACTTGTTTATAAACAAGACGCAAGTCAAAAAACCCGATCAGTTGGATTTCGCAGTGCGTTATAAGAACTGTGCCGCATTTTTTTGAAAGTTTACTGGTTGCTTCTAACAATTATGAAAACCCAAATTTTCAGAGCAAAACGTAATATAGTGATTGTAGTAGCCATTTTAACCCTATTTCCAAACTTCAAAACGAATTCAAATAATATATTTTTTTTTCCAAATTATATATATTCTCATGCAGCGTGTACCACTAACACTCTAGTACTGCTAATTGATGGAGAAACCTTTCACTCAATGAATACGTTGGGTAATGACTTGGTGGGAGAATTATCTTGTTTTTTTAGCTGACCAGTTTTTATTATTAAATTTAACGTTAAAAGGTTTTATTTTGTGTTAAAAAATAAGTAAGCATAATGTACGTGGCCAGTGCCACTGTGTCTGGAATATCCAAACATTCCAGGATACAACGTTGAGACGAGATAAGCTTTCTCAAACCTGAGAACAGTTATGTTATTAAAATACGTTGTATTTTAACCAGAGATCAGTAAAAATAGCATTGTAGACTTGATAAATTAATGTTGACTGTTCTTATTAATGCGTTTGGAAATGACATAGAATACGTACATTTGTATTTATTTTAAATAATTGGCATACGTCTTCTTTTAACCACTATTGAAACAATAGTTTTGTGAAATTGATTTAATTTCATCTTAAGTGTTTTGATCTCTTAAGATCAACACTAATATTCTGGTTTGTTTATTGCTGCTAATAACTCTAACGTTGTTTTAAAAAACCTTGTGAAGTTCAAAGAAATATTTCTCCATTAATTTTTAAAAGGACTAATATTAATTATTAGGAAAGAGTTTATAGTTAATTATTTATTAAAAACAATGTATCTGTGATCTATGTTTAACATACTTTTCCGCTTTTTTTATCTGCGTCTACTAGAATGCTAACCTAGAAACATGACTTGAACTCCGTCAAGCACGTGTATAGCTCTGTACGCAATTGAACATGTCTTGACGGATTTCCAGACCCAGTTGTTGTATATCGTGAAGTAAATACTTTATTAGCTATGACATGAATATAAAATCCAACAATAACCCAGTGTTGACAGTTAGAAGGAGTGAATGTATTTCCTTGCATGGAAGTACAACATTCATGATACGCAACAGCCAGCGCCAGGCTGAAACGTGTACTTGATAGTTTATAACATTACGTCAGCATCAGTATGTTGGATAGTAATACTTATGGTTTTGTGAATGTTACTTGATATGAAAAAATCACAGTTTTAATAAAGCAATAATAATAAATGGTGGTACACAACAAATAACATTGAAAACAAGCAAAGGTTACAAGATAAACGCTCATTTGTATATAAATAATGACCCAATCTGCGAAAAAGTCTGTCCCAGTTTGTAAGAAAACTACACCTCATCATTCATAAAAAACAATGATGAATGATATCATTCATCAATCATATAAGAAAAATCAATCATTCATCAATTCATAATTCATCAAAACATTGATGGTAGTATCATACTTACCATGGTCCCATATTCCCCTTAAAATATTCTCAAGAGGGGTCGATGTCTCAAAGCAAAGTATGAAATACAAAGCAATGATAAACGATAAATAATAATTGAGATATGATAATACTGTGAACGACACGAAAGTATTTGACGTGAAAACTTGAAATTTTGTACAGCATTATACTTTGGAACTAAAAATATTATTAAAATTTGACATAATTATTTATTACAGTAGAAGTAGTTTATCACTGCAACATTAAGCAGTGAAATCCATGACTACGCAACAGTTGAAATCAGTTTGGGAAGGACTGAGTTGCAAACTTGTGCGAATAACTTATCTTGATGTTAATAGACGTCTTTCACTTCCTACATTGACACTAACTGCTAAACTATGATGGATGCATGTTGCAGAACATCTAAACTCAATGAGTGTTTACGGTATAAACATAAAAACTTAACTTATGTACTTTAACTTAAATATAATACGTGAAATACGAGTATAAAGGTGTTACAGTTACTTCTTTCAATACATTAATGGTACTGCACAGTTTTCTGTGTCTTTTGATACCTTCGACTAGCTCAGGGTGTAGGGTGGGTACCCAAGAAAATACCTTGTAAAGTTTGTACATCTAATTAATATGTTTTTTGTATTTGTCACAAATTCTAGGTATGTACAAAATTGAGTTATTTAAATCTTTGTATTATCCAAACAAGAGAATATATGACACTGACAAATAATATAGTACAAGACAAGATCAAACTTATAACGTATAAAGTATAACCTTGAAATAACCTTTCACTCACTCATTCACACAAAATTATAACGATAAAGTATACGGGCAATCAATATTACAGTGAACTGTGACGATTATGTTAATCTGTACAGATGTTTACCCTTTAACCCTTTTTAACCGACTTCCTACGCAAGGAGGAGGTTATACAATTCGACTTGGGACTTTTTTTTTCTTTCTTGTATGTTTGTACACGCATAACTTTTTAACGTGGCTACCGTTTTAAACGCGGTTTGTTTTGTTTTGTAGAGAGTACCGTCCCGGTGGTCCCGTATAAAAATACTTTGAATCAAACTTAAACTTCTATATAAAAAAAGTAAAAAACTCCAAAAAAATCTAAACAATTCTTGTATTTGCGGCATATTTTGAGCTGTAAAAGCACTATTTTGAAGTACATAAAGGCTTAGGTTACACTATTTCGATGTACAATTAAATTTCCAGCAATTTAGTATCCTTTAATCCATGGAATCTTTGGTTTCGGCTGAGACATATTTTATTCAAAAAATACATGAACATTTTTCTTTGTTTGTTTTATAGAATTATAGAAGCCAAGCTATAGGCCTACTATTGATCAAAGTTTTGAAAGTACCTAGTGAGGGTCAAATTTTATTGTCTTTCAGAAAATATGGTTGGTTAAAATGATATTCTTTATATTTACGGAGCTACGGGCTTCTTCTCGCTAAAAAACACACCATTTTAAACATTTCTAATAAGTTTGAAAGCCATAGGAACTCTATTTTCAATATATTAAGCATGGTATCGATATCGTTCCGTGTATACCTACATTTCCTACAAAAATTATAATGTTTTGAAATGTTGTATAACTCTTGAACACCCAAATAAAACGTCCAAAGTGTTATGCGGACACGACTCCTTCTTGCGCTCTCTGAGCTGAAGTTAGCGGTTTCTGCAACGCAATATTAAAAAGAAAGATACAAAACTAATCCAAATGAAATGTCTGCAATATAATGCCTATAGAAACAAAATAGTATTTGTTATATTTATATTGAATATTTTGTTTTGTTATACTCACTGAGATGATGGCTTTATAGCCGAAACCAGTCGAAAATATACATCTTTGAAACTGGGTAACACTATGTTTATTTTCTTTAAACCTCATATAATAACAACACCTACAAAAATGTTTAGCCTTGTAAATAAAAATTTAAATGTTCTAAGAAAAATACGCAAAAGACGTATTGATACACAAAGGTACCAAATAATCACCAAAATAATTTAGCGCTTGAAGTGTTTACTTTGATGTAACGGAAATGATAAGCAACCGATCTGTACAAAATGAAATTGTCTAAAAAAGCTGTCTTAGACATAACTATGTATTGACGTGCTAAAACGTAACTTTTACAACCAGGTAAAAACATATTGAGAAAATCCTATGGAGAAAAAGATAGTTTAATGATATTTTTGTGGCATGGACATAAGCTGGTTCAGCGAGTTTGTTTTGATGGTTTTGAATTTTAACACTGACTTATAGTAAATCAGTGTAAACGCTGCTTATTCAAAACATTATAATTCAGACAGCTGAGTTAGAAAATTGTTTACTCAGGTCCGTTTTTTCAATTCGATTTTAATCTAAGATTAAGGTTAAATTGAGGTTAATCTCCAGTTAGATCAAAATCTCGTTTTTTCAATTGCTTAATCTCAAATTAGAGTTAATCTCCGACTAGCTAACTACGGTTTCAGTATCCAGTTAACTGGAGAAACCAAGATGGCTGACGCTTCATAACCTACAAAGATGATTCGTCGTATTATACTAATCAGCAAAATGATACAAATGAACTTGAAATTATAATTAGAGATGTTGATGAAAATATATTAATTAATACTCGTATTTAATTGTAACTCTTAATTTAATTATCGTGTTAAATATCAATCGTATCGTCCAAGAAAGACGTCCAAAAACTATACAAATCCGAACCAAGAACTTTGAAAAATGGGACGTAACCGATTTGTTTAGAAGATTTCGAAGTAATTGACATGATAATAGACGAAATACCTTCGCCCTTTTAACTGTAAGCCTAGATGGGGTACAGCACATTTACGTATCATTAGGTCTGGTAGTAATAAGTTGTACATCTATTGCAGGCCTATGTTGAACTTAAAATTTCAAACCCGGTTAATTGATAGAAATTTGGACCGCGATGAGTACTTAATTATATTATAAAATGATTGCCTATATTGTATAACTGAAATCGTAGTCATTATTATTTGCCAATTATTCACAGGTAAAGAAATTATGTTTCAACGCCATGGCGCTACAACACAAATCAGACCAACCGGTGACAATAAAATGTCACACAATAGACAAGCGCAGTGACAGTACACACTGCCATACACTTGCAATCCTATGCTGGATTGTATAGAGAACCAGAATACAAAAATAATCCCAGGAACGAAAGTCGCACCTTACACGACACCAGCTGTCGAGCACTGGGTCAACAAACCCAGTCCAAACGGAAAAGAACCCATCTATTTTCCAATAAAGCTGGGCTGCTGTCGGTGGTTGGTCAGAGGAGTGAGCAAGGGACAGTGGGAGGGGGTCACGGAGTGCAGTCCGAACGGAAAAGAACCCATCAATTTTGTGATCATGACGAGAAGTGAGTCAGGTGACCGGTCAGTGGTGGTGAGGGGCATGGGTCACCTGATCAGTGGGAGGGGTTCGCGTAGTGCAACAGCCAAGGTCACGATGACGGTACAGTCCAGACGAAGACGTACAGTCCGAGGCTCCGAGCAAAGACCGGTATCACACACTCTTCAAGCACCGCACTTGCTGTGCATTGATCGCAGCTGGCCCATTAAACCTTCAGTAATAATTCTTGGGTGTAGCTATCCAGTTACCATAATTGTATCGGTACAACAGGTCACTGGTAGTCGAATTGCAACTCATATAACTGATGATCCTAGATTAAATTTGTATCATAGATTACATTACAGAACATATTTGTACATAAGTACAGTAACGCAGTTTGGGAATTAAAAGTCTATAAATAAATTAATATGAACAAATGATATACAAATAACTATAAATACAGCTAGTTCAATACTCGGCATTTGACAACAGCAGCGCAGGCTAATAACACATCAAGACAGTGACATAACCTCTCTGCGAACATTGTTTACATTCAAAAACCTCCAACTGTCACTTTTTATCGGAGTCAGGCGTGCCACTCTCGACCAGGGAGAAGTAAAATACCTCACTTTTCTCGCTTGATCTCCGATCAACTAATCTAAGATTAACTAATCTTGGATTAAACATGGAATTGAAAAAAAAATTATGTGTTATAAAAACAACTAGTTGAAAGCTTTGTTTGTGTTGACACCACATGTTTTGTAATTCACTGTAAACGGTTTATTTGAAAATAAGTCTTTTCAAATAAATTTATTTAACAAATTCCAGAACTTGGTTATCATAAATTGAACGTATACAAACTAATTTTACGTTGAACAGTTCACAATTTTTATAAATTATTTAAACATAAAGTGTTTACTTGTTGATAACGATACAAACTAATATCGGTTACTAGGTTACACAATTCCAAAGAAATTATTTTGTAAAAGTGATATTTGGAATGCAGCAATGGTGTGGACCTTCAGAACTTCAGAAACTGTCGTAAATATTTTAGTTTAAGTTTTTGAGCCTGACAGAGTCCCCAGCACAGCCGAACGCTTTTAGGTCTTAAAGACTGTGCTGGTAAAGGTTGTTTTGTAAGTGTTTGTTCTTTTGTGTTGCAGATTTCCTGGATTCTACTTTGAACAGAGTGCACTAACTGTATGGAGCAGAACAGAGTTACAATCGTGAAGAGCATAAGAATTATATATAATAACAGTTTTTCAGTATAGAAATCATCTGTAACTTGGGTAGAAGATACATTTGAAGACAACGTTCTCTATTTTGCAATTCAAAACAGTTGATATACAAAATATTTCTACGTACCATTTAGCAGTAATTTAGACCTGAATAACTTCAACCGGTGTTTAGTACTTCAGAACACCTTCAAAGAATCCGTACCTTCTATCAGTCCACCGTTTTCACGTACCTCAAGATGTGATTCATAGCAGTAGTTTCATAGTGAAGAGTCTACTAGTTACTTTTGAAGCATTTAACTTCACAGACAACGTACCCTCTATCAGTCCACCGTTTTACGTACCTCAAGATGTGAATCATAGCAGTAATTTCATAGTGAAGAGTCTACTAGTTACTTTTGAAGCATCCAACTTCAAAGAAAACGTACCTCTATCAGTCCACCGTTTTCACGTACCTCAAGATGTGATTCATAGCAGTAGTTTCATAGTGAAGAGTCTACTAGTTACTTTTGAAGCATCCAACTTCAAAGACAACGTACCCTCTATCAGTCCACCGTTTTCACGTACCTCAAGATGTGATTCATAGCAGTAGTTTCATAGTGAAGAGTCTACTAGTTACTTTTGAAGCATCCAACTTCAAAGACAACGTACCTCTATCAGTCCACCGTTTTCACGTACCTCAATGTGATTCAGCAGTAGTTTCATAGTGAAGAGTCTACTAGTTACTTTTGAAGCATCCAACTTCAAAGACAACGTACCCTATCAGTCCACCGTTTTCACGTACCAAGATGTGATTCTAGCAGTAGTTTCATAGTGAAGAGTCTACTAGTAACTTTTGAAGTAGCCAATTTTAAAGATAACGTACTCTACTCTAGCAGTCCGAAATAGTTGAGACAGAACTCTACTTACCTTTTAGCAGTAGGTTTATACTGAAGAAGCCTTTGAAAAGACAGTTCCCTAACTATCAGAATCCAATTGATCTACCTCATCCTTGATTTATAGACGTGAGCCTACCACACGTAGAAGATAATAGTTTGGATTGTCGATCAGATTGTTTACCCACACATGTGGCGAAGAAGAAAGTGCGCTCATCTGAAGATTTAAATTTACTTCAGACAGAGCACTGTATGGTACCTCGGATGATTTGGAACTATAGAAGATTATAGTTTGGATTGTCGATCAGATTGTTTACCCACACGTGTGGCGAAGAAGAAAGTGCGCTCATCTGAAGATTCAAATTGACTTCTGACAGAGCACTGTATGGTACCTCGAATGATTTGGAACGATAGAAGATTATAGTTTGGATTGTCGATCAGATTGTTTACCCACACGTGTGGCGAAGAAGAAAGTGCGCTCATCTGAAGATTCAAATTTACTTCAGACAGAGCACTGTATGGTACCTTGAATGATTTGGAGCGATAGAAGATAATAGTTTAGATTGTCGACCAGTTTGTTTACCCACACGTGTGGCGAAGAAGAAAGTGCGCTCATCTGAAGATTCAAATTGACCTCAGACAGAGCACTGTATGGTACCTAGAAGAATCTGGAACGTTAGAAGATGATAGTTTGGATTGCCGATCAGTTTGTTTACCCACACGTGTGGCGAAGAAGAAAGTGCGCTCATCTGAAGATTCAAATTGACTTCAGACAGAGCACTGTATGGTACCTAGAAGAATTTGGAACGTTAGAAGATGATAGTTTGGATTGTCGACCAGTTAGTTCACGGCGTATTGGGAGGAAGCCTTTTAATCGATGGACATCGAATAATGACCACCAACTCTTTAAATACCAGGTACAGTAAAACTATTTGTTTTTATTCATTATACCACTATCTATGTATATTATCTTTGCATCTCCTAATTGCAGTAGTAAGATATTTTTACTAGTAGTTGGCTGCATGGGAACCTCTGTCAGGTTTAATTAGCTAGTACAGTATAAGGTTTGATTTAATTTTAAAACTACCTACCCTTTTTGAGGGCCAACATTCTTTTATTTATGGACATTTTAAAGTAGTGGCTCAAAACCATTAAACTGGTCATATGTGTGAAGATTCAGCTTGTAAATATTGCATCAGCTTATTTATTCGATGTTAAACCTGTTTGGATTTTCGTAAACTTCACACATCATAGTAGTATCAGCTAATAAGTAGGCAGTGTGACTACTTCGATATACGAGTAGTAGTGATTTACCCAAGTAGGAACACCATTGTTTCGTACAAAGAAGCTGGCCTTCGTTAGAACAAGACTAGTGGAAAGACAAAAACGTTAATGTTATAAATTTGAAGAAACGCTAAGAATAAATTAATGAGTTAACCTGGCTAACGTGTATTAGCTGTTAGATCATCTCACAGAATCAAGGTCAATTGTGAGTTAAATTTTAATTGTCCATTGTTCTCTTATATAATTGAACTAATTGGACAAACTTTCAGATAGTTAGCACACAGCAACGTAGAAAATAATCAAGAACAAATAAATAATTAGACTGTAACATAGTAAGAACGACGCAAATAAAATACCCCCCAAAGAATGGAACTATGTGATAAAACAAAAAGCTGTATCACGTTTATTGCTGTTGTCTTAGAGTTAAGATTGATATCTGTTTGGTTATGGCCATGCAGACTGCACAGTGTAAAATTGTAAACAATCAACCTTTGAAATAAGAATTGATTACATTTAAAACCGTGACAAAGAGACTGACTCAACCTGAAGTCATTATAAAACGAGTTTTTTTGTGCTTACAACTTGATCTTTGTTTTTGAAGTGGTTTAAGTCAGTACTTTAATTTTTTAATAGAAATACTTTTGAATTTACAAATGTCTAGTAATGGAATGTTATTTTCTTTTTTGTCCGATAGAACAATGTAAAAACAAGCATTTTCTTGAGACTCCTCATGCTTACAATTTTCATTAGGTCTTTTTGAAACAAGTTTTATTTAAAAGATGACAGCCTACTACAGTTATTTAGCTGCTATGTTTTTTTTTTTAAAACTCTTTAGTTTTTGGAAGTTTAATGACTATACAAAAGCACAAGTTGTCTTCGTTTAACAAAATCAACCACTAAATGTTTTCAATTTTTGGTTAAGGTCACAGTGTTATTAACTAGAATTTTAGTCTAGTGGAGTCACTAATACATTTGATACCATTTTGAATGATTTTCTTTCACGAAAATCCTACGAAAGTTGTAGGCGAGAAATCTGGCAAGAAAATACATGTTTTAAGATTGTTCTTATAAGATGAAATTCGAGGTCACAACCACTACTGTGTACCCGTAAAGTTCTGAAACTGAAAACAGTCATAACTTTGATTGTAATTTATCGTATACAAATTGCAATAATATATTCCTTTATTATACTCGTGTTTTTGTGACAAAAGTAGTCATCATAGAATAAGATGAGACGATCATACTATGACGTTATTAGACAATGGGATGAGTCTCATTTTTGACCGACTTCAGTGAAACAAGGAGGTTATACAAGTTGACTTTGGGCGATTTTTTTTAATGTCTGTTCACGAATTACTTTTGAACGCGGGCACCGTTTTACACCCAGTTTGCTTTGATTGGTAGATCTTAACTCCATAGTGGTCCCATTTAAAAATAATTTTGATCGGACTTATATTTCTATATAAAAAAGTAAAAAACCTCAAAAAATCTCAAAAACCCGTGTACTTGTTGCGTGTTTTGCGTGGTAAAAACACTATTTCGAACCGGAAATGGATTTCTATAGCACTATTTCGATGTAGAATTAAATTTTCAACAAGGTAGTAGTCTTAAGTTCTTCTAAATCTTGGGTGTTGTTGAGATAAATAGATATTTTCGTCTAAAAATACTCGAAAAAATGTCTTTGTTTGTATTTACAGAGTTCTAGACGCCAAAATATACACTTGACCAAAGATTTGAAGGAACTTTGTGCCAGTAAAATTTAATTTTCTTTCAGAAAATATACATATTTGTTATGATTACACACATATTTACCGAGCTATGGTCTCCTTCTCGCTAAAAAACACGTAATTTTTTTCATTTCGTATTAGTTTTATAGCCATAGAAACTTTATTTTCAATATATCATAAACCTGGTTATGATAAGGTTCTGTGCATAGCTATGTTCTCAACAAAAAACGTATTTTATAGCTTTAAAACTTTTTATAGATTCTGTAAACAAGTATAAAATGTCCAAAATGTCATGCTGAAACGTGTACTTTGCGCGTTAGTGGTATAGGTCGACTCGCTTTGGAAGGTTATAAAATAGTTAAGGTACAAGGGTAACTAAAATTGAATTTTCTACAACGTGGTTTCCATAAAATTTTTTATGAACTGTTAAAAAACGATACATTTTACGCAAACACGGGTTTTCCCGAATTTTAAGCTGATGATGTTTTCATTTCGATGTGATGGATGTATATGATATGATAATGGTACCGTTCTGTCCAGAACATAACTTACCCAAAATTGTACCCCTGATACGTTTAAAAATAAGTATATTTCTGGAGAATATTTCAAAACAATCAGCCACTTTAAGGGTAAGCGTGAACACCTCGTAAATCTGAACTGCATTTGTGTTAATTTCAACATTACTAAATTATGTACATAACCGTAAAAACTACTTTAACTCATAAATAGTTCAGAAAATAGCTCGCCCGACATATTTTAAAAACTTTTAAGTTAAAGGAAAGGCAAAGTTAGAAAACACAAAATTGACAGCAAAATAAATCTCTACTAATTTGCCTAAAGGACGAGGCGTTACTATGAGCAATGTAAACAGCTCATAATATAGCAAACTTGCTAAAGGAAGAGCAAACTACTCATAAGTCATAAGGATACGGGCCGAAACCTAACTAAACATGATCTTGTGAGCTGGTAATAAGCAAATGAAAGGCCAACAACAACGAAGCGTCAATGCGAGTGGAGCGAACCACCTAGTCCTTTTAGCTTGACCAAGCACCGAAACTACATTTCAGATTGGAACTACTCCTGCGAGCTTATTATTGAAAATACCGAAGGCTCGTAATCAACGAGCCATAAGCCAAATCGTCACCCTGATGCCCCATACCCGTTCGGCAAAACGCTACCGCGAGCGAAGCCAATCACTTAATTGATCCTTCGAGCATGCCATGGGAAAACAAACGGCCTATGATCTGCATTAATACCATAACGAAGGCCTCGAGGCCAAAGGACTTAGCGTTACCGTGATCCAGGCGATTCTTTCCACTCCCGTGTAGCAGATTTGTGTCTTAAGTAGCGGTCTAAATGTCTACCTAGAAGAGCTGTACTCACAGCTATACTCAGTACACATTTACTTCAGTTTGTACTGAAGAAAGTCACGTCAAACCAGCGATTGATACATAGGATGAAGGACTCAACCCGAGGGTCCGATTAGAGGGCTGCTTCCCTCCCAAACTGGCTGAAAGTTTTTTAATAAATATTATATGATTCAACTACTTTAATTTCAAGACCTCATGACTTAGTTACTAAGTTCGAGATAACATGATTACATTACACTACAAGTACAAAATCATTTAACAGCTTCAAAATTGAATCGATATTTTCTTTGCCGTTACTGTATTTTGTTTTAACCATCTCGACTATTATACATTTGTCTGATTGGAATTACTTTACCAAAAAACTGACTTCAAATAAAGATTTAAAAAATAAATATCAAAATTGTGAAATAAAAGCTTTTAACAAAAAAATTGAACCGACTTCAAAACAATCCAACAGTAAAATGCTATAAAAGTGTGAAATAATTGGGTAATGCAATCCTGTATTGCTTTACATGATACATTTATTAACAATGGGTTACTGATGTGTTACGCGAACAAACAATAATTTATCCATGTCACTACAGTAAGATATTACAGCTGTAACCATTTCATGGTAACCAATATGATAAATATTAAATTGCTAATACATATAAAAATACCATCAAATGCGCACATTATTTTTAAGTTGGGTGTCAATAAAGAATTAGGTTTATCAAATTACTGGCATTCTATTGAATTATTGCCCAATAAGCACTGAAGTAAAATACTGTAGGTTTGTTATCATGATCATTGTTATCATAATGATAGGTTTGCTTATGTATTAATTAGTCTCAGAATTAAATACTTGCTGTAATACTACTTTAGTTTTCCTGCTTTAATTTACGGGTAAACTGGCCATGATATAATTGACCTGTCAACTTCTAAAAGATGTAAACATAAACTCAGGTGGCATAGCCTGTATTCTAATTATTTTGATGGGACACAATTGCTTCACAAAATATCTTACAGTTTATTAATTTTGTAAAATGCCCATGGTTTATTACCCTGCATAGGAACATCTATCTATGACCTCTTAATATTTTATATAGTTGAATGTGTGAACTGTAATAACAAAATTCAATAATTAGACTTAGTAGATTGATTTTTTCATTCCTCAATTCGCCAGTAATAAAGCGTTAAGTCCTTCCAGAAGAAGCGAGGGCCCAATTTATTCCAACGGCTCAAACACCATTTCCTTCCACAACAAGCTTAACTCGGAATATGACTAATCGGTTCCAGTACCCATGCGGACTGTGACGTAAGGTCTGTGACTTTGGTCTGTGACGTATGGTCTGTGACGTAGTTAGCGGCACAGCTGTGGTTGGACGTATCACTGACATGTTAATCGAGGACAACTAATTGGATGAAATACGGAATTCTTGGAGCGCCTGTAGGTCGGTGAGACAGAATAATAACATCCCTCTTGGATATGTGTTGACCTTTTTGCACGGCTAGCCAGATGCAAGGATAATGGTGATATTTAAGGTGATCAGTCTTATTTCAACTTTGATGCATCCAAACAAGTGTTACACTTTCTTCTGTAAACAAACTATTTTTTCAATACAGGGTCATCGAAAAATATGTACGGGATTTGAAAGTAAAATACAATTTTTTATATAATTGGTAGAATTTTGATTTTTACATAAAAAGATACAGCAAATCTTAAATTTTTTAAATGTGAGCTCCCCCCATTGCACGACAGACATCTAGCCGATAGTCAACCTCTCGCCAGGTGTTTTGGAGCATTTCGAAGTCACCGGTGAAATGGCTACATTGATTCTTCTTCTCAGATGTAGTTCACGTATTTTCTCAACATAAACAAAGTTTTAAATGTAACCCTAAAAGAAGAAATCTAAATTGTCAAATCAAGACTCCTAGGTGGCCACAAACAGACCATTCCTCCCAATCCAACGATCAGAAATCTGTTGTTGAGAGCTTCGGACGACTAGACTGTAGTGACATGGAGTTCATCCTGCTGGACAATGACATTAATGCCCTTGCCCTTCAATTTCTTCAACTTGAAGGAGCAGATAAGAAGAGGTATCAACGTAGCCATTGCAACGGTTACTCGTCCTGAAATGCTCCAAAACACCTGGTGGGAGGTTGACTATCGGCTAGATGTCTGTCTTGCAATCGCCCCTGTTGTAAAGTGTTCAAAGCTCACATTCAAACCTTTCAATAATATAAAAATTTTAGATTTGCTCTGTCTTTTGATGTAAAAAATCAAAATTCTACCAACTATATTAACATTTTTATTTCACTTTCAGATCCTGTACACCTTTTCGATGACCCTGTTCATCATTACCTAAAATTGTTGATTCTGAAAACAGAACTTTAACAGTTTGCAAATGTATTTACAAGTTCACCTAGGTTTGTGTTGGCATAGTGAAATAAGTCTGACAAATTATTGACAGTAAGTAAATAAATCTAAAAACACTGATAATAATCAAGCATACCCTTTGAACTAATTAAAACCCAATTTAAACTTTGAAAATAAAATGTACAAATCCCTTTGCAGTTAATTCAAGCTTTCACCTTTTTATGTTAGTTCAGTTCCTACAAAATAAGTTCTTGATGCCTCATTCGTAGTTGACAAGATTTGTTTTGGTAGACAAAACCTTATCCATTAGTTTTGGATAAACCAACACCTTTTTTTAAAGCATTGGTGGGCTCTATACGCTCTTTGCTATTTTGTAAACACATATATTAACTACAAGGAATTGGCCTATTGCATTTTGAATAACTTAAATGTCTTTGAATGTCAAATTGAAAAAGGAGTGTAAAAAGGCGTGCTGCAATAATTACTTAAATGAACATTTGACCAACTAGACAAATTGTCCATAATACTCGTATATATCCAAAGCCAAAGTTTACATATGTTTATTTAAACTCCATCAAGCTAGACTCAAACATAAAAAGGATTTGAATGGAAGTTTGTATACAAAACATCCAACCAGCGCTGTTACTAAGAACATATACGAGATTCGAAGCTCTGCCAAGTCCCACAAGTTTTACATCAGAGCTTACGCTACAGCTGTTGAATTACTGCTGGTACTGATATTCTCAAGACTCTCGTGACAACAACACTAAACTTATGTTACAACATGCAAACATCTGTTAGTAGTGGCACAGTTTTATTCTCTTGCTTTTGTAGTTGATGTGTAAATATTAATTTCAACCGTCATTGGGAGAACACTGAACTGTTGTTAGAAATCAGATTGGTTTGGAAGTTACAAATCGATAAATAGCTCTAATACTTCTAAAGTTGAGGATGAATGTCTTATTTATCCCAAGTGAACTTGCCAACAGTTCATTACAGACCAACAGTTACAACTGTGTCTAATGAGCCCCACCCGAGAGGTCGGTACGTGCGGCCAACTTATCATCAGACTTTCCCCTCAATTAACCTTTCTGTTCAAATTCAACTTTTCTGTAAATCATTTTATTGCAATGCAAGGCGTTTCTAATAATTATCTGTAAGCTTGATAACTGAGATGAATTAAATGAATATTTTAGGTGTTAGGCACTATCAGTAAGTTAAACAAGTATATATTTATTGTATGTATTTCCAAATCTGAGATTTTATTCCATTAGCATAGCAAGGGAGCATACAACATACACCATACAGCATACAGTAAAAACAGAGTATGGTTTAATTAACAAATTGACTTCACACACAACTTTGCAACACTGTTTACTTTTTCAAAACAATAGTTTTATATGAAAGAGGTGTTTGATATTTGAAAAGGCAAACAATGGACTAAACCAGCTCTCTACTACCTAGCTTAAAACGGCAAAGATGTTGTATTGTGAGCTCGAAAGCCAACTATATTTAACAATAAATACTTATTATTGTGCACCCTTACCACCTTGTCAAACTCAAATTCTGGGGTTAATAACCTATGCTGATTGAGAGAGCCTTAAAAACTTCAAACAATAAATGAAAATGAAATCCTTTCGTTCTTATTGCAAAACAGTAAAAACTATTTATACCGACATAGTTTCTATTAAATTATTATGCAAGAAAACTATTGAAATTTTAAGTTTACGATTAGAAAACAAAAACACTATTTTCATATAAACATAAGCATATTACCTGCATACTAAGACCTTAAACAGATGTCTAGTAACCTTACCACGTGGATTTAAACTGTTCAAAGGCCAGGTAACTTTGTGCTTTGTAGCCTACTTATTTGGCTAACTAAGTAAGAGCTTTATAAGGTGTAAATTGGTCTCTCTCATATAAAATGGAATTGAGAAAAGCATAACTGTATTTTTTACATAAACTTTGTGAGACGCCTAGAAGTCTTTTATAGACGGTCCAAAGAAGGAAAATAGTTCTTCTTCGAAAAACATGAGTTTCGGCGTTTCAAATCATATAAAATTAATAACTAGCATTAAAATAAAAGTAAATGATCAAACATAGTTTATTTATGGTTTAATTTTCCCCATTCAAATCAGCTAACTTGCTACAAAGAAGAACAAAACAAAACTTGTCCTGGTCCTTGAAGACAACGAGTCAGTGACAAATGCCGGAGACCGGGTAACATGTCAGACACGACTAATGCTGTTTCACAATCAGCACTGACCAAAGTTCTCTTTCACTCATTGATAATACCACTATATCACTATACCACTATTTGAGATGCTATCAACCACTCTCATGAGGGTATTTTAAGGCAATTATGTGATGAAGGATGAGTGTGATGAGTGGTAATAATGAGTTATGAGGTGTAGTCTCGTTACAAACTAAGGTCTTGTTACCCAAGCAAACAGCATGTTAAATACAAGTTGTATAGGTGAAGTATTTAAAGCACATATGATATTAAAGGATTTCGAAGAGTTTATTAGTACTGAAACTTCAATAAACAACAAAAGCAGTATGGGTATTGTGTGAATAAATCGCTTGAATTACCACTTGCAGTGTAAACAGCTCTGGAATGCAACGTTTCATCTACAATAAAACAAAACGTGTTGTGTTTTTGTTACGCTTCGTATAACTTTGTTGCAGTGTCATTGCAGAACCTCCATCCCAACACATCTCTAATGTGTTTATTTAGTGTTCGGAATAGATTATAGAGTTTTTACTGACAATACTACTGATACACTATACTGAACAGACTTTCGTTACGATATAACAAATGCTTTACTTTTATTTCTTAGTGTTTCTAACTTCGACAATTTTGTAACAGTCAGTGTTAACATATTCATCGTATAAGCAGATGGTAGCAATATTTTACCAAATACATTCTAGCTGCCTTTTGTTTAACGTTTTGAACGAACTTGTGGGCAGTATTTGCATTTATCTTTACATAAAGTCTTAAATGTATGTGTTGATTTCCAGCTAGCAATAACAACATTTTAAATAAATAGATTATATTAACTTAAAGAGTTCGCAAAGTATGTTTTTACGGTCTAAACTTGGCTTCCTTTAGTTCAAAGGTGTCAATACAAGCGTAAATGAACAACTTATATCAAACAAATCTCCATGCTTTTAAAATCAGTCCCAAAATATAGTAGGTAAAAGCATCACTATTCGGATTGTATTATGTCGGTAGTTTTGGATTATTGAGTATCATTACAAACAAATCAAGGATTTCAATTGCATTCTAATTTCTCAATAGCTACCATACCAAATTTTGTTTGGCAGAATCCTCTACAGAAATAATATCCGAGACTATTTGTTTAAAAAAAGATGTATCCATCGCATTATGTAAAATAACGATGATTAAAGTACAGGTTGATTTACTTTCCGGGTTATAATCCTAACTGGTCTGTTTGTGTGCAGCTTCATCAGTTGAAACTGCATTGTCATGGCAAGAGACAAAGGCATCAGGAACATTATTAACCACTTAAAGTGGAGCTCTGTAATATTTGCATCATTGAGCTATGACTATTTATAGAAGTTGTTTTAAATTGACACCCAAATTTTAAAGTATGCGTTAGAAAATAGCTTAAGGGTACACCATCTAACTATATTCATGATTACGTACATGATTAAGGTGTCTTTGCAAAAAAAGCGAATACTTCTAAGAGTGTACCTTAAAAAATAGGCAGCTGGAAAACATATTTCGGAAAAAATCTCTAAAAGAAGACCTTTTGAAAAATACCTGTTGAAAGGATACTGCTAAAGGGCTGTCTTTGATTAGATTTGAAAGGCTAGTAGGATATCTGAGAGAAGTTACCTTTGGTAGGATACCTTTCAGAGCATTTATATAAGAAATACGGCAGTATACCTTTAGAGCCGCACCTGCACACAATCAATGATAGGATACATCTGGAAGGAGAACTCTAAAAGGATTCTTCTGGGGGTCTCGCCAGAGTCTGGTAGAACCTTAACAGGATATCCTATGCTTGGACCAAACCCAAAGATCTTAACTTAACCAATACTTGTCCAATGGGCAATTTTCAGCAAAACATAAGTACAGTTTTTCACCTGATGTAAGTTCCTGGGAAACTCTACAATATTGAGTTTGAATTGACGGGAATCCACTAAGTAATCCTTTAGGGATTTGCTCACGATTTCCACTTGAAAATTCTTAAATTTCCTTTTACTTTTCAAATTTGAGTCTTTCGTTTCAAATCCCTGTCTCGACCCACACTTGCCATCTTAGACCACCATTCACTTTTCGAAACTTTCACAACATACATAAGAACCACATGCAACTGAGTCAGAATCTCCTAAATGAGAGAGATTGCAGATTCCACTAAGAGAGAGAAGCCCAAAATCCTATCTTCTAGTAGTAAGCTTTCTCAGATCTAATTGTAATGCAAATACAATAAAGACAACATTGCCTGATTGTGTTGAGATTCGTATTCAATAGTATTGGTGGTTACGAGACTCACATGCACAGTTGCTGCAGAGTTTGAATGGTGCTTTGGGATCTGTTTGGAACCCAACATCCCTCCCTGGAGACTAAACTGTCTTGCTCGACTAGATTCAATTCAAACATATTCACTGGCAGTCGTGTTGGCAACAATTACAGTGTAAGTGCTGGTAACACTGTAGTTGGGAGAGTAGGGTGAGTTGGTTTCGTTTCTATTGGACGTTTTGACTTTACTAGAAGATAATTTTCATTATGTTTTCTTATTACTAATAGCTCTAGAAATAAAGATTTGGAATGATAAAAATTATTCACAGAACTGATATATAATTATATTTATTGAAATGAAAAGTGTTATACCGGGTATTGACGAACATACTAAGAAAAAAGTAAGACATTTATACGAGAATTCAGATTATATTTAGGTTTATAATCATATAACAGTCTCAAAACATTTTAAATTTACAAACACATATTGCTTTTTCTAAGAATACCTTTAGGTAAGATACGTAAGAACAGGCTAGACTTGGGCCTTTGGAACTTTCTATACAGTAACTTTTAGAACATAGAAATAACATTTCCTGTAATTATATCTTGTTGTATATCTTCCTGGTGAAAAGTGTTTCAATCAAGCACATGTTTACTCGCAACATACGGGGTGAGTTTTATATATCCCCCACCTTAACTTTTGAAAAAGCAAACATTTTTTGAAACCCTTTAGGCAATGTTTTTATATAATTTTGAAGTTCTGTAATATATACGTATATTAACATTGGCTGTTTTAAAGGAAACGTCGTTAAATATACTGGACAGTTAGTTTCCAAAAGAACGTTTTGTTGCGTTTTCACGTTCTGCTTTCCACTTTTTGTTGGATATTATTTAACTTTAGTTAACCAACGGTATATGCAATTCCACGGATTTTAAACGTAAATAGCATTAGTTTTAGTTCGACCTTTGGGCAACCAGTACTTTTCAGAAAGGCTTTTCCCATAATGGTGGCATGACACGAGCTCTTTGGTTAATGGGCAAACATGCTTTTTCCTTTGTCCTTTCTCCTGAAACTCGGGTGGGATTGAACCTCTTAATTCAAGAACGGAAAGGACTTAACCATTGTGTTTCTTTGTTGTTTGATAATTTTATATTTTAATACATTTTTGAAAACTTTTAATGAACATAGTTTGTTATAAAGTCATAATGGTTACTAGAATGACAATAAAACAATTTACCGTGTTAATTTTGACCTTTAAAGATTTTCATAAAACGAGCTTTCTCAAAACTAATTGAGTTTAAATTGAGCTCAACAATCTGAGCAATGTGATTTCTTCTTGATATTAAATATATTTTATTACTTTTCTAAATCCACAAACAATAAACAACATAACACAGCCATAAAAACTATTTAACAATTATTACGTAATTAGAAAATTTGTACGGAATTGAACATTAATTCAAATATGCGCGTGGATTATAATTCATTATTATTTCATAGAATTGGTAACTGTGTTACTCCATAAAACATTGTATATAACACACAACGAAGAGTACATGGGTTTTACATCACTAATAAATTCGTGTTGTCTATTGTTATAAACCAAAGTAAAAATAATCTGTTCACAAAAATTAAGAGCTTTGATGAGCCTAAAATTTTGTGAAATGTTTCATAATCCTATAATAAGTACATGTTTTTTATTATTTTATCAGAAAAGCATTATAACTTCATATTTATAATTTCATAACATAATCGCGCAACAGTTCTATGTATAAAAAAGGTTATGTGTATATAAATTACGGTTCATTTACGAGGTGTACCGTTAGAGCGTTTCCAACAGAACAATGGCAAACATGAGGAGACTCAATCTAAATGGAAATGTCTCCTTGTTCTCATCCTGGGACATGAGCTGAGTAGTTCTCCGGGTCTAACTGTGTTGTATATTTGACACAAGTCCAACGTAATTTATGTATAGCTGGAGTCAGCTACAGTATAACCCATAGAATATTGAATCAGTGGCCATACTACCAAATCGTATTATTATGAGCTGTCGAGCTTCATTCAGATTGAAGTGTTAATGACAGTAATAAAACAAAGCTCAACATGAATTAGGTTAAGAGGTGAATGACGTATATTAAAAGAAACCTTTCACTTAGAATAGTTTATTTCAAACAATTGAAAGCCTACATTTAAGGAAGGGGCAACAATTTGACTTGTTCTAAACCAAGTGGAATGTCGTCGTCTATCATTGTTACACAAATTGTAGAACCATAATATCATTTTTTTAAAGTCATTTTCAAACATGTATGATTAAGAGTACCTAGAAGTTACCAAAGAAGTTACAGAACAAATTATTTGTATTGTGACAAGCCAAAAAAAGCTAGGTGAAGTAAGCTTTGTCAAAACACTATCATAAGAGACAACCCAAGTTCCACCGGATGTTAGAGAAATTTCCTTGTCTAAGAAGCCAAAGGACGATTTGTCAAAGCGTGTGTGAGTTCATTTATCAAAGAGACCAGAGGAGAAAGATCCTCTCATGTCTCCCAGCGTCTCAGGTTCATATGTCATGTCAGCTTGTATTTAATAATCACAGTTAGAACTTAACACATAAATGAACTTAACAAAACATAATATAAATTACAAATTGAGTCCATTTAACTAATATGAGTACAATTAAAGCATGCATTTTTGTTATATGTGCAAAAATGAAGAATAGCGTTGTTTTCCAGGATCTTTTAGTTGTTTTGTTGATTTGTTCATTGTTAAATTATAAACTCCTTTCGCACCGGGTGGGTTTTCTTCACCTAAGTGCGACCTGGACCTTATGCTGTCGGATAAAACTCAGTCTAAATATTCGATGGGATTTCGATCCAGAGGTCTGGTTGGCTTTTGAATCAAATTTAATGTTCGTCAGGTAAAGCTCAGAGAGACTCACGGGACCAACGTACCGCTCAACCAGTCTCTTTCGTCATCATCGCTTTCTGACGCTCCTTCGCTATGGCTAATCTAAATTCGGTAATCTAAAAAGAAAATGATTTATTAAATGAGGATCTCGGTCTTAAAACGTTCCTAACTAGTACCGTACCTATAGAGCAATGTAATCGTCGGTGACTGATTGAAGAGTGAGAGCGAGAGCTGCGAGCGCGCGCCTTATCAATGTTTTGATAACACAGCGTGGTTCGGTGGCCAGCGCTGGAACTAAATTCGGCAGAGCGCGTCTCTGCTGCCCTACATCCCTTTCTAAGTTTATGAAACAAAAGAAAACAAAACATTAAAAAAAGGAAAACCACTCTTACATTAGGGTAAAGTATCAACTGCCTTGTTTGTATTTTTTTATTTAACGAAAATTAAACATGTAACGCTAATAAGGTATCTCCGTGCCGTTCTTCCATCCAAAAGCCTTCCTTCTAGTTTCGCCCCTCTCGCCAGTACTTCTGCGTACATACACACAAAAACTCCACAGTCTCTGCTATTTTTTTGTAGAGGTATACCAGGTGGATTACCCCCAAAGGGTCCAGCCAACTTCTTCAAAACTGGTGACTCACTTATCGTTTGCCTCGTGTTTCAAGTATTCGAAAATAACTTGTTGGTATTCGTTGTAGTTGTTGGCCCCAACGGATCATAGGTGATAATACTCTTCGTCTTCATCTGTACTACGACCAACGCCCAGTGTCCGTGACTTCCTAAATTAGGTAAATGTATCGGGAACAAAAGAATTTCTTTTCAAATCTATTGTTATTTTTGGTGCGACGTTGTACGGTGGATGGCAAAAAATGTGTCAAAGGCAAATAGCCTCAGAATATGGTTTGAGCAGAAACTTCTTCGTTCTATGATTCTGCAATACGCGTTAATCGTTTCACCATTTATTAATACATCGTTCTCTAAACATGCAAAATCTTTATCTTCTACTCGCAGTAGCGGTTTAAGTACAGGCATATTGGCAGCGTGTTAGTGCAAGCAACACCTGCAAAAAAACCACAAGTGGAAATGCATAGCAAAGCAAAAGCACAATAAGTTCGACATATTATAAGTTCACACAATATTCGACCCGAGATCCTCCTTAGCACCTAGTACAGTGTATTGAATGTAAAGTATTTGTAATTTATTTATGTATATTTTGACATTTCGTCTTGCAGTTCAGTTTTAGATAATCGATAAATCCAGCCTACTAGTGGGTCACGTTCACTAGGGTCAACCACTTTCGTGGATTGAGTCATTCCCAAACTTGTTTTCGTGTTTGTGTTGGTCGCGCTAGTAACGACTGCCGTCACTGGCGTGGTTGTGGACTCGGTACAGATAGGTAGACTCAGTACATTCTTGTCTTTCTTGTCCGTACTCGTCGTGTCTGTGGTTTTGGCTGTATCGCCAACATTGCCTTTGGGTAGTACATTGTGTACCCTGATAAACTTACTCACATGAGAAAAGAAGCGACCGAATAGAACACTCTCTTCCCACATGGTCGGTTTTCGTCAATGTTTATTGTTTCAAAAGTTTTAATTTATGAAAGCCAACGATTTGTCCCTGTTCGGGCGCCAAGCTATAACCTCCTTTCGCACCGGGTGGGGTTTCTTCACCTAAGTGCGACCTGGACCTTATGTTGTCGGATAAAACTCAGTCGAAATATTCGCTGGGATTTCGATCCAGAGGTCTAGTTGGCTTTTGAATCAAATTTAATGTTCGTCAGGTAAAGCTCAGAGAGACTCACGGGACCAACGTACCGCTCAACCAGTCTCTTTCGTCATCATCGCTTTCTTTGAGTAATTTGGAAAAAGTGTGTTGTCCAAAAAGAAAAGAACCGAATACCAAATAATCGAATCACAGCTTCTTCGCTATATCCTCGATTAGATGGCTTATAGTAAAACGCAACTATTTTAAATAAAGCCCGAAATACCAAGTGATCCAGTTACAGCTTCTTCGCTATATCCTAGATAACGTTGTTTTTAAATACGCAATTTCTACACAAAAATAGACTTTAACCGCGTCACCAAATGATTAAGTCACAACTTCTCCGCTATGTCCTTAATTAGATGGTGTTCGACTACGCAAATCCGTTAACCGCGAGATACCAAATAAACAAGCCACAGCTCCTCACTATAGTCTTATTTAGATGGTTTAATATATGTAAATAAATACAATCGATCCGATAAAACAAAACTTCGTAACTTTGCTCCTTAACTATCTAGCTATCTATATAGCTATCCTAACACAGCTATTTATAAAATAAAACAAAACTCGGATTTTAGTATGAAATATATTTACATGTATTTATTATCTAAACTCGCAGCTGACCCTTTAAGCGTAATTATTCAAATTAAATTGCACAGCTCCTTCGCTATGGCTAATCTAAAATCGGCAATTTAAAAAGAAAATGATTTATTAGGTGAGGACCTCGGCCTTATAAAGTTCTAACTAGTACCGTACCTATAGAGCAATGTAATCGTCGGTGACTGATTGAAGAGCGAGCGAGAGCTGCGAGGGCGTGCCTTAGCAATGTTTTGATAACACAGCGCGGTTCGGTGGCCAGCGCTGGAACTAACTTCGGCAGAGCGCGTCTCTGCGGCCAAATCGCTAAGCTATGCTCCCGGCCCGCGTAATTTTAATCAGTCGGCAAACATACAATTTCCTCGCCAAAATTTGGAACGTTACAACATGTTTTTGTTTGTATTCCTTTGCAACTTGTATGCCATGGATTAAACCTGTCTTTCTTTCTTTTTTGTCGTATTTCATAGGGAATATCATAAGGCGTATTCTTAGTATATAGTTTTGAAACAGCCATTAAAGTAAGGTGTAATAATAAGACTTATAATAATAAAAATTGTTGTAAAACAAAAACAAGCTTTAATAAGTATATTTAATATTTTAAGGAGATCAAAATGTCAGCACATTTGTATTGAACACAATACAGGGATATTACAAATGATGTTCACGATTTCGGTGTATGTAAAATGTAGTTTTGTATGTTATACAAAGAAACAAAATGGTTACTATCAAAGAAAAACTCAAAAAGTTTCGTCACAAGTACTCAGAAATATAAATTTTTGATACGGGTACCTCTTGTGTAACAACAGATGTCAATCCTATAATCAAGCTCTTACCATGCGTTTAAGAGTGTCTTGATCCATTGTTTCGATGGCATTAGTAATCCGTTGCTGGATCTCAGGTTTGCTAATGGTAATGGTGGTGTGTGCACCTTACCTTTGATGTAACCCCCCAAGAAAAATAACAGGGAGTGTTATCCGAAGGTATTTAGTTAGTCCAGTTCAAGTTACGTCGTGGTTCGAATTACCGCACCCGATCCATGTCACAAGCACAAATGATGAGCATAAGTAGCATTTCTTTACAAATGCGACATTTGTTTTGAAATTAAATTACTACTTGCGATTAGATTGATTACTGAGAGGATTTTTATTACATCTGGTTCTAAAAATTAATTGCACAATAATAAAACATTGGTTAATGTGATCAACCATTACACAACACGCACAACAATCGACTTAAGAAACAGCAGATACGCACCCAAATCAGTATACATAAAACTTTATGAGTTTTTCTTTCCAATGGTGGTTAAAATGGTATAAAAGCAAATTTACCCATTAAGAATTATAATCGAAATCAGGAACATCATTTGTAATAACCCTGTATTATGATTTTACCCTGTATATACATATTTAAGTGTCTAAACCATTTAGAAAACCAACTTTTGGATATTTCATCAAACAACAAATTTACTAATAATTATTATTTAAGAACAAAAGCAATATCAAAATGCCAACTCACAATTCCAATTTTTATACTAAAAATACAATTTATGCGTCGTCTACGAGTAAATTGTATAATAAACTTCCAGATAACTTGAAGCAAGAAGTGCAGTCCAATTTCCGGATCAAAATTAAAAAGTATCTCTTGAAGAAGGTCTTCTAATCCGTACACAACTACATGATGAAAGAAATATGCGAAGAATAGTGTTGTTCTGGGTCTTTTGGTTGATTTTGTTTATTTGTTCTTTGTTATATGTTTTGTTTGTATTCCTATGCATCTTGTATGCCATGGATTAAATCTGTCTTTCTTTCTTTCTATATATGTACGAGGTGTTTATTGTTGGAAAATGTATTGAATTTCAAGTTAAAAGTGAATTATTACAACTTATAGCCCTTGGGACCTTCCTTTATAACCTTTAAAAATCACCTTTTAATTTCTAGCTGACCCTTTGAGCTCACACATTGAATATTTTCGTCTTATATTCTTACACACGTTTTACGCCTGGTTCAAGAATAAATTCTGACGCTTTAACTCTACCTGTTAAACTTTACTGAGCTAAGGAAGAAATATTCCACTCATAATGAAACTAAAAAGAAGGTTTTAATATAAATCCTGGTTGTCTCAATCTTTGTCTCTTGTGGTGAGAGTTCCTTTGTCTCCACGTCACAGCTTGGGAATGTTCCAATCCAGTCTTTTTGTCCTTTTCAACACAGGAAGACTTTTATTTCGATTGCAAGATACTGTTCTTATATTATGTATTATATACAGATTTTCGCTTATTAAAATATTAATATATGATTATATATTAAAGTTGGAAATATACAGGGTGTTACAAACATGTGTAGCACGCTATGGACAACCGGGTTCTAGATACAAAAGTAAGTCAAGAATGGCCAGTAAAATTCTTTTCATTTCGGCTTAGTTTAGCCATAATCTACCATATTTTTAATTTAAAAAAGTAATAATACATCAAAACCCCTTTGAGATATTTTTGAGAAACTTAGTATAAACCTTAATAGTTTTTTCGTTAGCATTTTCCAAAATATTTTTATTAACATTTTAAATTTCAAAAACTGAGCAAAGCTAGGCTAACCTCCATTCACTTGACCAAAACTAGGCTAACCTCCATTCAACTGAGCAAAGCTAGGCTAACCTCCATTCGCTTGACCAAAACTAGGCTAACCTCCATTCAACTGAGCAAAGCTAGGCTAACCTCCATTCACTTGACCAAAACTAGGCTAACCTCCATTCAACTGAGCAAAGCTAGGCTAACCTCCATTCACTTGACCAAAACTAGGCTAACCTCCATTCAACTGAGCAAAGCTAGGCTAACCTCCATTCGCTTGACCAAAACTAGGCTAACCTCCATTCAACTGAGCAAAGCTAGGCTAACCTCCATTCGCTTGACCAAAACTAGGCTAACATCCATTCAACTGAGCAAAGCTAGGCTAACCTCCATTCGCTTGACCAAAACTAGGGTAACCTCCATTCAACTGAGCAAACCTAATCTAATCTCCATTCAGCTGAGCAAAGCTAGGCTTAAGTTTATTCAAGCAAACATAGCTGAGCTACCTCTACATAGTGTGCTTGTGTAGTAACAAAGAGAAACAGGAGATGAGGTCAACACTGGGCTACATATGTCACAGTACTCTTCGCTTGTATTCTGCCATGACCGCATACTTGCTTAACCTAAACTTTGAGTGGTGTCGCTATACTTTAATAACAATTAGAATGTCATGTTTAATAGTACGTCTTTGATTCGAAATCTGTTTTAATTTGAAATTTGCTTGCATTGTGACGAACGCAAACCAATCTAGTACATTACTTATAGTGTAGTTTGAAATTCACTTTAAATATGACAAATAGAACAAAAGCCTGGATCGTTTTCATTTTTAAAATTCTGTAGAACTCATTTAACATTGGTTAGTCATTCTCTATGTTATTGCTATATAACGCAAATCAATTGGTTTAACTAAAATAATCTTTACATTGTCGCATTTTTAAATGTCTTGAAGAACTAGCTTTTGTCTGCAAAGCATCTTCAGTTTAAATTAGTCTAATCTTTAACTGAATAAACCAGATATTGCGAAATGGGATATAATCCATTTTACGACACATTTCCCACATAAGCTGATTGAATGTGAGCAGTGATCCTCTTTATGTAATAGACGTTGCCTTAATACTATTGGATGGAATTTCACTGATTGCTTATCATGTTAAAATTACAAATATCATAATTGTTTTAGATTTGATTCGAAGTAAAACTATCTTGAAAATAACAACTTATTTCGTTTAGTCCCGGCAATTTTTTCCAGTGTGTTAATGCGTAAGACACTAGAGCTCAAAATGCGCCCTAAATTTGCCTGTCGCTAGAGCGAAACCTTCTTCGAAACCTAAATTTGTTTAGAAAAGGCATTTTTACTAATGCACATTACGACCTATTCATTGTTAGAGATTTGAACCGTATGTTTGTGAGTCGGCCATAACGTGTTATACTTTTAAGTATTTTAAGGATTTTAAGGTGTGAGAAAATAGAACGAATTGGAACATACTGGAAAACTAATAACTTGATACTGGGGTGATCAAATTTCCCTCCGAAATATTAAATTAAGAATGCCCTATTTTATTTATATGTCTTGAAGGACTACAACGTAGAAGTGACTCTTATATACTCGTACATTTAAATAATTTAAACTAATTCATAGCATGGGGATGAAAGGAAAACTAATTTAAAATATCAGGGTATACAGAATGTACCTAAAAATGAAGGCCATAGGTTTGAAATCATCAACGTGAGAATTTCGGGTATTTCTTTATTTAGTTTATAAACGCATTTAAGGTGGTTCTGAGAAGTAAGAATGATCCTAAATTATTTCAACTTTCCAGAGATATGCCACAAGAACAAAATTATCAACAAAAAGTCATTTCAAAGTACCTTTTAATTTGAAATAAGGTACTTGACTGCTGCCTACAGTTACATGTTTTAAAATACTTGGTTTAGATAAAGTAATTTAAGAGGTAACAACTTTACACTGGGATTACTCGTAGTATTACTGGAAATAACTGGATTCCTCTTGATGCCGGGAATTTAGTTTTTCAAAGTAGATAATAAACAATTAACAGTCACATGTCTAGTTAGCTAAAACTTACCGTAGCTACATAAGAGGCGGCTGGATAGAGCACGAGTAGATTATATCCAGGATAGGAAAGCTGTATAGGATAAGAAAATAATACAGAAAACCGTCATATTCCTAATATAATTATTAATACATTCAGCCATTGAAATGGTAAACTACATTTGTGAATACGTTAAATTGATGATATTGCTTTAAATAACCAAATTGACAACAGTAAAGAAAGTTTAACACTATGATGAACTAAAATACGTTTGTCTTATCTGGCGGTTTCTTTAAAATTTTGAAATTAGCTATTGAATATGTGATATAGTAATTGTGTTTTATATCTAATTCCAAGGAAGTTACTATAAATATGAATGTGGTTGTCACGTAATAAACCACAAACACTGCTTGATTGAAAAATGTTTACTGAGTTACGTTACATATTTTTGTTATAAGTATTACATAGTAGCGTATTCAATGACAAATACATAGCAAAATAGTTCGTAGAAAACCTAACACACAGTATTTTCCTCAAGAGTATAAATAGTTATTTACTATTACAATGAATACTAATTACGAGTTTTAGTTTTCACCACTAAAACTCCATTACTGAAGACCTTAAAAGTTTGACTTTTGAACATTTCAACGCTTGCGTTAAGTAATAAAATATCAAGTACACGTTTCAGCCTGGTGCTGGCTGTTGCAGTATATCAATGTTAAGTGACACTTCCATGCAAGGAAATACATTCACTCCTTCTAACTGTCAACACTGCGTTATTGTTGAATTCTATATTCATGCCCTAGCTAGTAAAGTATTTACTGCACGATCAACAACAACTGAGTCTGGAAATCTGTCAAAACATGTTCGATTGCGTACAGAGCTATAAAATAATGTGTTTTATATATCAAGCTAGCCTATTTTTTAACTGTCAATTAATTGGCATTGTCTTTCATAAAAACATCAAAACAATGATTAGTTAAAATAAGTTAATATGTCTTCATCATTTAGAAATCAACTGAAGCTAGCCTGTGTTTCTACGTTAAGCATTTTAATTGAACAACCTTTTAAAGGACTGGTTTGTCTACATTTGTGTTCCACGTTTTATGTTTGAATCATTTCACAGGCTATGAACCTCAAAGACGACGGGGACATGTTTCAAGGTGTCTTTATGCAGAAACACTCAACCTCGCTCATTGGACGTAATAAAATCTATTTTAATATCTATTTCTCGATGGTCTTTAACAGAAAACTAATGCCAATTTGTCTAAAGCAATACAAACTTACGTACTCTTAGTTATTTTGAAATGTATTATAAAATATAGTATCAAGTCGATAATTTAAAATTCCCGATGATGCCCAAAATACAACATATGTGTATGACACAACTATGGTTGTAAAATGCTTCTCTCATCTCAGTGTTGACATAACTGTTTCTGGTTTGTAAAAGCTTCACTTGTTTCAGTGTTGGATTCAGTAGAACTCAGATATTCAAGACACTGCCGCACTGCCACGTACATCATGCTCAGCTGAGTCTCTTCCACACTCTTGTTCTCTTGTTACAACTTGATATTTGCATGGTTTGTTCTGATTGGTCGAAACAGTAAGATAGTACGTTTCAGGAATTGGTTCAGGGCAGTTGTAACTTGATATTTACATGAGTATTATTGGGTTTACTTGTATTTTATTCTATTCCTCAAAAGATAAAAAAGATGAGGCTTGAAACAAAACAAAGAATAACACATTTTGATGAAAAAATCGATTTATTTACAATACAATAAATATAAACTAACTCATAATTTTGAATTTTCCCGTTTAAGTATACGGTAATAACATTAAGTAAACTTTGCAAAAGTTTTCCTGCATACCCCATTCAATATGAAATCTTTAGAGTGTACCGTAAACAAACATTGTTTCACGACAATTTTAAAGAGTTTACTAACTTTTAATTGGTAATAATTTCCAAACAAGATAGTTATTAATAATAATAGTTTATTAGTCAATGTACAAAAGGTTATTGTGTTGACAAACAAACATACTACAAGTATGTATATATTAAACAAAAATGAAACAACTAGTAACGTCAAAATATATAAACATTTAAACGTAAACTAAATTTATGATGTTGACTAACTATCTCGATCCATTAACTCACCTAAACTGTAGAACGAACCGTTCATAATTATTAACGTAATACGTACATACGTTAGTAAATTGCATCTATGCACGTAATAAAACAGGTAAAGTTACCTTTAAAGAACTATACACTATAGTTCGGGCTTCAAGCCTTGGATAAAACGTTTGTCTGAGCATAAATAAAAAAAAAGTTAAAGGAATGACTTAAGTTTTTAAATATTGCAAAATAAAGCTAAAAATAAATTGCGTAGAAGTTCTTCTTCATCCGCATCTTTTATGTATTGCAAAATCCAACAAAATAACTGCTTTGACTTGTGTCTTGTTGATAAACAAGTTTGGAAATAAGGTTAAAATGGCTACTACAATCACTATATTAAGTTTAGTTCAGAAAATGTTGGTTTTCATAATTGTTAGAAGCAACCAGCAAAGTTTAAAAATGCGTCACAGTTCTTATAACGTATATTGTAACTGCGAAATCCAACTAATCGGCTTTTTGAGTTGTTTCTTATTAATAAACAAGTTGAAATGTTGAATCAAAGCTACTCCAAGGTTCTTGAGTGCTACAAAGCAAAGGAGCAGGCTGTATCTCTGCTGCCTGTAATCGCCTTATCTGTGCTTGAGATCTCTAGTCAGACTGTTGTAAGTAAACCCTTCTTGCATCGGATCTTGAAACCACCTTCTTCTTTAGTTTAATCCACATTTCTTTTCAACATCAAACAAATCGTCATTCTATACTTGGTAAGAATCATAGCCGTTCACCTTGGGCTCGGGCTGTCTAAACCAAATAAAAATAAACCGTAAACATTGTTGTTTCATCGTTACGTTGCGTTTTGGCCTTGATATTTATCAAAGGAGTGCGTTTATTGAAAATTATTATGCAGGTTAAATAGGATAGCTTTTAGGTACGTAAAACTATCATTAACGATCATTATAAAAAGTAAGTTTTCTCCATATTTATAAATTGTATAGAACAAGAAAAATAAATGGTTGTAATCTAACCTGTTGTAGTCCAATTCAAAATACGGTTCAATCTGAATTGGAATAGTTCCCAAGCGGCTATACAGAAACAAAGGACTCTTTCACACAAGAGACAAAAGAAGAAACAAAGAAGCTTTTTTTATCACATTCCTTTCTCTTCCTTTTAACTGACAGGCATTTCCTCTTGGTTCGTAAGACGTATGAAATCTACGTATTAACAAAACAAAAAGGTGGTATCGGTAAGAATATGTTTTTATTGGTATTTTTATGTAACTTACTTTTAGTCAATCAATACCTCGTAAGTAAAGTCTTTAACTAGTCCCAGAAATACTATGATTGTAAAGCTCAATAATACAATTTTAAGAAAACTCTTTATTCGTGCACGTAAATTTTGTTCACTTAGGGATTGCTCCCGTGACCAAATATGTTATTTCTATTGTATGTCACGGAAAGATAAACTGTGTTTTATTTGTTTCTTTTATCGTTTAGAAAAAACTCACAGGTTAAATAAAGATAACAACAAGTATACAGTACAGACCACAGCTATATTCGATAATGGCTCCATATCAGGCTAGATGTAATACACGTACAATATGAAGAAACTACTTTATTTTGTTCTTCGACTTGTTTGAAAGATTTTACGGCACAGACCATGCTCGTAATTATAACCTAACTTATTGGTGTATTTTACTTATTGGCGTAACATTATAAAATTGAATTTAACTTGTCAATTATTAGCCGCCTTTCGGTCAATCGTTTTGAAGACGCCTCCTAATAAACTCTAAACCTGGTTTATTTTCTAACTGTCTAATTATCCTTTTAGTTTCGTCATACCTTTCAACAAAACTCGATTATGTTATGTTAACTTCTTTCACAAAATGGGTTGAGCGTAAGTTTCCTTTCATTAATTACTTGAAATAATTAGTCAGTTTGATAGGTTTCAGATTAAAAGCATCCAATATCATCTGGACACAATTCAATTACTCATTATTTAAAAGTTGTGTGATTTTACTGTTTACATTTGTATTGTATACAGAACAGTGGATTAGATGTACAGAGGTTGATGATGAGTTATGAGCCACTCACTCTCATAGCACCAACCTTCATGTTCACAACCCCATACATCACACCAGTCCACATATTGATCTCTCATCTCGCCCCATAACTCACCACAACTAGTATCAACTAATCACTAAAGTATTATTACTTCATGACATTTATTTTAAGAACATTGGGTTGATATTGACCTCTTGGTTCTTTAAACGTAAAGGACTAAATTAATAGCTAATACTGTCTAAACTGCAGTTATTACCAAAGGTTTGACTTAAATAAAAATAGCAATCAGGACTTATACAATGTTAACTATATCCAAAGCCCTGCAAAATGGACAACATTTTTAATATTTCACAAAAAATTGCAATAAATTAAATAATATGATACAACAGTGGTAATAATAAACATTGTACGATATAAATTTATAATAATTATTTAACTCAATGTGCTATGCACAAATAGGAAGTCGCAAAAATTGCATTCCCAATTGATAAATGTTGATGAAAGGAGCAGTATATGAACAGCCAATGAAAGGAGAAATAATCTTAACTCTTAAGCCTTCGTGGCCAATGTCATTACTAAGATCTAAGACTTCCGGTGTACACCGCGTCATCTTCAGTCAACCAGCTACTCAGAATGACTCCACAGCGAGGTCAAAATTTTAAGCAGTATTTATTTTTCAACTCTGACGTGGTGTAAACCGGAACCCTCAGATCTTCGGGAAGAAATAGTTGGAGCTTTTGATTAATTAGCCAGTTTTCATTACAAAGGAGTTAAAATTGTTAAGACCACAGTTGAAGTTCTCCAATTCTCGAAATGTTTGGTCGGATGGAGGAAGGTGAAGTGACTCCTAAAGTGGCTTGACGAGTTCAAGATTTAACTTTTGTAAAAGATCCTTCACCAATGCTATAACATTTTAGATCAAATAATTAATCCCCTAATGCATATAGAAAACAATGGGGTAATAGACTCATCATTTTCATGACAAGAGCTATCTACACTAGTGATTTGTTCTTTCTGATGTTGACATGTATTGAAGGGTCGGTTTACTAACCCATATACATGAAACAAAAACAAGTTAAAGTGGTTGAGTTATTTGTTAACAATGACTTTAATTTCATATTAATAACTATTTATATGAATACGCATTTCTAATCAGGAACATCATTAGTTAAGTCTATTGTGACGTGAATACAATTTCTACCATTCTTTATGTTGTTCTATAACCTAGATGTTTTTCATATAAAATAAAACAAATAAGTATTCCTTTTTCTTGAATCAACATGTTAGTAAGATATGAATATCGATTACCAGTATTTGTTGTATGATGCTTTCTTTCACACACACAAAGGTACCTGTTAAAATATTTAACAACGTTTTAAGAAGAAAGTGACACCTGGAGCCACTAAAGCCTCGCCCTTAGGTACAGATTGATAACAAAGATAAAAGCTCCAACCCGACCCATTTCGTGGATCACGGGTTTACGTAGTCTTAAGAACCATCTTTAGTATAAACTGAAATAAGGTAATCTTATAGTAAGTAATGTTATGCAAACTTTTAGGTTATCTTCGTTCTGGTTGTTTGAAGGAAAATAGATGGGTTTCATTGAAATCATTAGTAATTTTAAGGCAAAATCTAGACTTACTTGAAATCATTAACAGCTATTGGTATTTAATAATAGGTTCAAATAGAAATAAAAGCGCCTGGAAACTAAAGTATTCTAGTGTCAAGAACTTTTAGATACAATGAAAGAAACAGAAACATCATATATCATGTTTCATATTTTGATCATAGAAACAGAAACTAATAGGACTATTTCGATATCTCTTTCGCCTTAAACCAATTAATTAGGTTATAATTACGAGCATAGTCTGCGCCGTAAAAATCTTTCAAACAAGTCAATGAACAAAATAAAGTAGTTTCTTTATATTGTACGAGTATTACATCTAGCCTGATGTGGAGCCATTATTGAATGTAGCTGTTTTATGTACAGTATACTTGTTGTTATCTATCTCCATTAACATGTGGTACTTTTTTCTAAATAAAGAAAGAAACACAGTTTGTTTTTCCGTAACCCAATAAAATTAACTAATTTGACCATGGGAACAAGCCCTACGTGAACAAAATTTACGTGCACGAGTAAATAGTTTTCTTAACATTTTATTATTGAGCTTTACAATTATAGTATTTCTGGGTACTACTTACGACTTACTTAAGACTTTACTTACTTGGTAATGAATGACTAAATGTAAGTTAAATATAACAATAAAACGTATTCTTACCGATACCACTATTTTGGTTTTGTTAATATGTATATGTTATACCCTAACACGAACCAAGAGGAAATGCCTTTCAGTAAAAAGGAAAGTGAAAGGAATGTGATAAAAAGCTTCTTTGTTTCTTCCTTTGTCTCTTGTGTGAAAGAGTTCTTTGTTTCTGTATAGCCGCTTGGGAACTATTCCAATTCAGATTGAACCGTATTTTGAATTGGACTACAACAGGTAAGGTTTACTACCTTTTATTTTCTGTGTTGTATGCATTTTATACATTTGAAAAAATTACATTTTATTGATTGTTTAGGAGAGTTTTACATCCTTAAAAATATTCCTTTTAACCTGCAGGTACGTGTATTAAAACACGTAAAGAACATGAACAACATGCAACATAACGATGAAAAACACTATTTAATACGCTATTAATTTTTTATTTGGTTTAGACAGCCCGAGCCCAAGTTTTAAAGTTTGTTTCTAAGTAACTCAGGGATACCAATACCTCTGTCGGAAATGTCACTTAACTAAAGAAGAAGGTGGTTTCAAGAGTCGATGCAAGAAGGGTTTACTTACAACAGTCTGACTGGAGATCTCAAGCACAGATAAGGCGATTACAGGCAGCAGAGATACAGCCTGCTCCTTTGCTTTGTAGTTCTGAAGAACTTTGGAGTAGCTTTGATTCAACACTTTAACGTGTTTATCAACAAGAAACAAGTCAAAGCAGTTATTTTGTTGAATTTTCCAATGCTTAAAGGCTATTTTACTGAAAGGTATGACGAAACCTAAAGGATAATTGGTTAGTTAGAAAATATATCAGGGTTAGTGTTTATTAAGATGCGTCTTCACAAAAACGATTGAAAGGTATATAAAGAAAATAACTCACAAGTTAAATTTACTTCAATAATTGTACGCTTAAAATGTTGTGTTTTTAAAGAGTTTGTTGCGATTGGAGATCAAAACTTTTGTGACGGTATTGCAAACTGCTATAGTCAGCAATAATAAGCAAAGTGCAATATGAAGACAACAGTCGAAATAATGTTTGCCAAACGAAAACCAAATTAAAATTAAATATCAACTTTTCCATAGTTATTAACCTAGGCGTGATAGTATTTTAACATAGAGAATGCTATTCATGAATTTAGAGAACTAGCTTCGTTCGGTTATCAAATGGTGTTATTATATTTATATTGAAACAGTTTGTTTAGTTGAGAAGTAGTTGATTACTAATTATTATGAACATAGCTTTGTGTCATGAGAATTGATGAGTTTCAATTATATTTACTGTACATGCGTATTGAGGCGGAAACAAACTTTTAATTGAACAAAAGTTTAATAGGAGTTTGTTAAAATAAACACCATTATTCTTTCCAACAAAGACACTTGCGAAAACTTCATTTAATTTTGTAGAAAGTACAAGTTTCCTTAAAAGTTTTAACAAGTCTGTGAATGCTAGATTTGTTTCGAATATTAACACAAAGAAATTTATCATGTTTTAAGTATACTTTAAGTGATTTGACCTTTGCTTAAAACCATGATTGCATTTGTCTCATTTTTTATCATCGTCATCTCATTGAAAACTCTATATTTTTCTCTTTTGAGATATTAAATACAGCCAGATTAAACCCAATGATACTATAGTGTAAATATCAAGTTACAACTGCCCAATCGTCAACTACCCTGTGGTAGTTCCTGAACCGTACTGTCTTACTGTTTCGACCAATCAGAACAAACCATGCAAATATCAAGTTTTAACACGAGAACTAGAGAGTGAAAGAGACTCAGCTGAGCATGATGTACGTGGCAGTGCCTTGAATGTCTGAGTTCTACAAAACTGAAACAAGTGAAGTTCTTACAAACCAGAAAACAGTATGTCATAAACATACGTTTTATCTTGACCAAGGAATTGTACACTATCGACTTGGTACTGTATTTGATAATACGTTTAAAAATTGTTAAGATGATAAGTTTATATTCCTTTAAAAAACTTGGCATTAGTATTCTATTGATGGCTATCGAAAAAAAGGATATTAAAATATACTTTATTTCGTAAAAAGACTTTTTACCTCTTTCAATCAACACAATGATCTGGAATGTATATTGTTTCAAATGACTTGAAAATGCTTTTATAAAAGAGTTCATTTCAAAGAAATATTTACCGGTAATTTTTTTAGAAGCCTAATCCCAATTATTTAAAAGAGTCAATAACAAAATGTAATTACATTAAACCCAGATATATTTTATTTGCTTTTAAAGTACAATTATGTTTAAATGAAATTTTGGATTAAACCACTGAATAATATTTTATTATATAAAATATATAACAAAACAATTTTTTTGACAATGTAGCTGTATTTATTATTTTTTTGCTTCTGAATTGTTTATAAATAACTGATTATTTTATGTTAACAACAAAATCAGAGAAAGAACCATTACAAATACAGATGAATATTGGACTAGTGATCCGTTGCACAAAAAGCTCGAACAGGTGTTTGGTATTTAGGATTTGGAGACGAGATTCACATGATCACTAATTCAACTCAGGAAACACACGTTTCCAGAAATACATGCATTGTTTTCTCAGATCCACAAACGACTTTCTCCTCAGGTTGACAAAATCTAGAAGGGTTTGATGCAAACATTGCGAAAACAGCATGGATTTTCCCATCGCAAACCAAAATACTTCCGGAATCACCCGTACAAAATTCAAAGTCTTCTCTCGGTTCCGAAGACACAAATGCGTCAAGTGGGTCGATTGCCCAGTTACAGGCACATGGGTTGTTGACTTTCGGTCGGTGTGTTTTGCGTGTGAAGTCGTCTGATCTTCCCAAAGAAAACCCTACCAAAGCCGACAAAAACACAGTCCTTGGACTTTTTGTACCACGGACTCATGGATAGATCTATCGTGCCGACAAACTTTGTTAACCTGAACTTATCTTTGGTTTTGACAAGCATAATGTCAAAGCTACGAGTAACCAAACGCCCAAAAATTACTTGCTGTAAAGCTGTTACCTTTTCCTTTGTTTGATCCTGAAAGTGAATCAACTACTCGTAGCTTTGACATTATGCTTGTCAAAACTAAAGATAAGTTCAGGTTAACAAGGTTTGTCGGCACGATAGATCTATCCATGAGTCCGTGGTACAAGAGTCCAAGGACTGTTTTTTTGATAAACTTACTTTCTTCAGGGAAGACTTCCTTCTGACTCTACGCAAGCTACCGACGAAGTCAACAACATATGGAGCCAGAAATCATTCTTGTTTACCACGACCGAACAAGAACTTTGTTACCGAGCGATTCAAATATTTGATTTTGCATCGAAAAGAATCCATGCTGTTTCCATCACCAATGTTTATCAAGCTCTCTACTAACCTGGTGAAAATGGTGTGAATTCTGAAACTTATCCATATTTCTGAAAACGTCATTGTTTTTATAAAGTGAATTAGTGATAATGTGAATATCGTTTCCAATGACACCTATTCTTTATTTTCTACAACTGGTATTTAATTGGTGAGTTTATGCATTATGGCAACTTGAAACATACCGCCACTTTTTTTGAGCTTCATATCCTGAAAAAGGTTTTAACATAAAACATGCAAAACAAATATAGACAAACCTCTCCGTCAACCTTCCAGAGGTCCAGAGGTCAAATGTTATAAAAATCATACTGTAAGAACAACGACGTTTTGCCATTTTCACTAAGGTTTTAACCTACCTGAAAATAACACCCGTGTGCTCCCTCTCACGTTTTGAAAACCCACGCGCCCTAGAAATTAACGTTTGCTACCAACACATTTGTATCTTTGTACGCAATCGAACATTTCTGACAGATTTCCAGACTCAGTAGTCGTATATCGTGAAGTAAATACTTTATTAGCTATGACATGAACAAAGAATCCAACAATAACGCACTGTTGACAGTTAGAAGGTGAATGTATTTCCTTGCATGGAAGTGTCACTTAACATTGATATACTGCAACAGCCAGCACCAGGCTGAAACGTGTACTTGCTATGTTATAACTTAACGCAAGCGTTGAAATGTTGAACATTGAAACTCTTTTAAGGTCAAAAGTTTTAGTGGTGTGAACCAAAACACGAATTAATTATTCATTGTAGTTATAGTAAATACCTTTTTTTCCCTATGGAAAACATTGTGTGTTAAGTTTTTAACGAACTATTCGGCTATGTATTTGACATTGAATACGCTACTGTTTAATACTTATAACCCGGAATTTGTATCGTAAATACTATACTCAGTAAACATTTCTCAACCAAACAGTGTTTATGGACTATTACAAAACAATCATATTCATAGTTAAGAGTGTATGAACTGGGTGGTAATTGGATATAAAACACAAGTACTTTAGTTTAAGAAAGCATCAGGCAGGACAAAGACGTATTTTAGTTCATTCTAATGATAACCTTTCACTTACAGTTAACAATTTGAATATTTTAGGCAGTAGGCCTATCATTAATTCTTTGCTTTTAAACTATCATGGCGTTTGTTCCACAATAACATAGAAAAAGGAAATCAAAATCGTAATATTACTGCAACAATACAGCCTGGTCAATATATATGTTGAAGGGATCAAACTAATCATAGACACTTATGACTACATATGACTACAAATTAGGACCGTACCGTTCTATATAAGTCGTAAAGAACGACTTATTACAGTTTAAAAAACACTCTGTAGAGATAAACACATTATGGGACAATTTATTTTATTACAATTAGATTTTGTTTGATATAACTGGTAAAAACCACAGACAATTTTAAAAGGTTTTAAGGTTCAGGGGAATTAGTACATACCTAAATAGAAACTTAAATAGTACATAACTACATGAAAGATTTAAAGGATATCGTAAGAAATAAAATAAAGCGTTAAAAAACTGTATTTTTAACCTATTACTAGTGGTCTGATATCATTAGCACAAACTATAAAACAAAATATAAATCAGTAAACACGAATTTGAATTACTGAATGAATCAGACTGATAGCTTGGGTAAAAGGGTCCTTCCTCCTTCCATTTGTAGATTACAAGATTATTTAGTCTTCAGCGAAACCTTTTTTATCTCGAACCTTGCAGCGGTAAAAGTATTACTTAATTTGTAATTAATTAATACCTTTCTATATTCGGAAACAAAATTTCTACGCAAATTTATTTGAAGCCTAAGCTAGTTAAATGAAAAATATTTACAGCTGAAAAAGACGTTTGAAAATGTGAATGAACAAACTTTTACACATTTACATGTACACAAACAAAATTGTGTCAGTATGATAGAGCTGATATAACGTTTTAATGGTTTAAAAATTTGCCGCCAGTATTGTTTAGTGAATAATACTAGTTTGAAACCTGAAAGTTAATAAAGCTACAGGTTATACGGGATGTTTCACGATAACCTTATTTAAATTTCTGTCTAATAAGTATAATCACCGGTTTCAAAGTCAAGTGATACATCGTTTAGAAAGCAAACAAACATATTTTAAATGCAACTTTGTTTACGCCTAAGAAACAACCTAAGCCAATTTTATATAAATCTGGAAAATGCAAAACACCACTGTAACGATAGCAATTACATATCTTTGACCTCACGTTTGGGATTTACATTTTGCTTCTCACTTACAAATTCTAAAATTCAGGCTTAACTAAAACTAGTTTACATTGAACGTAAAACTCCCATGAACTTCGCTGATTAAACCTTACGTGAAAACTACTTCTTAAGCACAGTGTTAAAAACACAATGCCAATTCGGCTTACGGGTTTAACTGTGGTGGGTTCTGTGAGACAATGTTTTTTTCTTTGTTCATATGAATATAAAATTGTGTTATCCAGCTGAGGATAGTCTGCTATATCATATCGTACAAGTGTGTGTGTATACTGACACAACACACCACCGCTACACGTGGCTTCCACTTCACTGGCGATATCCTGGTGCTCACAATGTTTCATAACGCTTCATCAACAAGTTCAGAGAACGTTTCCATGAAAACTGTTTCATCAGATACTTTTTGTAAAATCTACTCGTTATCTAAATACATTTTAAGATAACTGAACAAATTCATAACTTTGCATTGGTAATGCGGTACAACCAACATAACTCGTATTTTATACAAAACCATGTTGACATAAACTAACAAGAACTGATTAATTTTGATAAATTGATAAACGAAAAATCCTATCAACAAAATGTTTTTTAACCTTACGCATTCAAAACAGCCTTCGTTCATCTACGGGTCACAGCTCATATTTTCAAATAACCTATCGACGTTAAAACATTGTTAATATTGTTTAAGAAATAAAACACAGCGGTCAAGTGTTATCTTAAACTTAAGTTTCAGTTATCCAACAAGTAAAAATTCAACTTTTAAAATAAAAGAAGTGTTTTAGTACTCGAATATATCGTTGGGCAGAATGAAGCCAACAAGAAACTGAAAGTGGTCAGGAAATGAACAGTATCCGGGCTGGTTACACGGCTCACTAGATACACTTAGTAGCTGTCACTTTACACAGTTTATTGATAGCAATAATGTACCAGGATCTTGTGAACCTTACTTTACTTGCAGTGTCTGTGTAGATCAACTGTGAACAAGAGACTGAAAGTGGTCAGGAAATGAACAGTATCCGGGCTGGTTACACGGCTCACTAGATACACTTAGTAGCTGTCAACACAGTTTATTGATAGCAATAATGTACCAGGATCTTGTGAACCTTACTTTACTTGCAGTGTCTGTGTAGATCAACTGTGAACAAGAGACTGAAAGTGGTCAGGAAATGAACAGTATCCGGGCTGGTTACGGCTCACTAGATACACTAGTAGCACTTTTGGTTTATTGATAGCAATAATGTACCAGGATTTGTGAACCTTACTTTACTTGCAGTGTCTGTGTAGATCAACTGTGAACAAGAGACTGAAAGTGGTCAGGAAATGAACAGTATCCGGGCTGGTTACACGGCTCACTAGATACACTTAGTAGCTGTCACTTTACACAGTTTATTGATAGCAATAATGTACCAGGATCTTGTGAACCTTACTTTACTTGCAGTGTCTGTGTAGATCAACTGAACAAGAGACTGAAAGTGGTCAGGAAATGAACAGTATCCGGGCTGGTTACACGGCTCACTAGATACACTTAGTAGCTGTCACTTTACACAGTTTATTGATAGCAATAATGTACCAGGATCTTGTGAACCTTACTTTACTTGCAGTGTCTGTGTATCAACTGTGAACAAGAGACTGAAAGTGGTCAGGAAATGAACAGTATCGGGCTGGTTACGGCTCACTAGATACACTTAGTAGCTGTCACTTTACACAGTTTATTGATAGCAATAATGTACCAGGATCTTGTGAACCTTGCAGGTATGTAGATCAACTGTGAACAAGAGACTGAAAGTGGTCAGGAAATGAACAGTATCCGGGCTGGTTACACGCCTCACTAGATACACTTAGTAGCTGTCACTTTACACAGTTTATTGATAGCAATAATGTACCAGGATCTTGTGAACCTTACTTTACTTGCAGTGTCTGTGTAGATCAACTGTGAACAAGAGACTGAAAGTGGTCAGGAAATGAACAGTATCGGGCTGGTTACACGCCTCACTAGATACACTTAGTAGCTGTCACTTTACACAGTTTATTGATAGCAATAATGTACCAGGATCTTGTGAACCTTACTTTACTTGCAGTGTCTGTGTAGATCAACTGTGAACAAGAGACTGAAAGTGGTCAGGAAATGAACAGTATCCGGGCTGGTTACACGCCTCACTAGATACACTTAGTAGCTGTCACTTTACACAGTTTATTGATAGCAATAATGTACCAGGATCTTGTGAACCTTACTTTACTTGCAGTGTCTGTGTAGATCAACTGTGAACAAGAGACTGAAAGTGGTCAGGAAATGAACAGTATCCGGGCTGGTTACACGCCTCACTAGATACACTTAGTAGCTGTCACTTTACACAGTTTATTGATAGCAATAATATACCAGGATCTTGTGAACCTTACTTTACTTGCAGTGTCTGTGTAGGTCAACTATCAAGTTAACTGCTTCCTGACCACTCTGTAACCATTCCTTGTTTGTGTTTTATCTCACCGTTATGCCATTCGGTCCATTGATTATATTCACATTTTTAGACTCAATTATGTAGAAATTTACAAAACACTTGTATCTCGCAGGCTGCTAGGACAACTTTATTGATAACCAATATTATTTCAGATACCGTATTTAAAACATATCTTAAATGTTTATATACAGTCAGGGTGTTTCAAACTACCCATGTTTTCGCCAATGAGTGGAACGAAATGGTTTAGGTAAATGTATATATCCTCTAGTTTGGCTTCTCACGTAGAAACATTAGTTTCAACTGAAGAAGACGCCGAAAAGACTTATTGGATGGTGAGGGAAGTTTTGAGAATACTTCAACGATCACGGTCCCGTAAATACAGGTTTGAAAGTTTTACTGTTTTTATTTAAACCCATTAGAAACAATTGTAACAATTATATAAAATAACCCTTTTCCTATATACAAAGTGAAACCGTACGTTATCACTGAAGGTTCTTACAGGAAAATCCAAATAATCAAAACTAATTCACACCTTTGTTCATTTAAGGGTAGTACACCCTATAAGATATTAAGAAGGCATCTATAGCATCTCTCTTTCCCCTACTGAAAGACAGTTGAATTTTCAGTATGCAAAAAGAAGGAAATACTACATGATAACAGCAACAAAGCGTTTCTCAGAATGATTAAGACACTGTACTAAGGGACCGTTTACTATTGCGCCTAAAAGACTGAAGGAAATACGTGTGTTTTGGTGTAGCTAAGTCCTTTCAGTTTAAAGTATATTCTGGTGTGCCCCAGGATACGAACCTGGTACCTTTGGTGTCCTTGATTTTCATAACAGAGTGTGTTTAATATTCATGCGATTTGCTTTTTGCTGATCAAGTCAAAGCTGTATAGTACAGCAAGTTCGTTGTAAGGGCAGATGATCTAGATGAAACAGATGGTTGGTAATTTGTCAAAACATTACATTTTAACGTTTCTAGGCGTCCAGTAGGCTAGCATTTTAACGGACAAGTCTTTTAAATGTGTTCTGCATGCTTAATGTTAAAAATATGTCTCGAGACACATTTAGCTTAATTTAAAAGACTCTTAGTGAGATTGGGGTTTACCTGTTCTAAAAGTATTGTAAATAAATATTTCATTTATACGAAGTACATTTGTACGAAGAAAGCAAGGTCCCTTCAAATATCCAACGTAAATTACCTTGTATAACTTTAAGAACCTTATGACATTTAATCTTTTATCCATTGACCTTTAAAGTCAAGGTATTGTGTACATTATTTATCATTCTTGTAATGTTTGCTAGTCAATTTTATTTCAAAATTAGCTGTATTTGGCTTTTTTTTTTAAAACAACTATTTGACCATGACGCTTAAAATGAACTTTGTATTTAACCTCTATAACTAATAAAATATTGTAATGTTATACATAACTAGTCTAAGGTAACTTTACAACTGCCATCATCGTGATAAAGATGCTAATTGAGGGAGTTTTCAACAGGTTGAATGAATTTTAAGTGGAAAGTCACATATTTTGAAGGAAAGTTTCCTCATTAGGTCTTCGCTCACAGCAGTTTCTAAGCTTTCTTAACTCATCTTCTTCAAAGTATTTCTTTTGTTTCATCATTAATAAAACCTTTCCATTGACTCTTTTAAGTGATGCTTACTGTATGTTTTCTCTTTACTAATTTGTAGATAATATACTTCAAATAAAGCGTTATATTTAACTTAGTTACAAAATGCATTGAACTGATATGATTTACGTTAAAGAACTAAAGCAATTGTTTTTATATTCACACTAAAAAGACCCATTTAACTCAATCAGTGTTTTGTTGTATGGCTATTAAAACGCTTACAAAAGTGTTTATTCAATACATTAGACCTTGCATTTCTTAGGTGAGCTACTAATGGCGTACATGTATTATTTTATATTGCACCTTTTTAAAGACTTACTGTGAAACAACCAAGAGTAATTTATGAAAGCAATATTAGGACATAGTTCTAAGCTCTGCAGGTGGTGTTAATATTAAAACCAATATATTTCATCCACACAATGGTTCTATTGTTTACGAATATTCATTAGATTATCAATGTACAACGAAGAACCTGTAGCGTGTTGAACTACAATATAAAGACGTACTTGGTTGGCTAATAATCACTAAATAACACTATTTATATGAAGAGCCAAATCATATGTATTAAATAATAAAAGTTATTTTTAGTACAGTTTTCAAAAACTGAATGTTTTGGAATCTTTGCAGCTGTTTTAACTTGCAAACGTGAATTTGACACAGTAAACTGTGAATAACGATAGGTAACTGACATTTTTTTAACCATCTTAAAGAAAACAACCTGCAGCTCCAGAAAACACTAGCGTACGAAGAATTTATAATTTATATAAAATCTAGAGTAGAGTTTGGCAAACTCTATATCTAAATCATTGTACAAAGTTAACGTTGAACAATAGTCAAATCTATTTAACGCTAAATACAAATTCAAAACGGATACAGTTTAAATATTTAAGATATCGGAGTAGGTTACGGAAGTGATTCCAAGCCACAGAGTTGATTACTTCCGGTAAACAATGCATGACGTCATATCCGGTGAGGTCAGCTGATGCTCTCCTTCACACGAGTCACGGTGACCTTCACAATAACAATCATGCAACTTATTTATTTTAAACTTTGTAGTGTTAATGTGTAAGTTTCGGACTATATTTTATACCTTAAATATTCAATGTCCAAGATTTTACAAGAAAGTGATAAATGTCTTCACCAGTGTTTCCATTTCTAGAGTTATCCTATCGTGAAACTTTGAAAAGGAACTGGCTACTATTTAAATTGTACGAGTACATTTTATTATAAAGTATAAAAGATGAAAGATTATAACATCCTGGTTAAATGAATTTCGTGAAAGGTTTTGACTTTTAAGTCATCTTCTGTTGTGCAAAGTAAACAAAATTAATAAAACCAGAGTGCTATGTTCTATTATCTTTTACACTTTATAATTTTAGCAACCTAAGTGAATCTATATGTATAAATTTTATTATATTTTAGGATACTAAAAACTACTAAAACTTTGTGGTACCATTTAATGAAGGTAGTTTTGTTGCACCCCAACGGCGTATTAACTACCAACCAAACCATTCACGTTAAAAATCAATTTGTATTGTATTACCATATTGGTCGGTCATACAAAATAGCTGTAGAAAATTAAAATAACTAGACCTTGAATTTAAAAAACTAAAATGTTTATACTGGAGTCAGGCGAATTCTCCAATAATAATGAAGGATGTTAAACATTTAGCACTATTAGACAAATATATAACTTTACAGACTTTTAATAAACAAAAGCGTAATTGTTCCGTAATAAGTTCGTATTTATCGGTGTATAGATGTGGTAACACAACAAAGTTACCAAGGAGAACCTTAATCACGTTAATTGCACAGAACACATTTAAGCCAAGTTCGTGGTTTAATTTTCCTGTAAGCAATATTTTATCCTTACAATGTGCTGCCATATTGTCTTGCAAACACATGTGCTCATAAAACACCCTTTGTTTTCACTTGCGCATTTAAACAATCGTTCTCTTTAATATTTCGTTGTAAATTGTCGTTTCTGTGAAAATATACTTGTGTATTTGACACCCGTTTGTTTATTTAATAGCTTTACTTTGTTTTATTCAGTTAAACACTGATGAAGTATATTTTGCTGTGTATAAGTATATAAGTGTTTTGTAAGTGCTTTATCTTAGTCATGGCCGGAGATTGTATTATATTGTTCTTACAGTAACGCTTTATATTAGATAGAAAAAGATAAACTTGTGTGTACTACAAAATTAGTAAAATAAATTGTCTACTACTCTGAAGAACATATTTATAATTTATATCTCCTAAAACAAATGGTACTGATAGTGACAGTTATCACAAAATTATACGATACAGAGTACCTATATTCCTCAATCTGCTTTAGAAACTGTTGAAAATATGTTAGAACTTAGTCTGATTTAATTAACAAACAGCCTATCAATACCGAACTAAGAGAAACATGACAGCCTTAACGTTTATTTATTTTATTACGTATTGTTGTACACGCGTTCTTCGGACAATAGCACGACGCTAACAAACAGAATTATGATAATTACTGTATTTTAAGTAAAACAAGTACCACTCATTACTGTTGAAGTAGATTCTCTTTGAACAAGAGTAGAGTCACGCAAAAATTATGTTTGATACCCTTTTATTGTTTTGTATTTTGGACAAACGCACACTTATGAAATGGAATAAGTAATAATGTTAGTGTAGAGAGCGGGTCAGACATTTGTATGAACTCACAAACAGCTGTTAAAAGAGGTGTATGTACGAGTATAATACACATACAAACATTGTTTGTTATTTGTCAATCAATGTTTTATTCGTACGTATAAAAGGCATAAAGCACAGTTTTACTTTCTTTTCCAACTTGTATTTTCCAAATTCATAGCTCTTTATTAACAGTAAATGCATTTTAAACATACAATGGCAAACATGAGGAGACTCAATCTAAATGGAAATGTCTCCTTGTTCTCATCCTGGGACATGAACTGAGTAGTTCTCCGGGTCCAACTGTGTTGTATATTAGAGAGTGTTAACCTCCTGTATACAACCAGAGCTTTAGAGCTACTTCGAGCTCATTGTAGACATTTATCACAAATCTCTACGTTCCCTATTATTCCATTCGTTCTCTTGTCCAATGGTTAAAAAAAAGGTTTATTCCGATTGACGACTTGGTACATTGAAAAGCGTGAAATCTTGAGAACGCTTGATAAAATAATCACGAAATGGAATTTTTCAATAAATATATTGGTAACTTTTAATTACATATCAAATGGTTAATATGTTTTAATTTCTTATGCCACTTTACGGCGTTGGATTAAAGTACCTTTCTTATCTTGTTTGAACTGACCACATCAATGATTGGTTTCACCTCGCACTTTACACTAACTAGACCATGCACTGATAACGCCCACTTAACAAGCTTATAATACAGTTTTTAATTTTTTTTATCTCTCAGCTATAAGATAAAATTTGCTTTTTAAAATTTACCCAAAGATCACACGCATTCATTTTAGACGTAGGAAAGGAGATATTCGGGAATCATTTAACCTTCCCATCGGTTTAGGACTTTTTTAGACTGACTGAAGACAATTCATTTTATACCCGTCCGTCTCGCTTGTTAAAGTTATATGAAAGCACATAACGTTATCATCCTCTCACATTCTCTAAACTGTACTGACTCTTTGGCGTTCAACATAAGTTATTTATTTTCAATGACTTAAAAATTGAATATGTCACGAGCCTTAAGTCATACAGTGTTGTATTATCTGATGCAAACTCTCCATCAACAATCCTACTTTTGGTCCCAACACCCTTTTTCCAAGATTGCCAGCCTATGATTACTTATTTGTATTGCTAGCATAAGCAGAGAACAACATTAAAACTGCCTCTCAAAGCAATGTAGTACAGTTATGCCATCAATTTGAATGAAGTAAAATAACTATTTAGGCGTATTATTCCTTTATTTCCAAAAAAGCTAATACAGTTGATAACTACCGATTGAACTTGATTCAAGAGTACACTGGTTAAGGTTAACCAGGGTTACGGGTTCAGGAGAGAAGTGGGCGAGGTAGGAAATGTACAATATCCGGTTCAGTCCAGTTTAACACTTCAGTGAACACACTTAGTGGCTGTCACTTCTCTCACTAAAGTAATTGATTCCTTACAGAAGGACAAAGAAGTATCTCTCTATTCTGGAAATATTAGCTATTGAAACCCTTTAGTTATGATGAAAATGAAATAATTTTCTAAATAAAAGTGATTATAAAGACACGTACTTACCAGCAATTTTCCACTTGTTACAGTTTTTTTCTTATATCTCCAAAACATTCCTAATCATATTATAGTATCATTTATTGTTTGTATATTGTTTCATTGGTAATTGTTAAACAAGCGAAATGCTCTAAATAAATTTAAATGTAAATGCATTTTATAAATGGAGTTTTAAAATTCTTCGCTAAATAACTATTGTATTGAGACATGACAAAACAAAACAAGGAACCTTAAGAAAAATAATAATTGTCACCCTGTTTACCATTTATAATGGCAACTATTATTTATGTAAAAGGTAAAAAGGGTAAAGTTTGGCTTCTTTAACGAGGTGAAGTTAGGACAAAGTCCTCTCTACCACTCAACCTAAACTTTTACCTAGCGTTACCGTATAGTCACTTTACAAATGTAAGTGGTGACTGCGGGGATCGAACCCGCGCCAGCGGAGTGATGAGCTCCGTAGTCTCGCACGATTCCAACCTGCCACGGGTCCACTCAAGGTAATACAATTATCCTATGTAATCAAGTTTATAAACGCCTAGAACTATTCACTTAAAACTGGATTATGTATGTTATGGATCAATTAACTTTGAGTTTGTTAGGATCAGTTTACGTCAAGTTATATAAAGTGTCAAAGTTGCTGCGCTCTCAACTTAGCACCAGGTGTTTCGACATTGCCAACTTCGAAACAAAAACTCAAACTGTTCATAATTCACGTCTCAATACTTGACGGAAATAAAAAGGTTAAAGTTTCTTATTAGATTCAAGTTATTTCAAGGCCATGTTATTATTTACAACAGGAACATGGTCTTAGCTATGAGTTGTATTAGTAGTGTAATTGATTGTTAGGTCTATCTACGAAATAAATTAACACTTGACTGGTATTTCTCTAGAAATTCTAGTATTTTATTACTAAACTACGTTCAGAGCTTCGTTTTATTTCGTCAGCTACTTGGATTAGTGTGATTAAAAGTAGTATACAATGAAGTTAAGCCTATGTAAGTTTGTTACCTTGGATGCATTTTGTATCTTAGCTCGTTACCAAAAGGTCGCGTGCTGGAAATTATGCAAAGAAAAACAAAACCATAACATAAAACCTGGTAAACAACGCAATAAGTAAACTATGTTTTTGACACATTCGTTATCTAAAAACTCGAAACTGTATTTACAAGCTACCTTAAAAGCAATTAATGTAATACAAATGATATTAGCGAGTTCCGAAAAATAGATTGTTTTCAGAGTTAAATGTACAAATTCGTTTAATGAAATATTAATGCTTTTCTCGCTCTTAAGGTCAAATTCAAAAGTGTATTGCAAAAGCCCTAAGATCAGTGCATAGAAAGCCATATGCTCTAGATTGTAAGTGTCCACAATTTGTTGGAAGCTGGAAGAACAAAAGAGATGAAATTAGTAAAATATTCAATACATATTATTTTGACTAAGTGTTACTCGTATTTAACCTTTATTCCAGCCGGAAACTGCATATTATTAAACACTCCGAAACGTTAGTATTTCAAAGTTAGTCTCAATGGATTGTTCGCTTATTTACAGAGCTAGAAGGAACATGATATACGCGGAGAACACCAGAGAGCATTTATGTTTGAATCATCATTTGAACTGACGAATGTTGCGAATATGTGTGACCAAAACCACTTTGCTGATGGAGTTGTAAGTTAACCTCAATCACCGATCAAAATTCTGATTTCTGTATTTCTTTGAATAAATATGCACTGTTAAAATAATAAAGTCGTTTTTTCTCAGCCGATATGTTTGTAAGAAAGAAGAACTGTAGGTTTGCAACAACGCGGATATAGTAAATTAATAGAAAACTCGATTGTAAGATGAGTACACACTACTTGCATATGGTAAATATTTAAACTACATTGGGGAGATACTATAAACACACAACCAAAGGTGGGATGCCTTGAACTTTCACTGAAGATCAAAACCCTAATGATGTTACCAATGTATTTTAAATTACTTTATATGAAAAAAATACCAAACATTTAGGGCCAAGTACAGACATTGTACTTTCAAGATATTATCCCTATTAAATTAGCAGTTCAAAGTAATAATGAAGTAGCCTAGGTGTAGCGGTTACTAAAGGTCTGGACGTAGTTCAACATTTAATGTCTGAATCAGATGGCTATATGTGCCAACCTAAGAGCTTTTCAACAGTTTTGTCCCACTTCCTGACAATTTATATCTGTAACACACGTATTTAGTGGTAAGAGCATGACACAAGTTGTACTAGTAGGTTAAAAGTAGTTGAAATATAGTACCTAGAGTTTAGTGGTCAAACTCAGTTTAATTTGTATTTTGTTTCGACACTTGTTTATCTTATTGGTGAGCAATACCTTTTACTATTTCTTATTATTGTTATAGTAGCTGCCATTTCTATTTTTGGCCATGGCTGTACTTAATACTTATTTCTTGATGAAACTTAAAACGATGTTTAAATCTGTACATTATTATTGTGTATTGTTATTACTGAGGTATACAGTTTCCTACGTACTGAAATAACCATATATTTAATATATAATCATGGTTTGGAAACAATAATGATTATTTGTAATTAAAAGTTAAATGTAAGTGTAGTATTGTCATTTGATCTTACTACTCATTAAGTTTCCTTTTAGCAAGAACCGTGATAAGCTCTGCTGTAAATTCACACGTTTCGCAGCTTAAAATGTTTGGACTGTGTTTTTAAGTGCTCCAAACTAAGGAAAAAGGAGGACTCAATCTAAATGGAAATGTTCCTTTAGTGTCGAAGAGTAGAATGTTCTCACTGTAGCAGTAGTACTAACAATACCCTTGGATTGTATTGTCAATGTGTCTCTTTCTGTTGTTGTCTTATAATTAAGTTAAAAAGATCCTTTTCGAGAAAGTTTTTTAAATATACACATTTGTTTTAATTACGAATTTTACAAATAAAACCAAGCTATTTTATTGAAAAGGTGGTGTCATCTAAGTAGCGTTCAATAATGAATGAACCACCTTCAACAATACCGTATCGTTTTAACATCATGTGTTCCCAGTTAAAGCCATATGTTATTGTGTAAAGCTGGGCTAGACAAGGCTTATCAGTGTTCAGTTCATTTATTTCCGTGACATCACACGTCATCACAGCATAGCGTAGGAGACATCTGGTGAGCTTGTAACTTATAAACATATCTTAACAATATGGATATAAACTAGAAGTTAGTTGTTACGGACGCAATCACATTTGGCTTCGTAGAATCATTTGAAATCAAGGTTGTAGGTAAAAAAGTAAAGTTTGTCTTGATTAATGAAGCAAAGTTAGAACTACAAAGTCCTCTCTACCATTCAACCTCAACCTTTACCCAGCGTTACTTTAACTCACTTTACAAATGTAAATGGTGATAGTGGGGATCGAACCCACGTCAGCGGAGTGATGAGCTCCGGAGTCGCGCTCGATTCCAACCGCCACGGGTCCGCTAAAGGTAGGTAGGGAAGGGTTACTTATAAGACATTCAATACTAACGGTAAATAATCAAGTAGGAACGTAATAATTCCATACGTTCAAAACGGCATCAAAAACATGATTGACCGTTTGTTTTTACACTACTTTGGAATTGCCTTTTTTTCTACAACTTAGAAAGTGCCCAATACAGTTAATATAAATATTAGAGTAAGTCAAATGCATTGCGTAGGTAAAACAATTTTAAGACGTCAGGAATTATCTCAAACCTGAACTCTTTGCTACTCAAAGGCGTGTATATACATCTAGACTTGGCGCTGCTTTTGTGATACCGGTCCGTCTTACCACTGCACAGCTATAACAGCTATAGAATTTTATTAGTTTTTGTAATTATTTTTGTTAGATCAATAGGCTAGTTAAAAAGATTACAAAAGTTAACAAGATCAGATTTGTGCTTTGTTGGTAGTGTTATTTATCTCAGGACAATATTATTATTTCTAAACAATTCTAAAAACTAAATCATCATCTAAATATCCTGATTTTACAGGATTGGATTCTTCTTATAAAAAGTGAAAAATAATTTCATTTCATTAATGGATAAATGTAATGTGGAGTACACCTGAAAATTAAACAAGTTTGAAACATTTAGTGGAGTTGAAACATAGCAACATCTTACCACAGAATCTAAGCCTCGTAAGAGTTTACCATTACTTGATTTACCCAAGGTTTCACAAATAAAATAAGAATATTCGCAACTATCCAATTACTTATCATTACAAAGTAAAGTCTTTATTGAATTTAGGTGTTTTAACTATATATCTAACTCATAATTACTAAGTTATTATAAGGAAACAAAGATTCAGTGAACTGTCCAGTTGAATGCGGATGTTCTCACACTTGGCTACATTGTATACGTTGACTGTCAATGTTTGACGAGTATATAAACCTCTCTGTATGCCAGCAAACAGTAGTCAACTGTGTCGTGTGTACTGTCTATGTATGTGCTGTGTGTATGTGCTATCTTCACTCGGCTGCTTACCCAAACAGTTCGTATGCACATCAATCATTAAAGAACATTGTCCAATCATGCATGTCATACCGGAAATAATCATTATCACTGAAAGGCCCTGATAAGTAGTATACTATGAGTATTATATTTATTTTGTTTTACTTTGCCATAATGTTTCATGCTATATGATCTCTAAAGGTTACATGAATATTCCTTTTACGTAATTAGCTGTATGAACTGATGAGACATCTAAGACTCAACCTTTTACGTCTTACCTAATTGTTGATATAAATAAAAAAAGTTCTATTACATTTAATGACATGGCTGGTTTCATAGAGTTAGTTCATCGCCTGATATGTTCAATAAGGCTTTCAATTGACAAATGGCTCACTTAGATAAACCTATAGATAGTGAGGAAGTTTGTTATCTTATACTGTATATTGTGCAGAGAGGTACAAAGTGTCAGTTGACATCCTCTGTGTCACGTATGTGTCCAGTGATTTAGTGTTCCACAACTTGTTGTACTTTTCACAACAAATGTGACAACTGACCCACTTGGACTAACGCCAACTGCCACTCACTGTTCATAGTTATACTTTGGATTTATTCCGTACTTTACTGAATTAAACAAGTTACGTGCTTTTAACCCTTTGAGGTCTCGGGTCGACAAACGCCATTTCATTTTGAACGCTTGGATGTTCAGTATAGGTTGCGGTTGAAACAGTCTCTGATATGCAAGGACTACGCTACACTAACGGCACCTAGCAGAGAACACCGAAACTACTCCCCACCGACACCAACTCACGTGTGAGTTTGACGAGAGCGGTTTTGCTGAAATTTTGCTTACAGGCGACTGGGGAAACCCACACGGGAGGCTTTATGAAAATTAAAAATAAAATGAGACCGCAAAGGATTAAGAAAAGAGTTCAGCTCTACATTTTTAAAACAACCCATTTGTTATATTGTATTTGTGAGTAAAGCTTAATTTATATTTAAACATTTGGGTGCAAAAACGAGTTCGGTATCGAGGTTTGACAAAGTCATGACATTTGTGTCAAACTTGCTTTGTGAGTATAATATACATCAATAGTTTTCCCGGATGCTTATTCCATAAAACCAGTTTACATCCAACTGAAACACAGATAATGCTTGAGAGCTTTGTATACATGTCTGACGTACTACCTCACTTTAACTATTGTGATGTGGTCATCAATGATATGACTGTAGAGGTCTCAGATAAACTGCAACGTGCTCAAAATCATTGTGTTCGATGTATATTAATTTAAATTATGATGAACATGTAACACCATACTTTAACAATCTATCAGTATTTAAGTTAAAAGAGTTGAGAATGCGTCACACGCTCATCGCGTTATTATCAAATAATTTGTCTTTTACATAAAATTCTTACTTTGAAAGTTCCAGCCTACTTACCTGAAAGATTTCAATTTGTTAACACTAATAATCAAATACATCGTAATACTCGGCATGGCGCTTCACTATTATCGGTTCCACCACATAGAACAAATTCATATAAAAAATCATTTACTGTCACTGCGTGTTGATTATGGAACAACCTTGAAATTGATATCAGAACAATAGATGATTGTGTTAGGTTTGGGAATAAAATTAAAAATCAACTTATGCAAGATCTTAAAGAGTGATCTCTTTAGGAATACTTCAAACATGTGCATTATAAAATCTTTTCTTGTTTTGGTTTAATTTTAAAAATTTTGCCATTCTTTTTTAGTTTTTGTTTTAATTTTATTTAAAAGTTCTTCATGTGACACTTCGTTTGTTTGTTTGTTATTTTATAATATAATGTCTGTAGTTATAGTTGTTTTTATAGGCTATATTTTGTTGAGGTTAAGTGGTAGTGGCCCTAACGTCGCCTTTTTCTTAAACCAAATAAAGACGTATTATTATTAACAGGTATTGTATTGATGTTAGATCAGATTGATCCCACTGTTATGGGGATTTAGTTAGTGATAACAGCAATAAACAAATCATGTTGACTCATGTTTAATGACAACGTCATGTTTGTATACGTTATAAGAAACATTCAGACGATATACAATATACCTTCGTTTAATTACATAAAACTGCGTAAACTGATTGATTGTAGACGTATTCAAATTGACAAGTAACCAAAACTATAGATTACAGAAGATTTCTTTTTCCACTTTTGCTGTTGTAACGATACAACTTTAAGTTTCACTTAACGTTTAGTAGTTGTTTTCTTGCTACGTTTGATTTTGTTTTGTTTTAACTTATATGTCACAACGTATACGATTCAATACTTTGGTTGTAAAATACATAGAAATATCCAAAGTTTGAACATTCCTCATCACTATCGATCATTTAAATTTAAATAGATTCCGCTGTGACTGTATTATAAGCTTTATTTTATTGTGTGTTTCATAATGCAGTCCTGGTTTATGATATGTATATTCTTGTAACCACTAACCGTTTACTTGCGGTTAAGAAATAAATTGTGGCTGGAAATAGGACAAAACTGCCATAAACTACAGTTACCAACTAGAACAAGTATTGGAATCAGCCATAAGTTATAACGGGTTTGTGGCTGCAAGCTGCAAATATTTGTAGTAGAACACGTATTAAATATTTTACAAAATTATAGTTTATAAATAAGTGATATTAACTATTATATTTACTAATAAATCTTACCCTTTTTAACATCAACTCTTCTATTAGTTATTTTGAATATAATAATGTTTTCCCAACTAACTTAATTTTGAAAAAATACTGAAATTAAAGATTTATAATTTAATGCCCTACATGAAAGGTAAGACGACTTGACAACACTTGTGTTTGTAAAACATGTTATTTGTGTCGGTTCTTGAATTTGCAGGCTTAAACCTGTAACTTTAAGGGAAGCTTGGTGCGAAGCCAAAGTACTACGCAGACAGAACTACATATAATAAAGAACGCTGAACTGCTGCCGTGAGATCCTACTACTAAAGGACAGCGTGGAGCATTTCCATTTATATTGAATCATTATCTTTCTTGATGCGATGTCCTTTCAGTGGCTCTCTGAAACGTGATATGGTTCGTGCAATGTGTTAACTTCCATAAAAGAAACATTTTTTCTTGTCACAAAATTCACTTAGAGATTATGGTTTGCTGTAGTATGGTTTTAAACACGGTTTGATTTTGATTTTTAGCTATCATTTAAAGCACAAATATAGTGTTTGCAAAAAAGGTTCAATGGTGTTGTTAGCTAGTTATTACTGTAATGGTAACCCAGACGGGACGCGCAAAAGTAGTATAATTGTAGTTTTAAACAACCGCAAAACTCAAGATGCGTTGCACCTTTAATGGCGACCATTATATGATTTATAAGTTCTCCATGGTTTTAAACACTTATAGTACTGTAAGCCTCAGTTCTGTTATAAAACAAGTGAAATAATTTAAACTGTTTTCGGAGCTGGGGTTCCTAATTGGACCTGTGCGCCTATGCCCTAGGGGTCCAAGAGTTTAATTTAACTTAAATCACATAAACAATCGATTCGTGCTTTGTGTTAAATTATTATTAATGATGTACAAGAAAGAATTGCGTTCATCATATATTAAGTAGTTCTAATTTTTTTTTCGAAACAAAGTCACACTATCAAACATAGCTACCTAATATATATGACAAGTATAGCGTTACCACTCACACTCTAGGTTAGGCAAGTATAAAAATTTTAGATACAATACAAGCGAAGAGTACAGTGACATGTGATATGTAGTGTTGTAGTGACCTCATCTCCTGTTTCTGTTTGTAACTTGTATACAGACACAATATACTCGTACAAGAAGTTTCAATAGGTGTGCTCAAATGAATTGAGGTTAGTCTAGGTTAGGCAAGTACGCGGTCGTGATACAATACAAGCGAAGAGTACAGTGACATGGGTATGTAGTGTTGTAGTGATCTCATCTCCTGTTTCGTTTGTATTTATACAGACACAATATACTCGTACAAGTAGCTCAGCTAGGTGTGCTCAAATGAATTGAGGTTAGTCTAGGTTAGGCAAGTACGCGGTCGTGATACAATACAAGCGAAGAGTACAGTGACATGTGATATGTAGTGTTGTAGTGATCTCATCTCCTGTTTCTGTTTGTAACTTGTATACAGACACAATATACCGTACAAGTAGCTCAATAGGTGTGCTCAAATGAATTGAGGTTAGTCTAGGTTAGGCAAGTACGCGGTCGTGATACACAAGCGAAGAGTACAGTGACATGTGATATGTAGTGTTGTAGTGATCTCATCTCCTGTTTCTGTTTGTAACTTGTATACAGACACAATATACTCGTACAAGTAGCTCAGCTAGGTGTGCTCAAATGAATTGAGGTTAGTCTAGGTTAGGCAAGTACGCGGTCGTGATACAATACAAGCGAAGAGTACAGTGACATGTGATATGTAGTGTTGTAGTGACCTCATCTCCTGTTTCTGTTTGTATTTATACAGACACAATATACTCGTACAAGTAGCTCAGCTAGGTGTGCTCAAATGAATTGAGGTTAGTCTAGGTTAGCAAGTACGCGGTCGTGATACAATACAAGCGAAGAGTACAGTGACATGGGTATGTAGTGTTGTAGTGACCTCATCTCCTGTTTCTGTTTGTATTTATACAGACACAATATACTGTACAAGTAGCTCAGCTAGGTGTGCTCAAATGAATTGAGGTTAGTCTAGGTTAGGCAAGTACGCGGTCGTGATACAATACAAGCGAAGAGTACAGTGACATGGGTATGTAGTGTTGTAGTGATCTCATCTCCGTTTCTGTTTGTATTTATACAGACACAATATACTCGTACAAGTAGCTCAGCTAGGTGTGCTCAAATGAATTGAGGTTAGTCTAGGTTAGGCAAGTACGCGGTCGTGATACAATACAAGCGAAGAGTACAGTGACATGGGGTATGTAGTGTTGTAGTGATCTCATCTCCTGTTTCTGTTTGTATTTATACAGACACAATATACTCGTACAAGTGAATTATTTAGGTGTGCTCAAATGAATTGAGGTTAGTCTAGGTTAGGCAAGTATGCGGTCGTGATACAATACAAGCGAAGAGTACAGTGACATGTGATATGTAGTGTTGTAGTGATCTCATCTCCTGTTTCAGTTTGTATTTATACAGACACAATATACTCGTACAAGTAGCTCAGCTAGGTGTGCTCAAATGAATTGAGGTTAGTCTAGGTTAGGCAAGTATGCGGTCGTGATACAATACAAGCGAAGAGTACAGTGACATGTGATATGTAGTGTTGTAGTGACCTCATCTCCTGTTTCTGTTTGTATTTATACAGACACAATATACTCGTACAAGTAGCTCAGCTAGGTGTGCTCAAATGAATTGAGGTTAGTCTAGGTTTGCTCAGCTGAATGGAGGTTAGCTTAGGGTTGCTTTGTGAATGAAGGTTAGTCTAGGTTTGCTTGACGAATATAGGCAAGTCTAGCTTTACTTAGCTTAGCTTTGCTTACATAAATAGTGACAAGCTTACCTTTGCTTAGGTTATTAGTGGCAAGCTTTGGTTTTCGCAGTAAAATAGCGGCAAGCTTAGGTTTGTTTATGTAAATAGTGGCAAGCTCAGGTTTGCTTAGGCAAATAGAGGCAAGCTTAGCTTTGCTTAGGTAGATAGCGATTGACCTAGGGGTTCACAGACAAATAGGGGCAAACCAAGCTACAGGTAGAAGTAAACAGGTTTATGACTAAGATCGAAGGCTTTCAGCTCAGTCTCAGCCAGTCAATAAGCTACTGATGATGACTCTCCACAGCGAAGTCAAAATGTTTATCAGTAACTAACTATATTTTAAAGTGACGCGATATGAACCAGAAGTCTTAAATCTGAGTGATGATACCACCCTCGAAAGCTTTAGAGTTGAGAAAAACTGGCTTATAGCAAGACGTAAGCGGGTCCACTTCAAACAGTATGTCTAAGTACTATTTACCAATTTACTTATGTATTACGGCTTAATCTTTTTTACTTAGGTCAAAACAAATACAGACATCACACAAATAACCCCTATTAATAAAAGTTGGTTTTTTGTACACACAAACAACATCAGTTTGGTTAACTCTTGGAAACAGCCAAAGACTAGGGTATCATCATGTAAAATTATAATACCATTGGTTTTCCATTGAAATTTAATTTCTGTAATTGATAGAACAATTTTATTTGTGGATACACAGGAGCATTTTCGAATGAGCAAGGACACTAAGAGAAATACATCTTTCAATTCAACCAATGTCAATTATGAAACCAATTGCGTAGTGTGTAGTTTATGTCACAAGGTCTTAAGTATTAAATACATAAGCTGACATGATATATGAACCTGAGACACCGGGAGACGTGAGAGGATCTTTCTCCTCTGGTCTCTTTGATAAATGAACTCACACACGCCTTGACAAATCGTCCTTTGGCTTCTTAGACAAGGAAATGCCTCCAACATCCGGTGAAACTTGGGTTGTCTCTTATAGTGTTGTTCCGACAAAGCTTAGTTCAGCTAACTTTTGCTGGCTTCGTTATAGTACAAATAACTTCTTTTATAATTTCTAGGTATTCTTGATTATTATCTCTTTGAAAAGTGTTAGGAAACGAAATCATTTTTGTTTCGTTAATATCAGGAACCTAGTTGGTGAATGACTATTTGTATGCCAATTGTAGGCATGACGACTATCAACTTGGTTTACTACACGTCGAACCCTTGGCCCCGCATAAAAAGAAATAGGTTTCTGGTAGTCGAGCATATTTGTTGAGTGGGTTTTTTGTTTTTTCAATAAATGCCATTAGGCAGTTCTTACAAAACTCGTTTTGAACTTTGTCGTGATTGCTGTCATTTAAACTTTCATATAAAAGACACTTGATTGCCACGAGCTCTGAGAGTATCCGTCATAACACGATCATAATGGCATGATTTGGCAGTACGGCCACTTGTTTAACACCTATAGGTCTTAGCTGACTCCAGCTATACATAAATTTCGTTGGACTCGTGTCAAATATACAACACAGTTGGACCCGGAGAACTACTCAGTTCATGTCCCAGGATGAGAACAAGGAGACATTTCCATTTAGATTGAGTCTCCTCACGTTTGCCATTGTTCTGTTGGAGCTCTCTAAATGTTCCACCTCGTAAATGTGTTTGATATAAAATGTCATTTTTGTTAGTTGTTTTATAGACGTGAGTTTTCGGTGATATCTAATAAGGAGGATGTAACTTATTTTTGCTGACTTTTGGTCCACACTTTAAACTGAAATACTCGTAGTTTAAGAATTCTCGAATTCTGAAAATTCACATAGCTAACTTTACTATTTATAAAAAATGGTGTTTTATTCTAGAAAATAACACTAATTCTGTGACTAAAATGTCTGACCCCAAAAACATCATGAACCTCCACGGTTTGTCATTTTGTCAAAAAATCAAATCTGGATACAGATGTTACATTTGTATACAACACCAATGTAAATAACAATTATACAATAAAGAAACACTTCGGTTAAATACTTTCTGTTCGTGAACCAAAGGAGTCAACACAAGCCAAGTTTCAACACAAAGGTAAAGTATGTTTGCCCATTAACCAAAGAGCTCTTGTCCTGCCACCATCACGAGACAAGCTTTTCTGAGATGTATTGTTTGCGCGAAGGTCGAAGAAAAGGTAATGTGTTTTGCATTGAAGGCTGTGAAGTGTTATAAAGTGTTTAACAAATTAAACTGTAACTTTAGAATAACACAATTGAAAGCTTAATTGTAAAACCAAAAGTGTCAGTATGTGGAAAGATTTTATTTCAACCGTTGACGCACTACAAAATACCTACTAAGATTAAGCTTAGCAACAAATATGCCTAGTATAATATTGTATCTTTTAGTCAATTCGTTCTTCGCCATTTTATATATAAATAACTCCAACTACAGCATATCAGTAAATCAAACAATCACGAATATTTATTTCCCACAGTCGAAGACAAAAAATATATAATTATAACATAATATATCAACAAGTTATTATTGCTGAAACAAAGTCGAGGTGAAAGAAGAAAAAAAGGCTGCACAACAAGATATAGCAACCTTACAAACATTATGATTAATACATTCTTTCTACATTATTGTAAAATGAAACCTCAAAAGCTCAGTGGTGCACGGCTTGGTGCGGACTCAAAGGTCTCTTTTTGGAAAGACAAGGTTTTGTAACTTGATATTATTTTGAAACAGTAATTTTTATTAAAGCCAATATCGCTATAAACCAAATGTTACATATTTCTATATTTCATACACAAACTTTATAAAGTATTTCAGTATATAAACATTATCAACACTCCAAATCTTCATTAACCGCAGCTGTTAGCTGTTAGAATCAAATTCGTTTTCTAGCTTAGTCGAAACATTTAATAGATACAAACCAACTCACCCTACTCTGCCAACTACAGTGTTACCAGCACTTACACTGTAACTGTTGCCAACACGACTGCCAGTGAATATGTTTGAATTGAATCTAGTCGAGCAAGACAGTTTAGTCTCCAGGGAGGGATGTTGGGTTCCAAACAGATCCCAAAGCACCATTCAAACTCTGCAGCAACTGTGCATGTGAGTCTCGTAACCACCAATACTATTGAATACGAATCTCAACACAATCAGGCAATGTTATCTTTATTGTATTTGCATTAACTCTAGTTACAACCTATCTAAGGCTTAGTACCTGAAGATAGGAGTTAGGGCTTCTCCCTCGTAGGGAGATTTGTATTGGGAGATTCTCCCTCCAGATTAGTATTGGGGACCCTTATTTACTTGCATATTAATCCAGAGTATATCTTGCAGATTTTGAAAAGATTATTTGTAGGCTGAGTCCACTACTTGGTCAAGATGCAAAATATGATAAATAAACTGAACCTCCAATAAGGAAGTTTGGGAATTCTGGGATCAAATCAAGTTTGGGATTTGGAAAGTTTTGGGAAGTCTACGGATAAAAATAAGAAGTTAAGTAAATAAATAGGTTCTGAACACTGTTTTTTTTCTATTTATTTATAATTTTGCTTTTTTATAAATAATGTCATGGTTCCGAGTCCAGGTATTTACGTTCTGACGGCACAAACATCTTGTTTTACAAAGGAAATATGCAAAAATTATAGTAAAAGAACAAATACTTTCCTAAAAGGATTGTTTCTTACTAAGACTCAAGTCTGGAAAATATTATCTTCTATACATGAAAAAGGTAAAAGGTAAATACATTGGACTTAATGGAACAGGCACATTACTAAACAGTTCTACAAGACCGATGTAGTATGCATTTGAATTTCTTTGTACAGAATTATATTTTATCGTATTAACCACGGTTCAATATTTAAATAATTTTGTGATTACTCAAAACTTAATGATAGTGATATTGTGGAGTTGAATTTCAAGCGATTAATAATGTTCTTGATGGCATTGTCTCATGCTATGACAGTAGGGTTTCAACTCACGAAGCCGCACACAATCAGCCCAGTTAGGTTTATAACCCGGAAAATAGATCAACCTGTGCTTCAATCACTTCTACTCTTATTTTACACAATTCTATGGACATGTTTATGTATGAAAGATACACCAACTCAGCCTACGCACATGCCTCGCACCCTTGTAAAGAAACACCAGACATAAGGTATAAATGTTAAACAGGTGATTTATTTCGTTTTAACTTATAGATGATCATTGTATAAATTATATGAATATAAGTATTATTTTGTACTCTGTATATGTAGGTAGTTGATTCATTGTGAGGATATCAATATACAAAAAATATAATTTTGTAAATGGTATATGTGTGTTTGATTTTAATAATCAAGAATTTTATATATCGTGAATTTTTAAATAAGTAGTCAACTCAACAGTGTTGATAGGTACTGCCGGACAACCTTTAATCTGGTGACTATTGAGTACTAAGAATATGTTCAAATCCCTTTGATGATAATTCATCCAACCGAACAAAATTGAAACGACCTCATTTCGTTGCTAATTATACAAGGAAGTGCAGGTTGTTTTGATATAAGTAGAACATTTGTGCTAATATTAACATTCTTGTGACGCCAAGGTTAACGGTAGAAAACGTACTTTACTAACGCTAACGTTAATATTGTTGGTTTGTTTGAAATTGTTTTATTGCTAACGTTAAAGCAAAAGACACAACCGTTTAAAATTTAAGACTTAATATAATAAAGGGAAACACAAATACTGAAAACGATTTCGTTAACAATAAAACCAAAGACAGCTTGAATGTATTTAGTTTAGTGTTAGCAACACCTGGTAATACGATGAAAACTTATCACAATTATAGTTTGTTTTAATATATACTGTTAACCCTGTACACTCACGGGTAAGCTTTGCTAGATAATATTTATTTTTGAGGACATTTGATGTTAAATGGCATTAATAATTTAATTGGCTTCCCTTTGCTTTACAAGATATCAACGGTTCCACAACGAAATTTGTCTTCATAAAGTTTTCAAAATAAGTAAAACCGTTGCTGAATAAATGGAACAATGTGTACCTCTTATAATTAACATCTTAACTAAAGTGACAAATATACCAAAACGCCAGAACCAACTATGAAAGCGAAGGATTCAGTAAATCGTGATGTAGAATAATTCAGTATAATTTTTCAGTATTATTCCTAGTAAAGCTCTAAATAACCCACTCCGCATAATAAATAAACACATTAGAGATGTGTTGGGATGGAGGTTCTGCAATGACACTGCAACAAAGTTATACGAAGCGTAACAAAAACACAACACGTTTTGTTTTATTGTAGATGAAACGTTGCATTCCAGAGCTGTTTACACTGCAAGTGGTAATTCAAGCGATTTATTCACACAATACACATACTGCTTTTGTTGTTATTTACTGAAGTTTCAGTACAAGACTCTTCGAGATTCAAATCCTTTAATACCGCTTGTGCTCTAAAACATTAGTGGAATGCTACTTATCTAATGTTTGGGTATTTGTAACGAGTGAAAGAGAGCTCTGATCAGTGCTGATTGTGGAACAGAATTAATTGTGTCTGACATGTTACCCGGTCTCCGGTATTTGTCACTGACTCGTTGTCTTCTAGGACAAGGACAAGTTTTGTTTCGTGTTTTTATAAAAATAGTTACTTTGAAAGGAAAATTAAAATATTTATTAGGCCCTGTTGGATATCATATTATTGTCCCATTTTCAGGCCTTTCACCTATTATACAATCATTCCATGATTGGTTTGTAAAACTTAAACTGTTTTGCAAAGGTGGTTGTCTCCCAATAAGTTCATTTGCTAATTACTTGATATTTATTTGTTATTATTAAGTTGTAAACCTCTTGTTGAGTAAGAGAAAAGAAAAAATAGAATTAGAAGGAAATTTTAAGTAAGAATTGGATAAAATGAGAGAAAAAATTGAGAATCATTATTTGATTTTAAAAGGTAATAAGAAAGAATGAAAAAGTTTGTTTACAATATAATAAAAGCAATAGAAACAGCTGTTAGTTCAAACATTAGTAAACATAACATAAATAAATAAGAACATTAACAGTTTTGTGTGTATAAATATCCAACACCTCCTATGGTATGATTTTGAAAATAAATTTTAGATTTATAAACATCGAGAACCTTTTGCTTTAACAAATATAAAGTACCCATAAATACCTCCAATGAAGGTCATAAATATATAGGTTATACCCATCTAAAGTGCCGAAGTCCCTAAAGTAGATTTCTAAATATATTTAGAACGATTTCAGATCAAACCCACACCGTCTTTGTTTGTTCGAAAAACTACCTTCTCAGGCCGGTATAAAGTTGTTCCAATCACTTCCAGAAGAAATAAAATTACTAACGGGCTCAAAAAGTTTCAAAACAAATTAAAATCTTATTTAGTTAACGGTTCTTTCTACAGTTTATGAGTTTATGGATCGAAATAGTTTATCAACGTCATAAATTTATTTTACTTTTAAGTTGTTATATATTTTGGAGTTACTAGTGGTTTTATCTTTTTTAAATATATACATACTTGTAGTATGTTTGTTTGTCAACACAAACACTGTTTTGTACATTGACAAATAAATTATTATTAAATTATTTATTGTATCGATATTGATATATTTCAGATATATATCAGAAACGCCTCGTGACGCAATACAACAACTTACAGAAAATTTTTATTTGAACAGAAAGGTTTATGGTGGGGAAAGTATGATGATAAGTTTGGCCGCACGTTCCGACCTCTCGGGCGGGGCTCATTAGACACAGTTGTAACTGTTGGTCTGTAATGAACTGTTGGCGAGTTCACTTGGGATAAATAAGACATTCATCCTCAACCAAATATTCCAGTTAAGCTGCAGTTAAGTAACTTCAAAATACATGTGATCTCAATAAACAATTATGTCTTCTACTAACGTCAGGTCATTTCAACATCACTACAACAGTTGTACAATAAAATGCTGTGCCACTACTAAAAGATGTTTGCATGTAGTAACATAAAATTAGTGTTGTTGTCACGAGAGTCTTGAGAATATCAGAAGCTGTAGAAGTAATTCAGCAGCTGCAGCGTAAGCTCAGACGTAAAACTTGTGGGACTTGGCAGAGCTTTGAGTTTATGTATATGTTCTAGTAATGGCACTGGCTTGATGTTTTGGATACAAACTTAGAATCAAATCCATTTTACGGGGATCATCATTTTAATGTATTTTCAAACTACTGTAATGTAATTGTTTGTTCACAATTAATGTATAATCAATTGTACTTACGAGTATTTCTAAATTTACATGACATGTTGTATTCGGTTCTTGTGATGTACTAATTAGCTACGGTGTTGCCAAATAACCTTCCGAACTTTTCTCACGTAACATTACCCAATAGACCTAACCCACTCAAACTAACACAAGAAATCAAATTTATCTAAGAGGGGTTGAACAGCATCCAACGTATATGTTTAGATACAAAACAACACAGAAAACAATAAAATAGTTCAAATGTGCGAGCCGTTTCGTTAGAAATATTATAGTACATTTCTCTAGTCGGCTGTATAGTTTATACAACTTTTATACACACCTTCTTTTTGGTATAACGTATAAACTCATAGCTACAGATATTTTATTGATCTAAATTGCATTATTTCTTATAGAATATACATTGCTTTCCAAAAGCGAAAAACGCATACAGTCCATCAACACAGTTCGAAACTAATAATGTTGTTTGTTGGGGTTCAATATAACCAAGATAATAGATATAGTTTTGCTAACTTTCACGAATCTTGAATATTATGAATCAAAGCTAAAATAAGGTAGCTAGTCTCGTTGTGTTAACTCAATTACCCTTAATATTTTAAGATTCGAACGAATTTGTGAGTGACTCAAAGATTAGACTTTAAGACTTAGTTCTAGAAAATTTAATTAATTTATGTCTAGTTTGTATACATCTTTTTAGGCTTTTACTTACTGTATGAGGTTTTCTTGTTGTGTGTTTTATTTTGTCAACGAAAACCCGGTTGTACTGTAAAATTAATATTTATGTGATAAATTAACTAAACTGAACTTTTTAAGTTGAACACTTTAAAGTCAAGCTTTATTGAACAACAAATATTAAAAGCAGAAGGAAGCAACAGAACACTATTAACTTAATACTAATGAATGAGTAACTTTAAACCTTATTACAAGATTCGTATTTAATCTGTAGAAACTCACTGCTTGTCTTAAACTAAGATGTTATGCAGCATCCATCCATCATAGCTTAGCAGTTAGTGTCAATGTAGGAAGTGAAAGACGTCTATTAACATCAAGATAAGTTATTCGCACAAGTTTGCATCTCAGTCCTACCCAAACTGATTTCAACTGTTGCGTAGTCATGATTTTCACTAGTTAATGATACAGTGATATTTAAATAATATTATTGAAAATATTTTTTTTGATCAGCAATAGTTCCGTTTAAGATTAAGATTACATATTCTGTTTACTGTTATTTTTCTAACATCAAGATTAGCCTTTTAGAATTCCTTGTACTGTATAGTAGCGGAAAATATAGCGTTCTGTTTTACTAAATTCATTTGATTTTACTGGTAATTGAATAAGTAATAACAAACAACGCGCGTAAATGATTAGCTTAAATTGAATGATGGATTACTATGAACGAACTGATTGACGTATATTAATAAATTTCAGACAATAAAGTATAAATATACAGGTCGTTTACATTTTTGTTTTGTATTTTCAGGATGTACTACTGGTCAGTTATTATTTAAATTAGGTCCCTGAAAAAGCTTCAAATCCCTTAAATATTTCAACAATTTGGGTGATTATTTATATACCTTCTACTAAAGTTACAGTAAATCTTTTAAGGTCGGACGAATTAGTGCCAAACGCGGTATTCAAACTTCACCTCAGGCTTTCACAGTTTCTAAATTACATAAAATATGAAATTCTCAATAAGCAGCTGTAATAATAAATAACTCTAATTTTATAAACACACAATTTTAACATTTTAGTACTGGTCCTGAAATTTAACAGCTGCACGTGTGTTGCTAACGTGAAAATTGGAAGTACAGCTGACCGCAAGGTGACCTCACCGGATATGACGTCATGCATTGTTTACTGGAAGTAATCAACTCTGTGGCAGAGCGTAACTTCCGTTACCCTCTCTGATACCTCTACAATCAAACTTTCGAACAAGTATATTCTTCATATGAGTGTCATAGTTTCATAGTTTTACGTTATATTAAATTAATTAGTAAGTGGCCTACAGCTTTTAATACTTTTAGGTTATCTGTTTGCTATTTATTTCTTTTAAAGTTACGGTACTAAAGCAAGTTAACTTGTGTCATTTTACAAATGATTGGATATTAACTGAGTGTTAGTTTTTACTTATAGCAAAATATTGATTTCCTCTAGGTTAAAAAAATTAAAATTATAAAGTCCTTTGTTTTGATTTAATTAATTTTTGTTAGGCCTATCTACTTTTCCACCAGATAATGGCTTTAAATTAGCTTAAACATGTTGTGGATATACAACCTTTGAGTTAATTTAGTATTTTCATTTTGAAGTTACTTGTTTTGTACTTGCGAGAATTGTGTCTGGCTTTATTTTAACGAAGAAACCCGTAGTAAGTCTAGTATTAGTGATTTTTATATCACATTTCTTGTTAAGAATAAATGTATTATTTATATAATCTAAATACTGCACGTGTAAGGTTCAGAACATGGATTTACGATCGTTAAGCTCTTAAGCAGCTTCTCTGTACTGAGATGAGCGAGATTGCAGCGGCTGAACACAAACTGGGTTTCAATCTTATCTGCTTTTGTTATTCAAGGTCACCCTGTATACACTATAACTGTGGAACATGTATTTTTAGAATTTAATGTAATTAGATAGGACGTTGATTTTAAGTACCGAAACCCTACCTCTTACAACTGAAAAGTTAATAATAATAACTAATAATAATATCTGTATTTCTCTTGTTGTCTACAAACTGTACAACAATACAACAATAAATAACAACCTTTAAGACATAAATAATGTACGAATACATGAAGGACACATATATGGGTCTCTTAGATAGAGACCTCGTTCAAATACTTAAACAAACATTATGCTACGAGAGAGCGAATCTAACTTGTGGCCGATATTCTTATAAATACCAATATCTACAATAGATTTAAGATTTAACTGTGCTTAGTCTAAGTTAAAAGTATTGTAATGCATTCTTGCACAACCACTCAATAAAAAAGTAATCACATAACAAAATAAACATATACAAAACAGACAAGGCAAACTGCTAGTATTGAACTTTCAACAACATTTAATATACTTTCAATAAACTCCATGTAAAATACAAGTTTTCATAGGCTAACTGAAAATAAACGGAACATTTGCTTATTAAGAATCTTAGGACTTAAAAAAATGGACCTTAAACAAGTTGAACTGTTGATGAAGTCTTAGTTTTGATTTGGGAACAGGACCGACCAAGTGATTTCTTAGATTGTATTGCTTATAAAAATTTTCGTATTTGTTAGTGGTAATGTTGTAAATAAACTTTTAAAACCTTATAAACATAAAGATGACGTTATGGAAGAAATTTATATTTTACAAATAAAGGCCAAGAGTGCGCTGAACGAGATATTATAGTAATTAATCCAACAAATTAACTTGTTTTATAAGGTTGTTGTTAATGTTGGTGAACTATTTCTCACTACTGAAATTACGAATAAGTAGGAACATTATGAATAAACGGGAAACAATTGCGTTCCAAGTGAGGTCCTATAGTTCAAAGAATAATTTGAGTGATCTAGGTGTAGATAAGGTCAATGCAAGTTGACAATTCAGTTGAAGAAAGTTTATAAGTTCTACTTATCAACGATGTGGATTCCACCTTCGAGTTGGTGTAAATGTTAATCATATTGGGTTTAATTTGTCATAGTTAGTTAGAGTTATGATTTCTTTCGAGTACTTGCGTAACTTAACTTTCAGGATTAGTTCGCTCACACTTACCATAAGGAGAAAATTTAACCCTTATTGAATTTTGAGTAGGCCTACGGTATTATCTTCCCTTGCAAGAAGGACGTAAAAGTTTCCAATTGTCTGATATATAAGTGATTTCTTCCGTTATTTCAATGGAATACTGTACAACAGGTAATGATCAATTTGTAGTGATTGGTAAGTGAGTTACTAAAGTCCATACGTACCTTACTGTGTATACAGATTTATCTAAAATGAAACGTTGGTTTCGTGTTGAAAAAATCAGAAAGCACAAGACTTAATTGATTTGGATTTTTCACATTTTCCAAAACACTAAATAAATAGTATAATGAAGAGTTAACTTGCGTCAGTGCAATTACATATCTACCTACGAATAATTGAACGTTACGAGTTAAGTCAATATAGGTATGAAGGTGTGTCTGTGAACCAATCAGCACAGACACGTCAAGGAAGATTGGAACGTGAGTAGGATTTCAACAGTTTTGTTATCAACTCACATCTACTAACATTATTAAAACTTTTAAGCTTATGAGCCCGCAATTTTTAACAAAACCTTCTTACGTAAAATATGTGAGGCTTAAGTTAAACAAATAATCATTTATAATATTTCTTACTTAACCTAAATCGATAGAATATTTAAAATGTGTTAATATTTTCCTATATCAAAATGAACCAAAATATTAAATCATAAGTTTTTAAGATATTCAACAATATTACTTTTGAAAACACTGGTGACAATAGTCGATGTAAAGTTACGACAAAGTCGATTCCAAAAATCAATATATTGTTTCAAAATACCTGTTTGGTACATGATATTAAAATCAGCTGTTTAAAAATTTCAACCACCTTTAGTTTTAAAATCATTGTTTAGTTTAACAATGTTTAAGGTGCCGCAGGATGGACGTATCACATGCAGTAAATTGGACCTAAAGAGTCTTTTGAATGATCTTAATGGCAGTGGCTGCTTGTTGACTAATCGGATTTTGGCCAAGTGTGAACTTTATTATTGAAACAAAAATATTTGAACAATGGAAAATACCACTGAATTTGGTTATGATATGAAACAAAATCAACGTAAAGAATGTACCACAATGTGGGTATGTAGAGGCATACTGCCTCCAAATAGCTACTAAAGTTGTCAGATACATTTTCAATATTTTCTGCACTCCTATTTTATTTGATTAAGGCAAATAACAGCCCCGTAATTTATGAGTCAAATACGGTCTTGCAGTTTGCCAGGTTAATTCTCAGTGTGTCGAGATAACAACGGCCACAATTCTAAGCCTTGTTGTTTGGCAAAACCAAGTGAACCTCTGGCTTTGTACCTGACAGGGAATGGTTAAAAACTCCTCTTTAGGTCGTCACTGAAACAGTATAAAATAAACTCTAAGGACACCAAACGTAAACTCTGTAAGATCTCCAAACAATGAACAGTTCTTGTTCGTTTAAAAACTGCGAACTGCAGGACTAAACATTTCTAAGATATTCAACGCCGTTGTTAAGAATAATTATAACAATTTCTGTTGGTGCTTTCTAAGTAAATCTTTTGCAGAATCAACAAATTAAAGGGGATAATATGGCAATATTAAACCCTATTCGAAAAAATCATATTTTACCGATGGATTATTTAATACCTCAGCCGGCTAAACTTGTTTTAGTTACATGACTATAACAAGATAAACATTTCAAACGTGTTTTATAATTTGCTTATCTGCTTATCGTCCCAGTTTAGAATAGTAGGCAACTTTAAAAGCACAATATGGAATGTCGATCAATTGTACTATTTTCAGCTCAGGTGAATCATTCTGCTTTTGAAAAGGTATACACAGGAATGTTTCACGAATGTTTTAGATCCTTTTTCATTTGCAAGCCTAACATTCTCAAAAGGATGGCTGTATAGAGTTATTTCATAAAACTCGAACGAGGATACGGTTTCTAAATGAGTTCAAAATAGTTTTGAGTTTGTCATTTTATTATTTTATGTTTTGTTTTTTATTACAAATAATGTGTAAGTGCTTTCCATTTCATTTCAACAATCGTATGTCATTTCTATTACTCTTAAACATATTTTAAATAACATTTTCTTTTTTATATTTTAATGCAGTTTCATAAAACTCAGAGAAAAGATCAAAACACAATAATTGTTAAGATACTTATATTTAACACGTTTTTATAGTTTCTAACAAGAGTATTTTGGTTGTAATTAACTGTTGGCTGTTAGATACTGGAAATTAATAGCTTGTTGTCTGCTCATGTGCAATACGTTATCTAATGAAACTTCATGCAGTTTGTTATGATTGTTATGCTAATTTATGCCGCTGTGTTATCACTGTTTAGATTATTGCACTAAATAAAGCAATTAAACCCTTTGAGTTGTAATCTCTTTAGTTGATCCACACTTATTAAAACCATTTTGATCCAATCCTCGAAAAGTTAATATCTAGCAAGACTAAAGCCTTGTCCCTTTTATACAAAGCAAACCTAAACCTTGTCTTATTTTTAAGTTGGTTTTAAAACGTCTAATTTACGTTACACAGCGTCAAATATTTTCTCTTTTATTCTTGTTATTCGAAAGTCTACATAACAATGAATATAACAGCTATAGAAGTAAATAATAACTCCAAACAAATTCCCGACAAAAAGTATAACTTTCGCTGATAACGCGTACTGCATGTGTACGTTGTGCAGTTCAGTTTTCAATTACGAAGTTCAGTGTTAATAGCCACCGGTAATTCAACTTCTTTAAGCTTCCCGAGAAATATTAAGTTAACTAACTGGAATAATCGTTGCTCGTTACTGAACTCAGTTTTTAAATTAAATTGTTCAATAATTTGTTTTATATCAAGGTGCTTTAGGTTACATTTAATAATATACATAATAAAATAATATACATTTGATTTTAAGGTTTCATAAGCTGTGAACTTTTGCAATGACCTAAAACTGTTATTCATAAGAAAAGTAAAGATTTTCGGACAGCGGACATTTGTTTAAAACCTAGTGTAGGTGTTTTGGATACATTAAAAATCTAGCAAAGTGTGCTCATTATGCTTTTCATAACTCTTGACTCATCACAACAGTTGGGTACTAACACTATTTTGTTCCGCTGTATTTTATTCAAACAGTGCAATTGTAATGACCTGAATTAACACTGAAACAAAGTAAATGCTATTGCAGAACAAGTACATAATAGTAAATACTTAGGTATAATTAATATATTAAATAATTATTTTGCAAAATTTTTGTCTACAATAAAACAAAGAAATTAGGCATTATTTATTTATTTATTATTAACATGCATAAATAAAACAAATTTTACAATGTTATTGCATGTGTGCACTAACTAAAAATGTTGAAACAAATAAGTGCCAAATTGATATATTTATTAAAATGGATATGAAACGACATGATAATGGACTGAATACAGTTCATGAATAATGGAATGAATTACATTATTAAAGATTTATGGATGACTAGTGAGGATGGATGGTATGATACACATTAAACAAAATCAAATAAAAAACTTAATACGACATCAGAACTTAAGACATATTTTATAAAGTGAAATTGTGTTAATTGTAGGCTCCTACACATACCCTCCTATCTGCGCTAATTTAAATTATCTAACTTTAATCAGCCTAAATATTATTCTTCCCAACAATTTGATAAAAACTCCTCAATCGAATAAAATTGTTTCACCATAAAAAATCTTTTTAATTGTTGTTTAAACTTAAGAATAACACTTATGGTTTTATTTTTTGGGAGGTTGTCGATAATTTTGACTCCAAATTAGCTCAGCTAAACTTATTTTTCAGATTAATGGTTACTGATACATTTATCATGGTGAACTTTTTAAGCCGAATTTAACGCCTCTTCTTTGATTATTAAAAAACAGTGAATCATGCTCACTAATATCGTAATATTCAAGAATTCACTAAACAGTTCAATTGTTCTTTAGAGTTACTAAAATTGCATTAAGAACCATGGTTTCTAAAATAAAACCTTGTGCATGCACAGCAGGCAAGTTATTTGATACTAATTATAGTTTATTTATTTATATAAAATATTAATTTCCACAAAAGCACTTAAGTGTGTTTCTGTGTGGTTAACAACAATGCCATTGACAGATATAGCTTGATTTATCGAAAGTATTTCTTACAAACGTTATTCTTCCAATTAGTACTCTGACAAAACGTATCGCCAAATAAATAAGATTGTATTTAATCATTTATGAAGTTATGCAACTTTCTGTAGAATGTATGTACGAGTATGTTTTTCTTGTTTATTATTATGTTATTCTCGTAGGATGTTTAACCGTAGGACATGTTATTTTTTATGAGTAATTGTGCAGCAACCACCACAAATCGATATAGAAAAGCTTTTAGCTAGTTAATTTTCCCAAGGAGTATAAATTGTAATATTATCCATCATCTTAGAGACGTTAAAACTAATATTGTAGTTTATAACTCAATTTCATGGTTTCATTTATACTTGACCGCAGCTTACAACAGTTTCAATTCGTATAAGTTTGTAGTTATATGTAAACGGAAATGCTGTATATATGTATATTATATCACTATATCACTATTTGAGATGCCGACCACTCTCATGAGGGTATTTTAAGGCAAATATGTGGTGAATGATGAGTGGGATGAGTGGTAGTAATGAGGTATGAGGTGTAGTCTTGTTACAAACTAAGGCCGACTCTTCCTAAGAATGGGTCATTAATCAATAGCCCAATGACCAATGGAAATACAAGGACCAATGGCTTAACGTGACTTCCGAACCAAGAGTTGTTTTCACTATTTTATAATTTGAGTGTCTGTGTACATAAAAAGTTCATCTTTTGATATACGTTTTCGTAATAAGTGTGTATTTGCATACGATAATATGATACACATATAATACACTATGCTTATAATAAAATACTATAAGATAATGTAATATACTTTGAAAGATTGTGTAATGCCTAACAGATCGTATAAAAAGATGACAAACACATAACTAGTCGTATCACTGTCACAATGTTCCGGTATTTACCGGAAACGTCCCTAACAAAGTGTTCTGAATTTCTCTTCAAGCTTGCCTCTGTTAAGTAACCAGAATTTATTTTATTTGTCCACGCAGTACTTTAAAACATCACTGTGTACAATTTAGTTTAAACAAATTTGCACATATATTTTACTAAACCTTTGTACAATAATTGTCAAAGTATTAATTTCAATTGACAGCTTTTAAACGGAGACGTTCACTGATTACGAATAACACAGTTTAGTGTAGATGACGGTTCAATTAGCTTTTTAAGAGCTGCAAGTTGATCTAGTTTTATGTTTCTAAAAATTTGTAATAGGTTTTAAGTCTGCACCTTTTTCTTTGTGCATTAGAAGTTTCATTTTGAAAGGTGTGAACAATAAAGCTGATTGAAATTACTGTAAATTTTTATAACAGTAAAATAATTTTATTATAATAATGTATAAACAAGGATATAAATTATAAATAGGTTATTGGTTTTGTATAAAGGAAGGAAATAGGTTGTATAAGAAATAGAACATATAAAGGATGCTTAATACATTAATGGGGAATTCCAGCACCATCTTCAAGTGGCATACTCCTAATCCTGCGCCGGGTTCCACGTAATCGCAGCGAGACAGCTCTGATAACTGAAAACTGGCACTGGACCCTAGCCATCCAATCACTTGTGAGTAGGGCTTTCCATTTTCTGGCTAGAGCTTCACTAGTTCTTTTTGAAATAAAGAGTACTCTTTATGAGGAACTCCCTCTGTGGAACATATCAATGGCGTGAAACTTCCCCTTACATCTTCAGCTGCTCTATCGTATTTTGAATGTTTCTGTGTTGCATGATTTCTAGAAGTAATTTCCCAATCTTGATTGAGGTAAGATAATTTACTAACAATTACTGTAAATTGTTTATAATCATAAATAATACCTTATCAGCGATATATTAAAAACCTACCTAATTTCAACTGCACTACGTATCTGTGACGTGAATTTATGTTTTGATATAAGTAGAAGCAAAGTTCTCAGTGATTGAGAAAATTATATTATTTTGATGTGAAAAACAAAAATGGAACAATTACGTTGATTTTTGCAAACTACATGTCAACCCCAAGTAAGATATTTATTATACCTACACGTGTGTTAGATCTAGCAAATGGTGTGTTTCAGCAAAAGCAGTATACACCACGATATATTGATGTGCCTACATTCTAGGCATCTTACAAGACATTTAAAATAATCTCGGATTGGTTAAAACCGCATGAATGCCTAAGTTATTAAGTTACTCACGTTTCACTACATTCCATGTTGTTGATATCACGTATGCGTATACTCGGACCATGCAAAGTACATTCAAAGCCATATCGAAAAGTTGGCTCTTTCCTCGGGCTTTATCATAGTTATATTTAGAGTTTTAAAAAAGGTGGCTAAATCAGGCGGTCAATATAATTTAAATCATTCCAATAATGTATTATAGTTTAAGATAAGAAACTATATGTTTAGGTTTATCACAAAACGATTTAAGTTCTTCATTAGACATGACGGTATCAACGACACAAACAAACCGGTATTTCAAGAAAAAAAAGGTGTAAACCTTATTTAATTTGAATCGTATGAGTTGGGGCGCTAAGTCAGGCAAAGGTAACTAAATGACTGCCTTGAAATGCTCAAAGTTGAAATGAGTTTCAGAGTAACTTCTGAATTTCACTGTTCAGTTGGTTGGAACGAACTCTACCAAACCATTAACTGAATCTTTTAACGACCCAGTTAAGATTGATAGAAAATATGGAAAGGTTTCAATATTTAGTATTTAGTACATACACAGCTTTTATGCGTTTACAACAATATTGATAGTTTACATATAAGAATAACACACACAATACTAGAAACCTCGTGTGATTTACAAATAAAACTTTTAGATTTACTTGCAAGGGTAAAGAAAAGTTACGTCTTAAGCTTAACATAACATACCGTATACAGATGTACGCGTACTAAGCGAGAATCAAGAAGTGTTTCTGAATATTGATACAGATATACGATGATACGATGTCTATTTTACTAAACAATATTTTTAAAACATTGTTGTTACGAGTAAAAAGGGGATAGCACTCGAATAAGACAAACATTGTTCAAAAAGAATTTTGCAGATATAACGGAGAAAACGTGTTTTTTAATAAGACAACGACCCCTTGGACAACTAAAAAAGGTAATTATTTGGATGGATTACCTTTGGATTCAAAATACTAGATAACAAGCACAATAAAGGAAATGGAGTTAACCTAGTGGACTTGTATAATCAGTTTATTGATTATGAATTTGTATTGTATTGAATTACAGGCTCAGCACGTAACTTACGGTAACACATAAGTTAATTAATTTCAATTTGAATGAAACACAGGCAATCCAATGGTAGCACACTCGCCCGGCTAGTGAGAAATCTAGGCTTGAGTCCAAATGTTGTCAAGAATTATTGTGTTCAAATATATATTCAGGGATTAATTATTCTTCAGAATATCTACTACAGACGAATGTACGGATACAAAACTGTGTAACCTAAAATGTGTGTAAGCCATAACATGAGTTACTAGAGGTGTTAGTACGTGAAACCCAGCAGTAACTTGGCTTACACGTGAACTTGGTGTAAAACTTATGTGATCCGAGGATCTGCAGTCTACTTTCATCTTGTATTTTCCTGAAAAATGGCAACTTAAGTATTGTTGTTGAGGTTGTTTAAACTTAACATAAAACAAACCTGGGAAACCTTTTTAACTAACAAATCTGAACCAACCCTAATGAATAATGATGGTGGACCTATTCAACACTCCCAACTGTTGTTAAAATTGTTTGTGAAGAACTATTTAAATTACCTTAGTGCAGATAGAGTAGGTATGTTTTAATTCTTTGATATTGTTCCACTCTAAAATAACGTTAATTATACGTTTTTGCAAATTTAACAAATAATAATAAGAAAAACAGATTTTACGTTAGGAAACCTCCACATTAAGTCAAGGCAACGTTAAATTAGTGAGGAAAGTGTGACTTAACCACCTCCAAATCTGTGAAGTTGAAATGGTTTCCAAAGTTACTTCCTAATTTGACTTTTGGTAAGTTCAAATGAACTTTACAAACTGCATTGTTTCATTAGCTTAAAATAATTTACTTGCAAAATACGAACGGTAGTAGAAATAAGAATTCAACGTAGAACACGTTATTCTCCATGGTACTGTATATACAAGCTCATCTCTTATCGCTACACTAGTACATTCACTCATTCGTTCGTTCTTGTAAGACATTACGTTGTTTATATTCCACAAACATTCTTAACACAACTAAGCACCGTATGAATTGTACCGTTTCTATTTGTTTGTAAGGAAGTTAGTCTTTAGTGATTATAAATATTAAACGTCACATGGTCGGCTGTTAAATATGGCCTCAAACTATTTTTTAACGCCTTGTTGCCGGCTAAATTTCTATGAACTGTCGTTTGATAACAGTTTACCGATAGTCAAAAACTATTTCATTAAGTAAATACTTGACCAATAATAACGTAGTTCTAAATAAATTCCACGAAGAGTTGATTTGGTCAAAAGTTTGAAGGAAAGTCAGTAGTCGTGAGTTGTTAACAAGCTGTTGAAAACCTTCGCACGTTCTACTCTCCCTGATGTATCTGCGTTGATTAGCCCACAGATAAACTTCCATATCTTGATTGACTAGGACGAAAACTTAGGCCGTAGAGTTATTTCGATTGGTTTGAAGTAAAATCAATTTTGGTAATCGATAATAATTTGTCATAGCTTCTGACATAATTGAATTGCACAGACTTGGTATTTTTTCACATTGCATAGACTTGGTATGACGTGATAAGACGAAGCTTTACAAATATTAAGTTGTATTAATCGCTTTGGTCACCTAAATGTTCAAAAGATTTTAAAATTGATGCTATTTTTTGAAAACCTGTTTCATTGAGTTCAGTATTACGTAATATTGCATTTACCAACCGGAAATGTAATGATATTTTCTAAATAGTAGAAATACATATTGAAGTGCTTGACCTATCAATCCGTGTTTATTAGATTTCTTTGATAGAGTAATATTCTTAAAGTGTACTTAATTTTCTAATAAATATTGTGTACATACCCAAAATTATTAAACTATTTTCACAAAAAAGTCACAGCTTGCAAGAACAAAACAGTGCTTAAATACAAATGGTCCAAAACGCCCTTAGAAATAACTAGTTACTGACAAACTACTAGGGTCTAGTCAAAATAATGTATTGAGAAAACAGAAGAAGAACTTGGTTACTTTAAAACTAAGAGAAAAAGAAAATGTGTATTTCAAGTTCGTTATTATCAGCAAACAATCTCCACTAAATCAAAATTAATAGTTTTACTTCAACATTTTACTTACTTTAACAACAGCAATAGTAATCCTAATCTCTGACAAAACATATGTAAATGTGTTATACTATAACAAATCAGGAAAGGATCAAATACAATTTCGGCTGAGGCGTGTAAACCTTGCTCACCTCAGCTTAGATCTGGATCTCAATCCGAGACAAGCCGCTTACACGATTAACGATCGTAAACCAGACACATATTCCAACCATCGTACGAACAATATTCATAACACAAATATTGTATTTTAACAATAATTACAGTACACTTGTTAGTCTTTCAACGTTTTAAAAAATAATTTTTATTTTATTGAAACTATTCAAGGTTTGTTAAAACTAGAGAAGTTCTAACGTTACAATAAGTAAGGTTGGACATGTTTTTTATTTGCACTTAAAAGTAATTTTTGCACATAACAAAATAACTGTTTACAAATAAGCTTTACTTTACTCTCAACTTCACCCAACACGTGAAATCATTGCTCCTGTCCTCGGCTCCAGTCTTGTTCAACTATTTTTCATGCACCAGTTACGTTTTTAGGAATGAAATAATCCGTTTTACCAATTATAAATTACATAACAATCGACTATACAGGTTGTCACAAAACTGTGAAGCGCGCTATGCAGAACAGGATTTTACATAAACAAGTAAGTCGAAAATGCCTTGTAACATTTTTTATTTATGCTTAGTTTAGCCGTTATCCGTCTTTTTGTAAATTTTTGAAAATCATTAATAATTCAAAAGCTCTGAGATATAATTGTGAAACTTGGTTCAAAACCTTAACGGTTTTCATAGTGACATTGACCAAAAGTGTTTTTATCTATCTTATCGTATGTCAAACATTGCGGCCATTTAAATTTTTCAAAGTCAAATTGCAATACTACATTGAAATTTTGAAATGGCTGTTGTTTTGAAATTTAATAAGTTAGATAAACATTATTTTTGGAAAATTATAGTAGGAAATTATTGAAGGTGTTTAAAAGTGTTACAAGTCATGTTCGAATTACTTTTGTTTGTAGAACCTGGTATAGCGCGCTACATATTTTTGTGACACCCTGCATGTACATTGTTCTAAATAGTCAGACAATGTAGAAGATATTTTGTTAACAGTAAAAGGTTTATAGAGTTTTGAGAAACTATGACAACTGTATCAGAGAAGATAACGGGTACGACGCTAAGCCACAGAGTTGATTACTTCCGGTAAACATTGCATGACGTCATATCCGGTGAGGTGAACGCGCGGTCAGATGATGCCCTATATTTAACCGCAAACGTGTAGCTTTATAAATCAGATCTTTATACAGGTTTTTTATGTTACACATTCATGTAGATAGATGTTTGGCTTATTGAATCTTACGTTTTCATCTTGTAAATACAGTATAGAATTCCAATAATCTCGAATTCCAATTCAATTCAACTAAAACCCAATCATCATCCAATTTCTGCTGTTCAGCGTTGTAAAATAACAAGCCAATTCAAATACTCCTCAACTAAAGCCAACTATTTAGAAAAGATAAAATTAGGTAGACGTAAATGACCTTTAATACGCATATTAAACTTCCTAACTGATGAGATATAGTCTGGTCACATATCATTAAAAGAATTTAGCTGTGATGTAATTTGGCAATTTGCAACACGTGTACGAGGTATGACAATACATTTCACGGACTTATTTCATTTCTGTGTATTGGCTACACTTATAAAGTAGTCAGCTGTTGTACAATGTTTGTACACATTTAAAGAGTGTATTTATTTTGTTTTAGTTCACTAGACATATTTGGAGTAGTTTAGTGACGTTTTTTAGTGGTACTTTTATACGTTGTGACTATGGAAACCAATTGTGATTTCAAAGAACAACGAACTGCATTGTAATTCCCAGTAAAAGAAGGCAAAATTTTAAATTTGAGGACTACAGATGAATCTTGGATTTAAGAGTACTGTTATAAACCGTACTAAAATAATAGTGGTCTGAATAATGGTAAAGATTTAATTAGCCTTTTTGTACAACCCGTTTTCACTGCTACTTCTCAAAAACACTAAACATTTTTCTATACAAAACAAATTTCCATATGCCAAAGAATTAATTAAAACATCTGTGTCATATATGTTTTCAAAGAGCGATTAATAAACAAAACTAGTATGTACTATAATTTATAACATACTCCCACCTTGTAAGCGATATATTAAGACTTAAAATCGCTTACAACACAACAATTATTCTTGCCGGTAACGTGCAGGTATTCTGATTTTTCTTCCGTGTTTAGTGGTTCGTGAGTCTTCTTTTGGAAATAGAATATCTTCTCTCTCACTTCCAACTTCTAATGGATAAATCCGTTGAATCGGCCTCCATAGTTCTCCGGTTGTTGTCTTCAATTTTATGGTGCGTACTATTCCGTCTTCTCCTTGATATTTCAAAGTTGGTGTGAAGTAAACTGCTGTCTTCCACCCATGGTAAACAAACCTCATAGCGTCCTTCGTTATTCCGCTTAACATTTTCTTCAAAATGTTTCATTGTGAGCTCATGGACGTCATCTCTTTTCCTTGTCTCACCAGGATCAGTGATTCCAATGGAATCCAACCTCCAAAGATTTGAAATATCAGCATAGTATGGAATAGAGAAAATATGGAGAGCCATGAACAAAAAAAGGTTAGGATGTCATAATTAAAAAACAAGGCCATGCTGATGTTTTTTTGACACGTGGACTTGTTCTAATAGAGTGGGCAGTTTTCAATGTGCGAATGTTTTAAAATATATAGTTTTCCTTCAAAAAGATAAAAACAAAGTTTGTTATGAAAATAATTATTAGAAACATAGTATTTAGTAACAGTGCTAATTACACATTAGTTATCAATGCATAGTTTAACTTGCACTTACCAAAGTTGTCTGTTAATAGCCGCCGGTAATCTAACTTGTAGCTTGTTGAGTAATGTTCAGTATGTTAACAAGATAACAAGTCGATAGTTAGAGAATATTCCAGTTAGCACATTTGTATGAACAATTTTGTTTTGATTTAATTTTTATGATTAATGTTTTCAACCACGTTGAAAAAAAGCCCTAGCATTTAGATGGTAGAAGCCTATGTTTATAAATTAATCGACAATGGTAACAACTGGAAATCTGGAGGTTTTTTCTAATAAATAACTGTAATATTTAATAGGCATGAATTAAAAAAATTAATTTCATGGAACATTATTTTATAAAAACCAAATGAAAATGTTATAGACAAACTTAGCACAACGCTATTGGACCCCAATCTGCTAGCATGATGTTAGCATTTATTATTTCTTTTGAGGTTTAACCTAAATTCCATGCAACGATATGTCTAACAAATCAAAAGGAAATGTTGAGATTGAGATCTTAGTACTATAAACATTTGTTAGGATAAGAAATTTGGAGCTTTCTAGTATCTTGTACTTTAAATACTGATAACAGCGTGTGATTAAATAAAAACACAAAATGAACACACAACTTTTAATTGATTACGCAAAGAAAGATCATTGCCTAAAGTACAGAATCTTCGTTTGTAACTTCGGTGCATTTGCTATTCAAAACAACAGGTCTGTTTGGTGAAGGTAGAAGACTAATGAATTAATTCGTCCGATGGGTTAACAAGGCAATTAGACTAATCAGTACTAAAGGCAACACCTGTCTGGTCCTATATTTATCTTTCCCTGCAATTCTTGTCAGTATTTTTCCAATTCGGAACAATTTACCTGTCACAACGAATTGTATAGTACTCGTATTAATGTTTAGCTGTCAGAAAAGGTTCTTAGAGCGACCATATTATTCCAATATTGTTTTGTTTTAAGGGTAGCATTATGCAATGATTCCCAAAACGAATAAATTCGAAATACAATTATTATGAAGGTAGTTTAAAGCATGACGCACCAGAAAGATATAGTTTATAAATATTTAAATCACATAATAAATAATTCTTAGAAGAAGGCTGTTGAACTTCTAAACGGGAGTGTTAACATTAAGGAGGACTCTTTAAATATATTTTCCTGTTTTATATATTAGTAATGGGGAATGTAAAAATTCTTTTAACAATATTTTAAGACAGAAATTTGTGTGTGTGTTAAATAAAATAGCTGATTGTTTATTTACACTCTCATTTATGAGTAAAGCTTTGGGGTCAACCTTCACATCCTTAAAAAAATTAAATTCGATTAAATTAAAAATTGGGAGTGTAAACCTAACCTCCCCTTTATTCTTTTTGAAATTGAGTTGATTGCTTACACTTTTTAACTCATAAAAACTATGGCGGCGAAGGCATATTTTTCACATTCTAAGGATTATTTTATATAAATTTATAGAGTAGGCCTTACAAAACTATTTTTGTAATAAATATATTACCTAGCCCTAGTCGATATCAAACGATGCTGAGGACTAGAAAGGTGTACATAGCCAACTTGTATAACTGCTTAGTTATTTGTTGTTTCCTAATCCAACTTGGCTACCACAATCCCTAACGATCATGATTGACTAGTGCCTAGTGGACATATCAGCTGGGACTTCTAATAGTGTAGAACTTGAACATTGGTATGTTTTTCCTTTATGAAACATAACTCCTAACTAAATTAGCTATAAAATGATGTTTTTAGTTCTTAAAATTGGACGAAGCGCCTTTATTTGTATAACTTTACATTACACACAATTTTAGAAGACACCAAACTACTATTTTCTACACTTCTATTTAGGAGTTCCTAAAAGTAAATATTTCATTTTAAACAGGGCGCTGGTACTAGATTTAACGTGACAAATTCGCCTTGTCTCTAATGTTTATTAATGTTATAGATACGTTTTCTGGCTAAAGGGATTTCTGTATTGCTATAATATAATAATGAAAGACATAAAAAGGTAATTATGAGTAAAATCATGTTAGTACGTTTGTATATTTTTAGTTTTTGCCAAGCTTGTTCTTAATGTGTCCGGATAACAATGGCCACAGATCCAAGCCATGTTGTTTGGCAGAACCAAGTATACCTCTTGCTTTATTATATGCTTTGTATGTTTAGTTAGCATAGCTTTGTTATTATCCTTTGGTTGTAATAAACGGCTCCAAAGTGTACATTAATATAAAAAACGTTTTTAGTACACTTATAATAGGCCATTTATTACAACCAAATAGTAAAACGAAAGTGTAAACATTTTTTCATTATTTGGTAATCTGACACGTTTGTATTTCTAACAAGAGCACTTTGAATGTATAATTTAAGTTAATTTAAGTTTTAAGTCACTAAAGAATTCTGATAAGAACTACAAGCTGTTAAGGATATGTTGTAATTGATTAATCATGGGGAAAAACTGTTGAATGTCAGATACTGGAAATTAATAGCTTGTCGTCTGCTCATGCCCAGTAATACGTTATCTAATGAACTTCATGCAGTTTGTTATTGCTATGGTAATGTATGCCGCTGTGCTATCACTGTTTAGATAACTGCATTGAATAAAACAGTGAAATCCTTAAAACTATTATTGTTGTATCAGTTTATCCACACTTTATGTAAACATTTAACGTAGATAAATCGGATACACATAATACATGTATTATAAATTGATTCAACCCTAAAAGAGATATTGATTGGCATTTCCGATGGCTTGCCGTTTTCTGTACCGTTAGCACGGACATGGTTTAGGTTAGGTTAGGTTTAGAGTCTTCTAAATTACGTTAGATAAGTCTAATTACGAATACTTCACTTTAATTATAGTCATTATGGAGTTTACAGCGTACTGGTCATATACAAGCCACCGATAAATCCTAACGAATTACCGATAGAAAAATGAAAGTTTCTGAGTTGTTACAATACTGATAACATGTACTGCATGTGTACGTTGTGCAGTTTAGTTTCCACTTACGAAGTTCAGTGTTGATAGCCCCCGGTGAGTCTACTTCTTGCAGCTCCCCGAGACATGTTTAGGTAACTTACAGGAATTTAATCATTACTCATTACCGACATTAGTTGTTCAAAATTACTATCCTCGATTAGCTATGGCTTAATAAGTTGCTATCCTCAATGTTGATTTAAACGCAGTATTTTGTTTGTAATTTAGTAATAGTTCTGGTAAGAAAGATTTTGTTTACATTTACAAGTACAAGCGGTGACAAGTTTACGTTTACAGATAAAGATAAAATATTGATCACCGCATTAAACTATTTCAAATCCTACCTTATTCCTGAAACGAGTTCTTGTTCTCTTATGTGAGAAGAACACTTTTAATTTTAATTTGTCTTTTACGGATCATTACGCAAAAATAGTCCGTAACAAAGGACCTGTTGGCTAAAATAAAAATGCTTTTGCATTTATACGCTATCTAATGTCAAAACACGGGCTAAATTAATGTTAGAGTAGACAGCACTAAAGACAGCGCTTAGGTCTTCGTTTGCTACTTATCTTTTTGTTCGTGTATTTTGAATATTAAACGTTGGAATTCGTTTCCATAGTTGCGACTGACCCAACCCAAAATAATTCCGACTTAATAAAATAATAACTACTATAACCAAAATAATAACTTTGGAAGGAACTTGGTGTTTGGGTTTATTTCTAAACATACCGATTAGTTGTCTTTAATAAATATTAAATTTTTAAGTTAGGTTTTGGAAACTAGTTATCAACAATTTTATTTTCCAAAACATTGACGTGCATTTTCAAAAAAAATGTACTTAACTGGACCTCCCACATAGTAAAATTTTACTTGTATTTACAGAGCGTAAACAAAACTAAGGGTAACCAAACGACAACTGGATCAAAGACAATGCTTTTGTAGAAAAGAACCATAAGATAAAGTACACTTCTTTTACTGTAACTTGTTTTACTTTGCACTATAATTTCTAATCACCAAAGAAACGTCTCAATTAGGCTAATTAAGCTTAGCTTATCTTTTAGATCAATGGCTTTAAATACAGCCTGCATCTTTTTTCAACCAAACTCAACGCCACGTTCAGGATGGTCATAAAACACCATGTTATAGTATCTAACAATAATTATTTATGAAACACATTTAAAGTATTCGGAATTTAAACTTAGCGGATCTTGGTAGTTAGTAAAGTGCGAGACTCCGGAGCTCATCATCCGTTGACGCAAGTTCGATTGCCGTAGTCACCACTTACAATTTGTAATGTGACTATATAGTCACGCTAGATAAAGGTCGAGGTTGAGTGGCAGAAAGAACTATGTAGTCCTATCCTCGCCTCGTTAAACAAGGCTAACTTTACCTTTACCTTTTTCAAACTAATAAATACAATTACAAACTGGAACTCTTTAGTTCTATAGTAGACCACACTAAGTGAGACAACCAAGTCCACTTTTACTGTTCAAGGATTTATGTGATCATTTATCAGGAATGCCACTGACAGATGTACCTTGAGTTATCGGAGGTATTTCCTACAAACGTCATTCTTCCAATCAGAATTTTGACAGAACTTGTCCGTAAGTCTGAGAAGCTAAAAAATCTTTTATCTAATCATCTACGAAGATTTATCTATCGAAATTAAACTGTTGAATACGTTACCTTTAATGAGTAACAGTTCGTTAACTAGCACACATCGACATCAACGTGCTGTTAGTTAATAGTTTTCCCAAGTAACATAAAATAAAAGTAACATAATCAATCACCTTAGATAAAATACAATATTCTAGTTCATAACTCAATTCAATGAGCTTATTCATTCTTTGAATGTAATAAAAAACTTGCATATCCAATGAAAATACTGCACTTTTTATGTAAATATATATAGGAGATAATATTAGACGAAAGAATCTAGGCAGATAACAAAAGTTCTCTTAATGTCCAGGCCTAGAGGACAGATACGAAGCAGTTATATTGTTGAATGCTTATCAAAATAACGAATACAAAGCTGGTCGTATCACTGTCACAATGTTCCAGTATTTGTGTTTTGAGTTTCCCGCCAATCCCCTCTGTTAAGTAACCAGTATGTTTATTTGTTTACATCGACTTAAAACACAGTGAGTACATTTCTCTTTGAACAAATTTGCATGTATGAAGCGGTTTTATCCACAGAGCAATAAGAGTATTTATTGGTTTCAATTGAAACATATTAGGACGTTAACTGACTTCAACACAAACAGTTAAAGGTAGGGGACGTCTAATTAGAGTTTTTAAGAACTAGCGAGTTTTCTAATTTCATGTTTTCAAGTGTTTTGTTAGGTATTGAGATTACTCCTTTCGCTTTGTGAGTTTAACATGATGTAAAAATCTAGTTAATTGACATTAGTGATGAAAAGTTTATATGCAAACATAGTACAATCAACCTTATAATACAAACCTACCAAAATTAAACTGAACTAGGCCTACACAAGTCATAAGTTGGCATTTTTGATGTATTTTTGTTTAAATATTAGTTGAATCTAAGCTCTCAGTAATTGAGGAACAGGTTTAATTTGTTGGGAAAGGCAATATTAAGACGATTTCGGTGGTAAAATTGACGACGTATCACCCTCACGTGAAACCTTTCATACACCTTTTACCACAAGTTTGTTAGAAGCTAGGACATGAAGCCGGTATCTCAGATATAGCATTTTAACATGTTAGACTTATTGAAAGTAATTTGAAAAGGCCACTTAGAGTTAATTGAGCGGTAAATTTTACTTTAAATTATATTCATATAATTTTGTTCCATTTAAAGGAAACTGTGGTTTTAAGTATGTCACCGAAAGTGCTTGTTTTGATATATTGGTATCAACAGCAGAATCACTATGGGGACTCAAGGTAAATAAAAAGGTGCGTTGATGGTATAAAGTTAGAATCGTATGAGTTGGGGCGCTAAGTTAGGCAAAGGTAACTAAATAACTGACTTGAAATGCTCAAAGTTGAAATGAGTTTCAGAGTAACTTCTGAATTTCACTGTTCGGTTGGTTGAAACGAACTCTACCAAACCATTAATTGAACCTTTTAACGACATTGCTAAGTTTGGGATACAATTTTTAAAGTAAGTAGTCTACAATCATTGAACTAAACATTTATTGTGTTTTAATGTTCTAGTTTGCATTCATTTAAAACTGTATTGGAATTGTACCTTAAAATCTGACTAACCACTATTAACTATCACAGAAGGAATGTTGAACAAAATTTAACCTTAGATTTGAATAGGTCATAACGTGAGCTACCGTAGGTGTTATAGCACGTGAAATTAACAGGATCCCAGTGGTAGCAGTAACTTGGTATGCAGGTATACTGACTTAGTGTAATATAAAACTTTTGTGATTCAGGGATCTTCAGTCTACCGTCTTATTTTTTTATGCCAGTAGTAATTTTTCTAGGAAACTGGCAACTCAGTTCATGTAGTTAAGGTAAATTAAACCTTACAGTCTAGTTTAAATCTTCCACGCATTTTCTAAGTATGTAAAAAGTAAGAGTACTTTCCAGTAGTAAAGTGATAATCCGTCTACTTCGAAAAGCTATACGTACCATTTGGTTTATTATTTAGATAATTTTAATTAATTAAATTCTATATCATGGACCAGTATTTTAGTTACCTACTACTATACTGTAATTACTGTACAAACGATTGACTTTTCTATTCTGAAATTAATTTATCTTTTTTAAACTTGACACGTAAATTAACAAAATTTACATTAGGAAAATCCTACGTTAAGTCAAGGCAACGTTAACACTCATTTAAAACACTTGAGAAAGTGTGACTTAACTTCCTCCAAATCTGTGAAGTTAAAATGCGTTCCAAAGTTACCTCTTAATTTGACTTTTGGTTAGTTCAAATGAACTTTACAAACTGCCTTATCTTAATCAGTTTGTTTCTTTAACTTAAAATAGTTGACTTGAAAACTTAAAAGGGTGATTATTAGGGAAACTGAGTAAAGGTAGTACTTTTCAATCCTTCATGCCAATTAAAGTAGAGAAAGGTTGTATACAGATAAAACGCGTTACCTTGCATGTAGCTGGTCCGATTACCACAAACTTTTTTTCACAATAAAAACTTAAAATTGTTTAAAATAGTGATAATAAGTCAAAGACGTTTTCTGCTCAAAAAAGGCTACGAAGAGTTGATTAGAGCTCAAAAGTTTGAAGGAAAGGCAGTAGTCGTGAGTTGTTAACAAAGCTGTTGAAAACCTTCGCACGTTCTACTCTCCCTGATGTATCTGCGTTGATTAGCCCACAGATAAACTTCCATATCTGGATGGACTTTGATGAAAACTTAGACTGTAGAGTTGTTATAAATGCAATCACAATTAAATTTAGTAAAAGAAAGAAACGGACTTTTCCTGCCACTTCCGGAGAAAAGCTACTCCTAACGTTTCGAGTAGTTAAAAACTCCTCCCGTCTTCAGAGGACTACACTAATCTAGGAACTAAATTCAATTAATATCTTAACTTAAGATCTAACCTAAGACTATTCCAACCAATATTTAAAAATATGTTTTCTCCGGAAGTGGCAGGAAAAGTCCGTTTCTTTCTTTTTACTAAATTGCTCTCCGCCACTATTATAAACTTTCAAACTAACAATTAAATTGTTGGAAAGGCTTTTGTCATAATTTGTAACACAAATGAATTACAGACTCTATATTTATGACTGTTTATGACCATTACCATTTACAGTAGAGAGTATGTTATAGGTTTTACAATGGTACATACTGTTCAGTGATCATAGATTAAATTGTTTGTCACGAATAGAAAAAAGACACACTTACATAAATAGTAAGCGACGTTACTATTAAGGTAATCCCGTTAATCCCGTTCAAATCTTAGAATTATTTGGAATATTTTTTTATTAATCTTGTGCGGGATAACAATCAATATGTTCTTAATGTTGTATTAATATTAAATTTATAGGTTAAAATATTATAGCGGAAATTTTCCATCGTTAAATCAAGATGATCACGATGTTTCGGGATCTGCAATCTGATCCCGTCTTCAGGTGAAAAGTAACCTAAAACATAACACAGAACATTAGAAAACGAGATCCAGAAACGTCGTGATCATCTTGCTCACTAACGATGAAAAACGTCCGCAACAATAGTTTAAACTCTGAAATTCTCCCATCGTCAACAACAATCTTTAAACAAAGAAGTACCTTTAGAAGTCTGTCGTAAAGGTCCAATACGTTGTTTAGTCGTGACATATACTTAATATTCTCCTTTAAGTATATTACTCTAATCAAACCTTACTTCGCCCATGGTTCTACAAGATTTACAATTCGTACAAAGCGGTGCTTGAGTAAACTTGTGTAAGTGACTAGTTATTGTAATAATACAAGACTTGTGTAATAAAGTCTTGGAAGTTGTACACAATTTGATATGATCAAATGTTTGTGTGCAACTTCAAAACATCAACAAAAGTAAACAATGATTATAAATACAATAAAACAAGTCTGCCAGCTGATTATATCACACTTCTCCCCCTCCAATTTAAAGTATCGACTAAAACAAAATGTTGTACATTTGGAGACAAAAATTGCTTACTTTAGAACTAAGAGAAAATTGTTTATTACAAATTCATTATTATCAGCAAAACAACCTTCCCTAAATTCAAATCAATGGTTTCACTTCAACATTGTAACTACTTCGACAGTAGTAATAGTAAGCATAATCCCTCCCCTAAAAAACGTAAATGTGTTATACCATAACAAATCAGGAAAGGATCAAATACAATTTCGGCTGAGGCGTGTAAACCTTGCTCACCTCAGCTTAGATCTGGATCTCAATCCGAGACAAGCCGCTTACACGATTAACGATCGTAAACCAGACACATAATTCCAACCATCGTATGAACAGCCTTCAAAACATAACAATTTTATTTATTTAATAAAGAACAATATAATCGTTAGCGTTTAATAAAGTACTTCAACATTAACCGTTATGTTACTAAAAGTGTTCAATGTTTGCTAAAGTACGAGTAGTGAAATCATGCCTAATGATAACTGAATGTGTTAAGGTATTTTCATCATTAAGTACTTAAAACTGTAACTTTAAAACTTAATTTTGTATTCAAAACAGCTTAACCTGGGGCATTTCTCAAGTGGAAAACCCAGAAAATGTGCACCTTAAAACAGGATATTCAATATAAGAATTCCGCATTGCGGTAGGGAATTTTTTACTACCAGCGCTAGTATTTTCCCAAGTTACCAAAGCAACGTACAATTATTTTATGTTTGTTATGAGCTCTCATGAGAGTCTATTTACAAAATATGATTATCAGATAATGTTTGCCATACAATCATCTATACAACTAAAGTTACTTAAACCCAAGTGAATATGGGCATTAGGTTTATAATTTTGCTTAATTTGCTTATTTGTGTAGTTTTGCATGAAAATTATTATGTAAGGCTTTTCCAAAACACCTCCAATCTAAGCACTTTGGCTTTGAAAGGAAAATCACCTCTCTCGTAAATATGGTTATGTTTGTGCTCGACTTGGTCGTACTTGTGAAATCACAGTTCCCGTCTTCGGCTCCATCTTGTACAGTAAGTGAACCACTGTCATGCACTGGAAAAGTGCTATTTTCCGTAGTGGGTACGAGGTTTTATGTTTTAACCTATATGCTACTACAAAGCATATAACTAACAAATATGTTAACTTTGTATTAAACATTCCATGAAGAACTCAATACTATAAATTCTTTACAAATTAATAAATTCACAAACTATATGACAATTGTTTCAGAGAAGACAACGAGTACGAAGCTAAGCCACAGAATTAATTACTTCCGGTAAACAATGCATGACGTCATATCCGGTGGGGGGAACGCTCGGTCAGCTGATGCCCTATATTTAACCGCAACTATGTAGCTTTGGAGTATGATCTCTATACAGTTGTTACACATTCTAATGTAGGTAGACGTTCGGCTTGCCGTTTCTTACATTTCCATTTGGAAAGCACAGCATATAACTCCAATAATTTGAACTCCATTCACCGAAAATCCAATCGTCAATCCAATCTTCATCTAATCTACAACTATTCGGGTCTATGAGAAAATATATCTATACAAAGGCTTCTTAATTAAAGCCACCTGTTCAGACAAGATTGAAAAGGTCCAAGTAATCTACTAGGTATCAATACGCTCGTTAGAGTGACCATACCTAACTGACCAGATTATTATTCCTCCAGCAGTATAGAGCAATACTGTACTTTTACAGTTACAGGTTCTTTCAAAACAGGTTAGAAAAGTTAACCAAAAATGTGTAACCGATTAAATTCAAAAGTTATTCTTTCAGAAAAGTAACTGATTAAGGTTAAAACAAATCACTAAATAAAATTAATTTTCAGTGACGAATTGAGGATATTTTTTAGTAAACTTTATAATTATTACTGTAGGGACAAAAAACATGATTTAGTTAATAACTCTACTTAATATAAACATCTTAAATATTATATACTGTTCTTAAAAGGTGTAGTCCGTACTTTACACCAATTTGACCTTGGTTTAATTTCCGACACTAGGGTAAGAAGTTTTGCAGGATAGCATTCCTTATGGTTCGGGAGTCACGTTAAGCTGTTGGTTCTTTTCCTGATTGTTGGGCAAATATTTAGTAGCCCAATCAGCCCAACCCTAGTTAGTAAGAAGACTACGCCTCAGCATCTATCAAAATAACCATCACACTCACGATTCATCCTGTATTCACCTTAAAATGCCTTTTAGGATTAGTCGTTTTCTTAGGAGGCGGCTGAATGGAGCCCCGGTGGCATTAAAATGCGATAGGAAATTTATCATAGGAAAATTGGCAAACGATATTTGAGGTAGGTTAATGATATAAGACGTGATATGATTTCCCTGGAATCATAGAATAGTTGAGCTGCTGCATATTGCAAACAAATAAGTTGAGTTTGATGAAAAATATAATTTTAGTAACTGGATTTGTTTTCTAAATTCTCTAGAAAAACATATTTTAATTCAAACATACAAAATGAATTTTATTACAAAAGTAAATGTTTTAGTGCTTATTTACAGCAGCATCAATAGAATTATTCTTCCACAGACAAGGCTTTCACAATTAGGTAAATTAACTTGCTCTAAACGACATTTATAGTTTTTACCCAAAAGCATAAGCGGTACTCAGAGTTTGACCTGTCGCCGCTCTATCCGGCCGCCTCTTAAATCAAATTATTAAATTAAGATGTTTGATCGTAGATTCATTAGTTTTCAAATTCGGTAAAATTTCGAACATCGAATGTTAGATTATTTGGAAACACGTAACAAACTTATACGGTTTTACGGTAAAGTGTTCATTCCGTTTCAACCTTGTTAAGGCTCATTTAGGATTTGTTTTAGTTTTAAATATTTTCAAATGTGTAAACGTTCTAAACTAAATCGTTTCCTTCGAAACATTGTAAATTTTGAAGTTAAAAATAGTTCGCATTGATTTTATACAAAATCAAATCGCACAAATCTTTAATATTATTAACAATGTATCTTAGATAAATTACTGATTACACGTTAGTTATCAACGCATAGTTTAACTTGCACTTACCAAAGTTGTCTGTTAATAGCCGCCGGTAATCTAACTTGTAGCTTGTTGAGTAATGTTCAGTATGTTAACAAGATAACAAGTCGATAGTTAGAGAATATTCCAGTTAGCACATTTGTATCAGGAAGTTTTTGTCGACTTACATTTATTGCACAGTTGCATAATAATAAATAACATAGTCAACCATATTGAGAGAGAGATCCTCACATTGTAAGGTAGAAGTTCTGGAAATTCTTGATATCAGTAGAACAGTAATGGTAAAAGTATTTTTAATGTTTAACATGTATACTATGTCACGGTATTTAAAAAAATAAACTGGAAACTGTAAAACTATTAAAACAGGTAGCCTAATACATATTTTTTCAGTAGGGTATTCAGAGCTTATCAGAAACTAGTTTTTTCATACTGAAAACAGTGTTTGATCAAGTACAAAACACACATACAAAAACACAAGGTTTCATTGGGCAAGCAAAGAAATATATAACATATATCTTGTTATAAGTTAAAAGCAATCAGTTAAAGGAAATTACACTTAACCAGTAACAAGTACTTTATAAATTGATTACAGTGTTTGATTAAGTAAGAAACACAAAAATAAAAACACAAGTTTCAATTGATTGCGTAATGAAAGATCTTTCACTAAAGTACAGAATCTTCGTTTGTAACTTCGGTGCATCTGTTATTCAAAACAACAGGTCTGTTTGGTGAAGGTAGAAGACTAATGAATTAATTAGTCCGATGGGTTAACAAGGCAATTAGACTAATCACTACTAAAGGCAACACCTGTCTGGTCCTCTATTTATCTTTCCCTCCAATTCTTTTCAGTATTTTTCCAATTCAGAAACATTTCTCTGTGACAACGAATTGTTTAGCTTATTTATTTATGGTTTGGTTGTTGGTTAAAGTTCTTTTGGCGACCGTAATTGTAGAAAGGTATTGCGTGTATTGTTTTAATTTTTGGTTAAAGTGTAGCATTACGAAATAGGTCCCAAAATATGTAATTTATGAAGTAAATTGAAAAAAGCTATGACACTCTACAGTGATATACCTTGGAACATTTTCAAACCAGATAGCACTTGAAAACGTAAGTACTACATACGCATAGTAAGTTTAATTAGTACAAAGTAAGTAAGTAGTTGTCTTCTTATTTTTTGGCCTGGCGAAACAGGTTGTGGGCATTGTTAATACATTTAGAAAAAAATTAAACCAACTATTTTTAAACTAAAAAAGTTCAATATAACTCGTTTAGAACAAAACATGTATAACATAGTAATATACAAGAATAAAAAGTAATACGCAGTAATAAATAAAACAATCAAATATAAAATAGCATATAAATAGTTATTGGAATCCCAATAAGGTCTCGTCAGAAAGAACCTCCTTTTGGTCTCTCTAAAGAACAAAATGGTTGCTCTTATTATTTTAAAGAATATTCTCGTCCAGGCCCAGCTTTTAATCTATCTGTTTTTAATGGTATTTTCTCGGAAAATCCCTCATTTAATAATTTTAAGAAATAGTTCGTTATTACTTTAATTTTTAAATTATAGATAAATGGTAAAGGCAATGACAGACAATTAACAATATACACAATTTGTATATTGAGCATCATTAGTGCTCTGTTGATAGTTTTACTGTCACGAATAAATTCAAAGTTTGAATTATAATTTAATAGTTTTGTCTGTTAGTTTTTACAATAAGTAACACTATTTTTAAATCATTCATCATCAACATTAAGTGTCGGTAGATATTGATTGCAGGCTTCGTTTTCAATAAGTCTGACAAAAGTTTTATAAATACCATAATCGAGACAGGCAAGCCCTTACTTTTACTGTTCAAGGATTTATGAGACCATTTATCAGCAATGCCACAGACAGAGGTACCTTGATTTATCACAAGTATTTCTTACAAATGTCATTCTTCCAATCAGTACTTTGACAGAACTCATGTCTGGGCCGGAAATATTGAGTAGAATCTTTACAGGTTTCTTGCAAATGTTTTATTTGATTTAAATGCCAAACTAAAGGCTTATGAGTAAAACTAAATGCTGCAAAGTTGGCCTCAATGAGTTCACTTTTACTACAATGACAGCCTAAGCGAGATAAACAGCACCGTTTGTCAAGGATCAATGTTTTTGGGAACAAGTTGGTACGTTGCGTCCCCTTTAGCCAAACCCTAAAAAGGAAGGTGTACTTTAATTTGGCCCTCTTTGGAAACCCTGTACCCTGGACCTGTTTAATGAAAGGACAAAATATGTATTGCCAATCGTATTAGTAACGTGAATAAATGCAACTTTTCCAAATTTTCCCAAGTTTCTAAATATATCAAATATTTAAAACATACTTTTGCCTTACCACGTAGGCCTATACTTAAATATACAAAACACAGCGTTGTTCATATTTATATCGAATCATGTGGTCAACAGTAGCCTTACTTTACAATACAGTGTTGTTAAAAAGAATGTCCTACTTTCAAACAAATCCCATTCATAAATTTCTACTGAGATATACATAAAATAAATACTAGTAAAAAGAGCACTTTTCAAAGTTTGTCTTTCCTGGTACTCTTCTATAAATGCTAACCATATCCTCCCCTGACTGCTCGGCAAAATATATCCGATAGTCAAACTTTTTCTCCGAAGATCACGAAGTTAATATTGATTTATGGATTGACTGCAAGTCTGATACGGTTTCGCTGGTCACCTAATTTTTGTTAGAGTGGGTACGTAAACTTTTAGCCTTACATAGCCTAATGGTAGTAAACCACAAATATACGACGAAACCCTCGCAGAACTGAATTCCTTAACTAATAACTTTTGGAAATTCAAGAACCTCGTGGAAAATACCTCGTGTTGATGGGCAGCCATCTTGTTGGTAATTCAAAGCGGAAATTACCTCTCAGTATATATGTAAACAAAACTTTAAAACTTTTTTCTTTTCAACCACATGTAAATTATTCATGAAGTACTCATACTATAAAAGTTACAGGAGAATGAAAGTAGGACATTCTTTTTGAATAACTCTGTATTATTATTAAGGATTAGTGTTGTAGTTTTTGTTTTGATACAATTAAATACGAATCATTACTGAAATAACCTATTATTGACAGTTACAACGGTTTCAAAAAAGGTTCTGTACAACAAATAGTCCGGACTTTAAATTTCAGAAGATAAACATTTTTACTGGATAAGGTAGACACGGTTTCGATGTTAAAATAAACAACGGATATGGTGTTTCAGCGTATTGAAAGGACAAACACATAAATTCATCGATGTTACTAGTCATATCAGCATCACAAAGTTTCCGGTGTCAACCGGAAATGTCTGTATCAAAATATTTGCGTCCTTCCCCGACTGTTGACTGGACCACCAGTTTTAGGGGTTAATATCTCTCAAATCAGACAGTGCTGTAGTTTTAGTTTTACAATACTTTATAATTAGTTTTCAACACTGCACGTACGATTAATAAGCTTTATAACAGTACTTTCTCGTCAACTACTTAATACCACTCTTTTTCTAAGATTTTGGTAATTAGACCAAACGCCTACGTCTTTGAGCTTTCTCAGTTTATAGTAATCCAAAATACTTACTACAGTGTCAATTTAAAATATTAACCTAATTATCTCTAAGTTTAAGGATGTAAACTACCTCATTAACTTAGCAACTGCCTATAAAAGGAGGTTAATGATCAAAAGTAGGATTCGAAAATAAAAGCTGACAAACGGCTGACACAAGTCAAAGTAGGTGATTCATTAATTAGCTTTAGTTAGAGCTGCCAAGAAACTTAAGAAGTTCCGTCGTTTTTGTAACAATTGTTCTTCCTTAACATTGGAAATACCTTCAAGCCCCTGGTTCTCTAGTGAATAGAGCTGTTAAATCATCACCTTAACCCAACATTACTTTCTGTTTCTCTGTAATCAAAACATATGTATGCATTTAAATGTACGCTCTAAATATTAAATTGTGAGAACTACTCCCAAAAGAGTGAAAATCGAGCCACTCTTTAATAAGAGTTGCTGGCTTTCAACACCCGAAAGAGCGAAGTTTCAGTCTTTCTGAGTGGTCTTCACACCTTCATTTTTAAAGTGTAAGCTGTTTTGCCTACACTCGTATGTACACAACCAGTTAGCCATACCTTGCATGTGACCAAATATGAGTCACTCGGCCACGCTTTCTCTTAGCCAATAGTGGTCATAGTTCAGCTGAAGTGTACGAAGCCGCGTATCAGGATGGGCGTAAATAAGCTAAATAGTTGATCGAATACTGATATTGAACACATAATTAAAAAAACAAACAAACATGACAGTTTAAAGTACACAGGTAAGCTTAAAAACAACACAAAGAACACGTCAACGAAAGCTTTATCACACATGTTAAGTATCAAGCCCGCGTCTCTTATTCCATAGTCGGATTCTCTGACTGATTAAGCCACGCAGCGTGTCATGGTAGTGCCAAGGGTCGATGTTGATTGCTACTTATAACAGGTTTTTGGAGTCGTTTAGTGTACGTTAGACTTACTATAGGCTTATAAGTCATACCCGATGAAAGCCTACGAAAAATTATCGAAAACTATAGCTCTGTCTAAGAGTGAAGAAACAAAAATGGTACAACAAAACAAACATAAATAAATTTATAGAGCATCTAAAATAAAACATTTAAAATTTACCAAATTGGGTGATAAAACATACGTATAAAATAGTAAGAACACGTGCTACGGTTCAGATAAGTAAACAATTTTTCGGGACACCTAAACTAATTATTTTATAAAGCCCCAATATTAAAAGACCAAACTGAATTCCTGTATTTTTAATACTTATCTCGAACGTCAATAATAAACATCCATGAAAACTTAAATTACATATTTTCTTAGTTTTACTTTAACTATTACCCACATCCAGAAACACACACACACTAACAAAATCCTATTGATTCCTCGTATGAGGATTTACTTATTGCATTCGTTCATCCAATCAACATAACTGGTCATAAATATAAGAAAAGAAGGAAAAATATGATAAACATTGCTAGAATACTTTAAGAAAAGACTGGCACAAGTTTACCCTTGTAGTAATTAAAGAAGCAAATAAGAAGATAATACGCCTGATTTATCTCTGTTTTCTTGTTGACTTGACACCAGTCCTGAGTGGATTACATGCTCAGCTCATTTCATTTGTTTAATGCCACTTCCTTACACTTTGTTTAGTTGTAAGCCATTGTTGAACCAGTGCCAACATAACAATGCTGTTTTTAAATAAAGAGCAATTGTATAAGTGTTATTAGTTTGGAGGTGCAACATTAGATTGTGTTGGGTTTATTGAGTTCTAATATTTTCATAGGCAAAAGCTCTCGTAAAAATAGAGTGACTTTAAGCAAGTTGAGAGTACGTTAGACAGTTTTAAGAGGACATGGATTACCTACAATGTTGTCAAGAGAATATTAAAATGAGCAAAATTATTGTCAGATCATTGTTTTTGTAATATATTTAAATATAGCTTATCAAATGGAGGCGTGATTTCAAAAGTTTCATCCCATAGCTTTTAAATGGAATACACTTTTCAAACACCCTTTGGTACGATTTGTATTGAAAATTAAGATACAAATCCTTTTTTGATAGTAAGTCTGAAATTTTGAAAAAAAACTAACGTGTAAAAAGAACCTCTAATGCAAAACCTCCAATATCCTTAAAAAGATCCGACGATCCGTTCTCGTTTGGTGGCCTAAAACGTGAACGAATTTCGACCCTAACAAATAATTCTAAACGTTAGGCTATCTATTATCTAATGTTTGCGTTAAGTCTTGGGTTACTTTAAACCTAAAGGCGGAGTCAGATTCCATATCCTGCAGTGTAATGTTCCTCTTGTTCACTAACAATGGAAAACGTGCCTAGTAATTTTCAAACTCAGAAAATCTCACACTGTCAGCAAAAACTTCAAACAAGGAATGAATTTGTATACTCGCCACATACAAGCTCCTGACAATAAACTGGATTCTACTAGAATGAACCGCTTGTTGCCTAGGTTTAAACATCCTGTATATAGTTGTTGCACGTTCTGTCTGCAATGGTGATCCAATGAGCATAATGAACACTTGGTTCAATATCTGTTGTTGTTTCCTTTCACGAGTAGTGAGTCTAAAGCTATAGTTTCCTAGGAAAGCGTTGACCGCTATATTACGGCCGGAATGTAGCAGTGAACGTAACAGTGGTGGTGGACGTAACACAATATTTAAACAAATATAGACAAAAACAACTATTGACATGTTTTTTTAGCAGTCAAAGTTTATTTTCGTATCTAATAATGGACAAACTAGACTTTGGTTTACAAAACCAAATGTGTCACCTGGCGAGAAAAACCTTAACTAGTTTTACCGTTACTTTACGTCCACCGTTCTCTAGGAAACCACTCTCATCTGATTGCATTTAAATCCAAACTCACCTTCATATTACGGCCGTAATGTAGCATTCACCGCTTCCTAGGAAATCATAGCTTAAACACCGCTAGTTATGGTAAATGCAAGTTGAATTTTACATACATATCGCTTTTATTTTATCTGTTGTCATGAGCAAGTGCATCACTTAATTTTGATTTTTGATTAGTTAACCGATTACAAATATTCATGAAGTGTTTCTATTTAGCATTAAGATAAAATCAATTATATCAAGTTCCTAACGCTCCACTCCAAAACCAAAAACTATCTTGAAACAACGAAATGTAGTAAGATTTCGGTTTATTATGTTTTATTTAACATAACGTCGTATTTCTATAATAAACATAACGAAAGCTTTCTGCTAAAGTGTATGCCAAGCGAATAGTTTCCTACCAGTAACCAGATAATAATATAATATGAAATTAAATAATTAAATAAATAACTTATTATTTCCTAAAGGTTTGCACGTTTGAAACATGAACAAGCATGTGCAAACTTCGTGCTACATAAATAGGCTATTAAGGATATAATAAAACTAAACTTTACAGTTATTTGGGTCATGTATTTTCTCAAAAAAGCTCAACATTGCTGGGAGAGTTATGTTTTCTCTTTTCTAGATTTTAGAGACGTTACCATACAGTTGCATTTTTCATTGCTGATAGTAAATATTCTAACATATGTGCATAACATTGAGAACTCGTATAAGTAAAACCAATCATTTCAAATCCAAACACATAAAAACCGAAAGTACTCCCAAGTCCGACAAAACCTTAAAAAGCAACTGATTATCGACTGTGCAAGGTTAGGGTGGATGTGAGTTAGTTGCGCGAGTGGGCGCTAGGAGCGCTGAGGGTGCGGGTCGGGCCGTCACTCCGTCAGTCAGTGTGTGACGGTCACCGCGTGAACATGACGTCATGTCCGTCTCCCAGCATAGTAGTGACAGTGCCAGTGACTAGTGAGGGTTTTTAGGAAGTGAACTGTGCCCGCCCAGGGAGGTTTCTCAATCAGCAGGTAAAGTGAGAATATTATATTTTATTTAGAAATTTTTAGGGTGGGGAAAAGACGGGTTGTGACGTAAAAACTCCACCCTAGACGGCAGAAAATGTGTTGGTCCTTACTTTTAGACAGTCTTGGGGCCGTAAAATATTTTACAGAAAATTCTTTTAACGTTGTAATTTAGCACCTTTTATAAATATAATTTGTCATAAAATTAACTATAATTAAGATAAAAAATATGTAAAATCCAAAATATTTTAAGATAAATTATACACTGTCAATTTTTTACCAATAATGAACTTGAGTTGGTTACAACAACCAAGAGTTTAATACAAGTACCGATCTAGTTATAGTTTCTCTCTTGGCAAATTTTACATTGGATATTTTGGATTGGAACAATAAATACAATACTCATACACACTTTGTAGAAAGTGTGAGTTTTATATGTTTGTGTGCACCGTTTTAGGGTTAAAAGGGAGTTTTATTGTAGTAGGGTCAAATTAAATTTAACGTTTTTACTTCTCTTCATATATTTATTTTTGGAATATTAAAGTTATTAAATGGTGAAAATATCTACGTCTAGTTTTTAGGTTTGTACCTTGTATACTTCAAGTGGGTAACGTTGGACCCAAACGTGAATCAAATAGGTTTACAATATCATTGTAAATATGTGGTTAGCGAGTATTTTAGAACAAGAAACACCGTCTTTTATTTCAGTAAAAATCAAAGCTGTTGACACGTTGTGTGTGCAAGTAAATCGGCATTAATTCGTTTTGCGATAAGTAAACTGTGGTATTACGTCCGCGACATTGTGTTTGACAAGTTGCCACTTTTCTAAATTGAATTCTATTGACAATACTGTTTATACAGTTAATACTATTGAGTACTTTAGCAGTTATGGGTCATGTCATTTGAATATGACGAAGATATCTAATTTATGAGGTTTTTACTTCAAGCATTCATCGGAACTTTTAAAAAGCTGCAGAGCAAATTCTATGTTTGATGTAGCAAATATGATTTAAATCCTTAAGTATATATTCTATTGTTTTCAATTGGCTTTAAACCATAATGACTAATTAGTTGTAAAAACACTAATAACCTGGGAAAAATCTACTAGGGTTACTGATAGTATGATAGAATTGATAAAATGTATATTTTTAATAATTTTAAGTTTAACTGGACCAGTTTCAGGAAAATACTATCATCAACGGGTTTAACAAAAAGCAAACACTTTAAAGTAATCTAGTTGTAAATCATCCTCAAAATCGGCCGCGTAAAATTATTTATTTTTCATTCTCTATCTAGAATTCACTCTTATAATTATACTAGTACTCTTTCTTTAAATCGACCTTAGTACTAAAATATATGAAATGTTGTCTGAAATCTGAAAGCTCGTATTGTATAACGAGGGTTATAACTTGAGTTAACTCCATGGAAACTAACATTTTTGTAAGTTAGATTTAATTGAATACAAGCTTGTAACGTTCAAATTAATAATTGGACTTTTTTTGCTATACTTACAAGTGGTTCAGAAGTCTACATAATGTATTGTAAAGACTTAATAGGTATAGTTTAAGCTACTTCAAATATCAGACAAAGAAAATCCTGTTTTACATTATTTCCGAACCAAATAGTAGTTATATTTCCTTATATCAATCCAATTAACTATTTTTGCCTGTACAGTTTCGGTCATGTACCGAGTGCACAGTATAGTACGTGTTCACAGCGGTAAAGCCATAACCCTGCTGTTGAGCTTTACAGCTATCACTAAAACTTTGCTCGTGAAATATCAACACAGGTTCTGCCACTGGCAAACTATTATTCTATTGATTAATAGTTACTGTTATGGCGAAAGAACATGTTTTAACTAAACGGGTTTGTACAATTCCTGTTGAAAAAAACGAAATATATTTTCGTTATTAAACTGCATTGCAAAGGGTTTGTTGTTCGCTTTTACAAAACAAATTAATAAACAGCTTAAGTGTCTACACAATCAGTAATATTAATAGAATTTACGTTATCTCACCTTACAGTTTAATCATATAATAAATATACATATATACAAACTAGTTAAAGAAAATATGTAAATTCTGCACATTTTGTGTAAACAAGCATTATTATACAAAACAATATTATAGGCTAATGTGTATATAATTATTTATTTATATTTCTACTTTCTTTTTTGGTTTTAACAGATGATGGTTTTCGAACGAAGATGTGTACAATCTAATCCATTACAAATTCGTATACATATGTACTGTGCTCATCGTTCGGCTACTCCTGGAGTCAATAAAATGTATAGGTACAAATAGTATCACAATATGTTATAAGGCAAATTTTTTGATTCAACGTGTTTTATATAATTTTGTTATTAGAAAACATAGATTGGAATGAATTGACCAAAAAATACCTATTTCTGTCTTGTAAGGGCTAGCCAAACACTATTCTTGAAACGTTCAGGGTTTTATTTTACTCAGTTTTTTCGTTCTTATGTGTACATAAAATACTAAAATTTGCTACAAATACATTTTTGAAACGTACATACTAGGTCAGCTACGGGCTTAGAAATCAGCCTAGAAGTAGTTTAAGTTTACTAAACAGTTTTAAATTAAAACTTGACATTTAGAAAAACAGAATATTTAATAATGACTTCTTTTAAACGCTAAAAATGAGAACACTTGAGTATCCTCAGTCAATGTTAACTTAAACTTTTGACGGTTCAATTTGTCGAGTCTTGTAGGTAGGGGTTAACTAATATGTGATTAAAACTCTTTTTAATTGCAGCTTAAACACATGATTATAATCCCCTTCGAGCAAAAGCTGCAATTAATTACAGCAAAACTAAATCAGTGAGGGTTTGCAAACGTTCCTTACGACCACACATTATAAAAAGCTCTGGATTTTGATCCCAAAATCATATTATTAATAGAAATAAAAACTCAATTCGCAATACGCTCAAACACGCTATAAATTTCCCCTTCACAGAACACAAGTTGGTGTCAACTATGGAACTGGAGAAGAAGGTAGTTTATTTGAGCTTGTTGTTCGGTTCTCTCTATAAATAGTGTTATTAAGGTTGGCTTCCATTGTTGGTCTCTGTTACAACAACCACCGTCTTTTCTTCATTGTACGTCTCCAAGTCACTTCTGTTCCGACTCCTAGTTTGGAAGCTAGTTTTCCCAATTCGCCGTAATGGTTTCGTCAGGATAACTTTTATGTGTTCTAGTTTTATTTTGCATAAGGATTAATTATAAAAATATTTACTTAATAGATATTTAAAGTTGATTTATACTAAAAAAATAGCTTATAACCTTATAGCTACAAAATAAGATTTATAAACATATCTGTGACGTTTTAATAGTTTTAGAAAAAGTGCCATAGCAAAGCTTTTGATACATATTTTGAGGTTTTTGCAGTTTGGTTGTTTTAAAATTTGTGTTATTCAACACAATTAAATATCGTCGTTGAATGTAGTATACAAATATTCATTCAAGGGTAAAATTTAAGAGAGTGAGTACCAAATTCCTTATAGTTAATCGCGATTGTCATTTAACGAACAAAATGCCATGAGGGTTGTGCATCAAATTTCCATGTGAAAAGTGTTTAACCACGACTTTTGCATCATTGACAGACACATGTCGATTGCATTGAACACAATGAAGTGTTCCAAAGAGGACTTGTTGCTTTATTTTACTCTTCAACACTTTAGGTGTACGTGATTTTTTTCAAAATTTCTTATAAAAATAGGTTAATCAAACCTTATGACGGACAACAGTTAGAAGTTTGAATAAAAATCTAAATTTTGCTAGCCAATGAAGAGTTTTGTTTGTTTCCATCGGCTTAAACTTTCAACACTTGTACTTTTTAATTGAAACTCTTTACAAACATAAATAAAACAATTAAACAATAATTCTTCCTTACAACCTCATAAAACATAGGTAAAGGATCATTGCAAATAAACGCATTGATAAAACCCCCCACTTGATGTAACGTGTAAACAGTCCCAGGAGGATCTGTTTGAAACTGAAAGTTTTGTCGAGTACTTTGTTCAGGGTTAGTCTCACACTAACACACTTTGGTATAGATACAAGCAGTTACCTGTTCAACCCGGAAAGAGTAATTCTAACGCTCTTGTAATTTTAAGTTACTTTAGAATAATTAGTGATTAGTAGTTGTTAAATTAAATGCTCAATTTACGAACGGGTTATTGTATATAATGAACCTGACAGTTCGTTAAAAACTCGTTACAAATACAGTGTAAATGCGTTTCCTGAGAAAGCAAGGTTTTATGTTGTACAAGATTATATGCAAAACTTCAGGCAACTTCTGGAAACGTATCCAATAAGACGCCACCTACGCAAGATCATTTTATCTAATGTAATTTTTGCAAAATGGTCATGGGTTTCCAAGTTTTTAGATAACGATGCATGTGAGAAACTAATACTTTAAACATTAAAATGCGATTTCTAGTAAACACCTTGTAATTTATTCATTTAAGTCATCTTAACAAAATAAATACAATAATTACAATATAGCGAATAGTTAAAAGCAAATAAAAATAATATTCAGAAGTGAGACTGATGATGTTGAGTATCATCACGAAAGCTCTTTACAGCGCTTCATTAATTAATGTCAACAATATTTTAGAAATGTTTTATCCATTGAACCACTTTACTAAACATTGAGGTATTCATAATATCCAACAACCGCGGTTTATGATTTAATGCAAGAGCTAGGACCCAATTAAAATATCTATTCAGGTTTAAGGTAATATAAGTCAGTCTTGTTAGCCTGCAAGATGCTTTTTTACTCATGTAGTTTAACTTAATCCTACATTTATTTATAAACAAAGAATAAATACTCTAGATAAATAAATTGTGTATTCAGTTTTGTTTTGCCTTTGCTTAAATATTTTAATATTTGCCACTTATAACATGAGACGCTTAAGAGGATGTCCCGGGTTAAGCTAGTGGACCATTACGGCGGTAGTTACATAAGCTTGTCAGTGTAAAGTGGACAGGTGTGTTGATTTATACGATCACAGGAAAGCTGCAATATCGTATTTGTGCCATAAGTCAATTTATAACTCAATATTTGGAATATTTCTTGTTTAAAAGTATTATAAAAAGGACCGTTATAACTAGCAAAGTTTGAAGATATGGCTTAGTGTGTTAGAGTCTGTATTGTTGAAAGAAAATCGTAGTTATGAGTCAACACTTTTAAAAATACTTTCCAAGTATGTTATTAAATGGTTTTAAAATGGTTATGTCATAATTATCGGTTAGTTTTAAAGTAATTAGCTTTAAACCTACATTTACAACCACGCAAAACCTACGTCAAGTTAAAAGTTGCACCAAACTGAACAGGAACGTACGTTGGTTATAACACGTGGACTTCTGTAATAAGTATAACTTGTGGAAACATGAATTCATTTTATACTGTTAAACGTTTATAGGTAAGTATTGTCTTGTTTAACGAAACGATATTAAAACTACAAAGTCCTCTGTACCACTTATTCTTGACCTTTACCTAGCGTCACCGTATAGTCACATCACAAATTGTAAGTGGTGACTGCAGGGATTGAACCCGCGCCACCGGAGTGATGAGCTCCGGAGTCGTGCGTGATACCAATCTGCCACGGATTTGCTGAAGTGTTAACTATGAATGGTAGATAAAATATGTATCGTAACCTCTACGGTGAATAAAACATTTTGCAAATGCTTGTACTCAGTTGTGAATTTATTGACTTGGGGGAATTAGCTGTAGTTACGGAGAATTTCTGCCTGTGGAAAGTAGAGGATAACTAAAACAATCTGTAAAATGTAGCCATTACAGTTCAAAACAATTCGTAGAATCCTGCTTTACAATCATACGGAAGTTTTCATCCTTCCTCCGTTAAGGTTCTTTACTTTCAAGAATCCATAGAGTTGCATATTTAATAGCATTATGACGCTGGTCACAACGTGAAAGAGCATATCTAATACAGTTTTCACACCGTAGTTCCACCTAGGTTATAATCAACGGAAAATGTCTCAAACCTCCTTTCCTACGTTACGATGAAATAATATAACATTAAATATGTAAAACAGTGTTAAAAACAGTTTTATGGATGTACCACTATAAATGAAAACAAGCTGTTTCAAGACGTTTTGTCTAAACTGTATCAGACATCTACAGTTTAGTTTTAAAATTGGGAGGCCAACACTTTATTTTTAAGAACTCTCAATTTACAAAGGTGTATGATATAAATCATTAGAATGTAGCATAGGTTTTGAAGCAATCCACTACTTTCCAAGTCCAAAGCAACAACTTTATACCTAAATATATCAACAAATGTTAAGTAGGCACTTACAACAAATTGAAATAATTCATTGAAAGGTGGTAAATTTGAAAAAAACTAGCTTTGATGTTAGTTTGATGCGTACGTAATCTATTGACAATAAATTTATCTACTTGAAAGTTGGCAGTTTTAATGTATGCAACTGATTATCACAATTTATAGTCTCTATCTGCCAAATTTGCAACAACTTCCGAGTTAGATGAGGACACAGCGTGTGCTAAACTCAACGAACAAGAGCCCCATTTGGGTTAAACTTTTTAAGCAAATTCAACGGTTTAACTCAACAGTGTTGTTTTCAGGTTCACATTATACGTTACTTTATTCTCTCAGAATCTGTTTTGCATATTTATGACATTATAAAGTAACGTCAAAGAGCATGGCAAATGAAGTTTTACACCGTGGCCCCGGGTTTGTGTTTTGTAAAGGTTTAATATAATGTTGACCTCAATAATTAGTGTTTATACAGTCGTGTCGTTTCCTCTTTATATACGAGTACGTAATACCTGTTTAGAAGGTTAAATGTTGAAAAGGGATTTATCATCTAGTCTATGTTTGTAGGCCAGGTTACTTTTATATTGTCCAAAGTGTTCAACTATCAGCAAATTGTAACTATCGAAAACAAATTTGAAATTTAATTTTTCATTTTAATAATTATAATAGATATTGCCATGAAGGCGGTTATATACAGTTCAATTTTTTTACTGTCTGTCAAAAAATGTTCATTTGATTATGCAGACGCTAATATGTAGAGAAAATCTCGCACAGGGTACTAAGTTTTGTAATTATTTACTTCATTTAATATTAAACAAAACTAGTTTAACTTTTACTATGAGAAAATCAAAAATAAAATGTATTTAATAATTAAATTGAGATATTATAGGTATTGTATCCTAAGTAAAAGTGTTATAAAACTAAACACCTTTTGTTAAAATTTAAAAATCCAGCATAATTACAATGATAATTATATTTTACACGTATAATTTTATATGTAAAAGCTCAAACTAGAGCGTGTCCGTAGTCCCGTTAGTACGAGTATAGTGTGACACTCGTACTTGTACATGAACGTTAGGTAAAGGTCGAGGTTGAGTAGTAGATTGGACTTTGTGGTGGATAAGTATCGTGCGCGTCTCCAGAGCTCATCCCTCCGGTGGGTTTGATGCCCGCAATCACCACATACAATTCGTTATGTGACTATACGGTGACGCTAGGTCACGGTCAAGGTTCATGGTAGAGATGACGTTATAGTCTAAATTCGTCCCGTTAAACAAGACAAACTTTATCCGTTTATCCGTTTTACCTGTTTTTAGTTCCATGCAAGGGAAATTACGTAATTGACTAATTGACCGACGGGTGAACTTTTAAAATTAATATTCGTCCCGTAAAATAGTACTCACTAAAACCGTGTATTATATTTTATTATCTACAATAATCACCTGTCAGTTCTAGATAACTTGCAACCGCGCTTGTTTGTGTGTGATGAGTTGACTCCCGCTAGGCTCTGTTCATGTAAGGAAACATTGATCTACAAAGGAGACGGGAGGCACGCCTCAAAGTTGCCAAGTTTACCTCTGAAATTACTTTCGCTAAGTCAATCTTGCAGCTGAGCCTGCTTTATACTAGTTGGAAACCAACTATAACCATGTATTCGGGGTATTCAATCAGACTTAGTCCACTAAGGTTTTTACAAATTCGTAAAGTAGGAACGCAGTTCACATCGTGGCTCGTACAAACTCTTTAAGCTTACACTCTTTGTTTGTATATCGATCAAATGTCCCAATTAGTGAAATTGAAACTGCTACTTTTAAAATGAATGTTCTGAACGGATTTGCGAATTTCAAATATTCAAGCCCGACTAACGCGCATTGTTTTGGAATTGTTAAACTACGACTAAAACTTGTAACATAATGTATACTTATACGGTTAGTTTAACAAGGACATATCTTTTGGCTGCAGTACTACTACGTGGTATATTAAATAATAATAATGAAGCATAATCATTATATCAGTAACATAACGATTATGTTAAACCGATATTTGATTGTTGATGCACTAATACGAAATAATTTTCAATCGTCCAGCAACTATCAAAACATTGTCATGTTATTGTAAGGGAAAACAAACACTGTGTTTCACTGCACTGGTATTGAATATATAAAACTTATGAGAGGTTGTGCTAAACAAGCATTAATGTTGATTCCACGATTAAAATATAAACAATACTCCGTTCTTTTACTGGGTTTAAAATGTGTTAACAGGTATTTTACTGTAGATAGAACAACAAATAACACATTTTCCAGTTTGGGGATTTTCAGTTTGATTACAAGTTGCCATCAATCAGCTTTGTTCGTGTTTCATCCTTTGTCTCAGCGTTTTGCTGCTTTGAATTTGAACCCTTTAGAAGATAAACGAACCTTTTTTGTGACTTATGTTTTAGACAATACCACTAATTAGTTAAAACAAAAACAATATATTTCTATATCCTTTGAAAACCTTTGTTAATGTAAGTTAATTATTTTGACTTTGTCTTTCGGAATTAAACCATACAAATACGTTAGGCTGTTTCAACCAAAGTGTGCAATAAAAGGGTTAATCAATTGTATTGTAATAACGTTATACATTTGCATGATACAAAGAAAGTATGTATTTTAAAACTACTTAATTTGTTAATTTAAAACCATGACATGATTTAAAACTTCAATTAAAAATTCAGAAATAATAGCAGGAATTTAAAGTGAGTTCTAGTGTTGACTAAATAAACATGGATCATAAAATACAAGCTGATCAAATAAAGTAAAGTTAAAATGTAGTGAAATATACATATATTTTTTTAAATAGAAGATGACTGGTTTTATAAATTGCTTAGCTTAATGGTGTTGACCAGTACCAATATACACAATTAACACTTAGAATTTCAAGTGAAGGGAAGACCAAAGGTGGCATTATTGCATGTGAGTAGCAATTAAATTTAAAGCAGAGTACTTTTAGTAAGTAGGATCTTAACTAAAAACGTAATTCTTATTTTCGTTGAAATGATAATATGTTACATTGCTTACGTGTACATTGTGTAAGTAGCTCCTTACCCAAACAACAAAGTTTGCTGAAAAAATTAGTATTCTTTAAGTTGTGAAAACCATAAGCAACATAAAGCCATGACCGCCAGAAAGGATAATAAATTCCTTACCCCAAAGTATTTGATTGTCCCATATATTATTTAGTTGTGTACTTTTGTGAGGGCCCGGAATGTATCAAACTATCATTCAAATTTATGTTGTTTTTATAGCCAATTACGACTACTTGTCACATAAAGTTCAATTAAAACTTCGACGAAATTGAATATTTATAATTAACTGACAAGAGTTGTGTAGCTGAATGGTATTAAATAGTCGAAAGGTATAACATCTATTTCATTACTTCTAACCCATTCAAAGTACGGGCCTTATATGAGAGATGTCGTGCATCTTTCAAAACTTCACATTTTACTGTGGTACTAGGCTGATAAATATGCTCATACAGGTGAAAGCGTAAGTAGTTATTAGTTACTATATTTGACTAAAATTAAAAACAAATAAAGTAATACAGATCTTAGAAAAGTGTTATGTTGTCATAATAACAAAATAGTTTACAATTCAACACTTTTTACTAGCTACTCAAATAACAACCCTTACACTAATATAAAAGCTTATTAAAATTTTATGTTGACAAATATTTATTTATTTCTTGTATCACTTCATAAAGAACTTCTTGAAAGCTGAGAAGATTGTTTAATCTTGCTTGGAAACCTCAATAGATATTATAATTGGGAGATCCTGCATTATGACAAAAACTGCGGATGTTGAATATTATGAAGACTCCAATGTTCTGGAAAGTAGTTTAGTGGATAAAATATTTCTGAAATATTGTTGACATAAACTAATGAAGCGCTGTAAAGAGCTTTCATGATGATGCTTGACATCGCCAGTCTCACTTTAAAATACTATTCAATTTGCCTTTTAATATTCATTATGTCATAATTTCTGTTAACCCTTTTTGTAATGCTATAATTGAACTAAAAGGTAAAATACCTGTAGCAAGGGTTAAGTATGAACTTAAACATGGTAATATACTGTAATACGTCCTATCCGTCAATAGATAATTCTAACTTACCAACTACTGAGCAGAAACGAGTTTTAAGTACCTTAAATTAACAAAGGCGTGTGTTTTACTGGAGGGAGAACTGCATGTATTTATACAAGGAGATGTGGTAGTTTAGACAGTGAAAAAAATAATCTGTAAGATCTCCCTATCTCATCCAAACCCTCGTAGAACAGTATTATACATTTTTAAAGTAGAGTCTTTATGCATCCATTGAATAAGCTTATACTTAGCGATGTGGGTTGGTCTTAAAAGCTATCCCTTGGAACATCACCGTATTCCACAGACTTCTATGCTTTTGTAAGGCACCTATAGAAAGAATGGTTGCAAGTTTCTTTTTCCGATTTACTAAGTTTGAAAAAGCATCTTTACTTTAAACCTTTACAGTATTTACATGAAGTCTCTCAAGTAATGAGAGTTTGGTACGAAGCATAAAGTGATATAAAACAATAAACCCAAAACTAAATAAACAAAGATAGTTATAATTCTACATCACCAGGGCTTACACAGTGATTTCAAAGCTTTCTGAAAGTTAAGATATAAAATTAAAGACATGGTATACTTAACCTTGGAAACGATGAATTTATTTCAAAAGATTTTCCTAATAAATACACAATCATGGATTTTATTTTCAACTATGATTAACAACTACAGAGCTAATTTCGTAATTGGTTATTTGTAGTCGTACATACACGTCATGGTTTCATTAGGTAAGTATTTTTGTTCTAAAATGTTATGAATTTTAAAACTTATGACCAGAGACTGAAAATTAATTTCCATTATGTACGTTTAACGTGAAAAAATATATTCGTATTTATTAATGTAGTAATGGATTAATGTATTTGTATAGATATAAGTAAAAATATTAACCCACGTTAGTTTGTATATGATACCGGAAGCCTGGATTATAGTTATGACTCAGGCCACTGAAGCCTACGTATTAAGATTGCAAAGCAGCAAAGTTTAGTTTTAGATGTGACACTAGAACAGGAGAGGTTAAAGAACAAATGTTCGTTGCTCGAACGAAAGTGTTCAGCAAATAAAGAAATAAATTAAAATCGGACCAAAGTTCAAAAGTCTTTCCGTATTTTTAGCTTCTTTCCAAAGTGTCTTTCAATGCATATATTGCAAAAACTCTCCACATTTCCTGTTGCCAGCTTTAGTTATGAGAACATGTCATTGTAAACTATCAAGTTGTACGTAGCTGAGCTAATTGTGTTACACAGGGTGAGGGACACAGACAAGACTTCAGAGGAAGGGTAAATGAACTCACCGGAGCATTCAGTCTTCAGCACAATCTAACAGCATTCTCGTTGCAACCCCTTTAGCTCTGCATAGCCGCCAGATTTAATTAACTACGTCAAAGCTCACTGGTACAACTATCAAGTAGTTGAACTTCGTTATGACATAGTTTAGCAAGTCGACGTGATAAAGATGCGAAGGAGAAAGTTAGAGAAATACTAAGATTGTGTTGGAAAGGAAAGTCTTTTAAATACGGTACGCTGTGAATTCCTGTGAACTAATATTACTAAGGACGTTTTGGAAGTGGATTGCTTTGTTAGTTTTTAGTTAGTTTTAAATTTCGGAAAATTATATTTTCAGATTTTCCTAACGGGGTTGTTAAACCCACCTAGAATATCTCATCGGATTTTACAGTCTGGTATCATAATGGTACGTCTTCTGGTATGTCTGGTACGTCGGACGTGGTTTGTTTCATAGAATTTTAATGCACTCGTTCTAAACGAGGTCAGGCTCTCATGCTTGATTACCATTCTTCGTAAATATTAGTATCATCAAATATTGGTAAATCATGGTGTTGGAGTCATCAACAACAATCTAAAAAGTAAATATTTTGTTATGTGGATAGCAGTGGTTCTCTAGATGGGCTACCGAATTCGGAAAACGCTTGAACTTGACTGTTTTTACGGGTAGAAAGACGAAGGATATATCAACCAGACCTAAACCATTATCTTATGTAACAAACAAACGAGTATTACACTACACCTAGATAAATACATATACCAAGACGTTCGATAAAGTTTGAAAGCCTAAAATAGCTCAAGTGTACTGATTTCAGAAGAAGAAGAAGAATAGTGCTTTATTTAATCTTAGAGAAGAAGTAAATATACATAAACAAACAAAACAAAAATAAAAATGTGTAAAATATAAGTTTAGAAATAAAACAAAATCTATATAAAAAATAGTATTTATATCAAACAAATGCATTTTAAGAATGTCATAAAATTGGTTACGTTGTAATTGTATCGCTAAATATTTAAGAAAGCAGAAGGTATTGATACATAGATCTTAACTCAAGCCTTTGAACCTGTCACTAACAATTGCGTAAAAATGAATAAAATAAGTCCAAATACCTCCACGCTATAGCAACTTGATTCAATGGTCATTACTAGACAATATAACACGGTTACAATTCCTGGAAGCCGCAAAGTACGCTTTACTTCAAACATTCGTATATACATTTCAACACAATAAGTTTACTAAGTTTCCACCATTTACCAGTGGTTCAAGGAAAAAATCAGCTGTGTTCAAGAAAAGAATTTAAGTCGCCTCCGGTACTCTTAAAGAATTACTACTGCCCAACAGCTGTGACTGATTGTTATTAATTTATTGTCTGGCATTACGAATATGTTGATTTTTTTTAGTAAGATGTTTAATAACAATAATCAATTTCATCTTGTGTCACTTATTTGCCATGTTTTATCTCTACGGAGTTCTCAATTTGTGAAGTCATTAAGATTACTAAGCGGATATGTAGGAAAACACCGCACAGTTTCGTAAGCCTCTTGTTAGAAAGTTGGCTCCAAGCTTACATGGTAATTACACTTTAAGTTTACAAATGCTTTTGCATATTTAGTAGCCTACATTGAATTATTTACTACGCTGCCGTTCCCATGTGTGCTTTTTCGCATTTGTATGTTAAGGAACGATAACCAACGCAATTTTCACAATCGTATATCATTAGTTTCAGAAAGCTATTTATCGTTCTCTATCAATGGTTTTGAATACATTTTGTACGCTTTAATAAAATGTCAATACTTTTTTTGAAGTTGGAATAAAATATCCAGAACAAAAGTCGAATTATCTTTTAAATAAATTTGTGTTGTCGTTTCATTTGACTTTTATATTTATAACAGTGTAGTATGTTCAGCATACCAAGGAATTTTGTCCAGCATTCGAAAATTCAAAGGATGGCTAAGTTTGCGTCAGCCAATACGCGTACGTGTAGCTCAATTTTATTTATTTGAATTTATTTATTTATTACCAATATAAAAAAAAGATTGTTTGTGTTGGTATTTAAAACAATACAATAAATAATGAAATAAAATAACCTTAGTTGGCAAAAGACTAAAACTAAAAACGATAAAGTAACAAGTCCTTCACTTTTTCTATCTTTCTTCACTTGTTGAATGAAGTGGTAACATAATGGTAGAAAGGTGACGTAGTTATTGTCAGACAGTTACTATTTCTCATTTATTCGGGTGTTATCCTACCACTTCATTCCCTTGTCTATTAGGCATAATAGGATTTGTGGTACATAGTTCACACAAAGTGCACCTTACAATCGTAGGTTATGTTTTCTAACGACTGTTTTGTCAACTATTGACAGTATAGTAACAAATGCACTATATTATTAACTAGCTTTAACTTCAACCACAAATGGATTCATCAGATTTTCAAATAATAAAATCCTTCCTAAATTTCAAATCCTATCTTAACTAAAGACATGTCTAAAGCCTTTATTTATGAGGTTTTAAGTATTTATGTGTCATGAAGTCTTGTTTGAACAAGTAAACAAAATAAAACAATTTAAATTTACAGGAAAAGTCGGTTTAATATAGCCAACACGAGAAAAGTTGTATCACGTGAAAAGCTCAAAGTGAGTAACACAGTTTCCTTGTTTTCTTACCAAAATTACTTTTGCCAAGTCTATTCCATCAGTTCTTGCTGTAAAGTGGATGGAAAACTTTGCTCGTAAACCAATAATAAACATACAAACATCTACATCGTCTCCATACTTGTATATTCCTTAAAGCAGCAATGACAGGTTTGGTATATAGTGGGAGAGGTTTCTGAGGCAAGTTATTTATTGATTAACTAATACGTTATACAAGTTTAATACTAACTCGTTTACTTCTAGTATTTTTATGTCTTATGTCGTTCGGTAAGCGAATCGTCTAAGGCCTAAATTTTAAAACAAAATTAGTTCACTGTACTTAACTGTATATTTATAAGTGCTGTATATTATACGAACAAAATTAGTTATTTATATGCATTCCATTCTTTCTAAGATGATAGTAAAGGTAAAATAGTACCTTTAGACATCGAACTTTGAAGTAAATAAGGTATACTCTAACTAGGTCTTAATACTATAGGACCTTTCACTGAATGGTATCAAGAAAATACAAGCAAAAAGTTTCGTTGTTTCTTAATACTTAATTGTAATTGTTTAATGTTCAGTATAACGCAAATATTATTTTACACTAAACAATCAATAAATTAATCCCAACTATCAATTTATAAAACTAGTTTACCAGAAAATGGTTTCGTTTTAATAAAAGCGTAGGAAGGTTGAAATCAAAGGAAGAGTCAAACCGTTAAGGATACTAATAACAATTTGTTTCGATGTAAAGCTTTTAAATTTTATAACTAGAGGTTCTCAGTTACGGCTAACGAGCCTTGTTTTAACCCTTTGTTCCGAACCAATCGGGGCAAAAGGCTTTCATGTTTATAAAACATTTAACACTATTTCAATATCAGTGTAGGAAAGCTCTTAATATAAACAAAAATTGGTTTCATCACATTTCGCTGTAAACAGTGGTGTTCTATATTTATAATTAAATAAAAGTTGCGTCTTTTTGTCCTCGACTTGACAGACTTGCTGAGGATATAGACTTACCGAGGTGGTCAACTGTATGATTCGGTCAATTTGTCAAATAACTGCATTAGTAGGCAAAGCGACCAACAAAACAATGAAATGTATTGATTTGTGTTGGTTACTAAGTTGACAAATTAACATTACTTAGGCCTGCGATGAACATGCATAATGTAATACAATATAATGAAAATAGTATTTGTATCTCTGCCGCTGGGTTTTGTCTAGCCCTTGAAAGTTTTTAAGACCTCGAATACGTCTCGGTCTTAAAATACGATCTTGGGCCGCACTAATCCCACATTGTGCCCTTGATACAAAAAAGACTGTCATAGTAAAAGATCTAAAAGTTCTCAAATTATTACAATGGTTAAAAGGTCTTAAAAATTATACTAGTGCGTAAGGGTACTGTAAAAACACTTTTTCAAAAACTGTATTTCAAGACTATAGTGTATTTATCAATCCCGGCTTATAATTTTCCACAGGGTTGGGAACAACGACCTCCCTCTGAAAAACGAGGTGACGGTTGTACTAGGTAAAACATATAGACATTTAAGCTGTGAGTTCGGGGTTGTAAACTAAACAATATATAACTTCATAAATTATTGTTCTTCACGTGAAGTAAAAATATAGGCAAACAACCAGTATTTCTAATGAGGGGTGGAGGTGTCATTTACCGAAATTTGACGACTATTGCTGTCAGAGTTTTTGGTTCTTTCATGAGTTTTCTAAAGGAGCCCTTAGTATCTGAGAGCAAAAAATCTATTTTGAGACAAATTGACTAAAAGGGAATTTACCCACAACCTCCTTCACATTCACTCAAACTCTTGAGATGAAATGTAAAGGCTAAATTAGGATTGGTATGTTTACCAACTCAAATAATTTTTGCACTATTTAATTGTTAACTTGGATGTTATATACTTACTTTTCTTATGTAGATTTAGAAAAATGCTAAGTTGCAAGCCGTTTGTATATTAAGCCTTTAAACGTAAAATTCTCTGACCTAAAGCAAAGTAATAGCGATGTAAACGGAGAACGTACTTTTGGTCGTTGACAGCTAATTTGTTTTCAGATAAAGAGTTATTTCAGCAACGTTGTTACTAGAGGCACCATTTGAACAGGGAAGCCCAATAAAGGTGTTTACGTGAAAGCAGCGCAACTAAGTATAGTTTAATTTATCGTTTGAATCTAAGAACGTTTTGGAACATTACGCTAAAGTTGAACTTACAGAAGGAAACCCAGTGTAGACTAAAATTATCTATTAATTATTGTATTAGGTAGATTACCGTTGTTGTAAATGTGGATGCATTTCGCCCGAATCGTCGGCACACTTATTGTCCTTAACGAAAGCTATGCGTCACCGCGTTCGCGTCCCCCACTGTGTATATAAGACAATAATTTATGTAAATATTGTACCATATGTTTTAGTTAAGGACACGCTAACGATGCCCCACAAGCGGGGCGAAATGCGCATCCACATTAGCACGGTAGAATTGCAAGGTAATAATAAAAGTTGAACTGTTATTCCAGGTAAACAGTGTGGTTTATAATTTTAGGATAATTTAGATTATCTTGATATGGCAATCTGTGGAAAAGAAGACGATAGTTATAAATAGAACTACTCTACCTATCGATGTTGATGGGGTTTATTTTATGACTATTTAAGAATAAATACAGGGTCATCGAAAAAGGTGTACGGATTTGAAAGCGAATTAAAAATGTTAATATAATTTGTAGAATTTTAATTTTTACATCAAAAGACACAGCAAATCTTAAATTTTTTTATGTTATTAAAAAAAATATTTCAATGTGAGCTTTGAACGCTTTGCAATGGGGGCGTTGCACGACACACATCTAGCCGATAGTCAACCGCCAGGTGTTTTGAGCATTTCAGGAGTCACCGTTGAAATGGCTACGTTGATTCTTTCTTCTTCTCTTATCTCTTCCCTCGAATTGAAGAAATTGAAAGGAAAAGGCATTAATGTCATTTTCCAGCAGAATGGAGCTCCATGTCACTACAGTCTAATCGTCCAAGAAGCTCTCAACAACAGATTTCCTGATCGTTGGATTGGGAGGAATGGTCCTGTTTTGTGGCCACCTAGGAGTCTTGATTTGACGCCTTTAGATTTCTTCTTTGGGTTACATTTAAAACTTAGTTTATGCTGAGAAAATACGTTATCCTCAGCACCTGAGAAGAAGAATCAACGTAGCCATTTCAACAGTGACTTTGAAATGCTCCAAAACACCTGGCAAAAGGTTGACTATCGGCTAGAGATGTCTGTCGTGCAATGGGGGGAGCTCACATTGAAAAGTTTTAAAAACATTAAAAAATTTAAGGCTTTTTGTGTCTTTTGATGTAAAAATCAAAACTCTACCAATTATATTAACATTTTTATTTGACTTTCAAATCCCGTACACCTTTTTCGATGACCCTGTATATTATTTAAATTGATACTAAGCAGAAAACTGATGATCGGTCAGGATTAAATAGCGTAGCAGCAGCTGTTTCTTGACGTAAACATTACAACTCAGATTACTGACTGTGAGTAATCAGATAAGTTGTTTGAACTAAAATACAATTTAATAGACATACTCATTGATATTGAATTTTCATAATAACAAAAGGTATCGTTCATCTTTCGTTCCTAAAAGTATTTTTGAATTTCTGTTATTTGAAGCTTATTTTGTATCAACAATTCTCCATATGTGATGAACTATACTATTACGCGTATTTCAAATACTTGATTACCTTTTCACTACTTTTTGTCCCTACATCAGTTAGGTTAGGTGCAGAACGTGGTACAGTACAGAACCGGGATACCTGGTATAAACATTGTTATTGTGACTTAAAAGCATACTGTATGTATATTATTGCTGAGCTATGTATTACTGTTTTAAATTTTCCAAGTTTGAAGCTATAATGCATATATTCATACATTTGATATACAACTTTTCGCTTAAAAGCACTTTACATTTTAAAACGGTTTTACTAAAATGTGTTCATATTTTGGATGTATTTAGAGTGGTATTTAGGGTGACTTTGACAACACATAATATAATTAGCACATACATATGTAAAGAATGGAAACAAGTAATGTAGTGCAACAAGGGTGGTGATGTGTGTTGAAGGAAAAGGATGTTGAACACATAGGCCAGGAGAGAAAACCTGGAATGACAGGCAGACAAATTAAAGCCATATCTTCGCGAGTTCTCCTCAAGCCGCTGCCTTCGGTGTTGTGTTTCTCCAGTTTGAGAACTAAACATACGAGTATAGTTTCTATTCCAACGCTAAATGTCGTCTTACTAAACAGTAAACATGTCGACAGCTGAAATTAGACTAACGAGATATTAAATAAGAATATATGTTTTTGTTTACACAATTACAAAAGACAAAATAGGTATGCGTTTTGAGGTCGCTTGGTAATGGTGGAACTTTGTTTCAAAATGGGAGATAAGCATGTCGTAATATGTAAGAGCTGATTGCATGTATTGTCTGCATTTAAATTTAGTCGAACAAGGCTTCAGCCTAACTAAATAAATTAGATCAACTGCATTTATCTCATTTTGATCTTTAAAAAACAAACCGTTAACTCGCAGTATCCGTTCCATTTAACTGTTCTTTATTTGTCTTCCCAATATTCTAATAGCATAAAACAGGTCTTCGTGGAACATCAATGTTGGCGTATTGCAGTTGGAATATTAGTGTAGCCAAGAATTATAATAAATTTGTAATAATTTAATGGCTATCGGCTAGTTTGTATCCGAAATAATGCACTGTACCTGAATTTGAAGTTTGAAGTAAGGATGAACAACTTAATTAAACTCGATTATAACTTGGGTATTACATTTAGTTATTTTTATAAATAAAATAAATTTCTTATGCACGACACTGCTAGGTTTGCCCTGTATTTCTAAACACCTTATGTATTAGGAATAAATGTATTAGCCAAATAAAATTCTACTTTATTTTGAGTTTTGTTGGAAATATAATTAAACTAGAAGTAAAAATGATTGCAAATTATCTAACTGTTCTAGGAATAAACAGTTCTGTTAGTAAGTAAGAGAGTTAAAATGTTTCTGTTTCAAACAAAGTTCATTTATTACAGCGGCGCCATTTCGGGGTTAATTGAATTAGTCTTAATTTCATTAGCAGTTAATTTCAACTGCCAATACAGCTTTCAGGACTCTGTAAATAGGTTTGCTATGTTTTCGTCTCAATACAACTGTGGTTATAAATATGTGTTCAATGTGAATACCAAGTAAACTATTAATTGAAGGCTATTACTCTCTTTTCAATGCTAAAAATATATTGAATCCTTTAGGTACCATTATAATTATTAAACTACAAGTGAACTTTAATAATTTATTTTCTAAATATATTAACTAAATAGTGCTAACATGAAATAGATGGTGTATATTTCATTAGACATTTCTTTTGAGGAGAATTTTACAAAGAACTATTACCGGCTGTTATGTCAAAGCTTTAGAATTGTTGTCTATACACAGGTTTGATGGTTCTTAAAATGTACTCAATAGTTAAAATAAAAACGTATTGTATTAACTTAGTTGACCATGAATAGACGTCACTTAAGTTTAAAAGCTTGTCTGCTTTCAAAACAAAACAAAATAATAAAAACTGCGTACCTTCTAAATTAGTATAAGGCTGAATTCATGTTTGCAATTATAATGCTGTTATGTTTTACTCCAAGACTACAACAGTGATTATATTTTACCATTTTTTCACAAAGACTTATGTGGTAAATTTACGGTAAGAATATCTATGAAAACGCTGACTCTACATACAGCTTGACACAATATTGGGGCGTTGTAGAATATACAGTTAGTGAGTGAATTACAGCTAATATATATAAATTTGTTATTCATTCTATTACCTATTTCATGTAAGTAATGAGAGTATCATACCAAGAATTTTCATAATTATTTATACATTTTATACAAGTAATGTTGTACCTACTTCAGATAATAACTTTCACACATAATAACAACTCCTTCTTACATATTTTGACGATCGTAATCTGTTACACGTTTAGGTGAGCTCAGATAAACCTACCCTTGGAGATTTCGAGAGAAAATGTTTGAAAAAGTTTCTCCCGAACACGTCTCAAGGGTTGAACCTTTCAAAAGGACAAGCCCTTTTGTATTGAGGGTCTGTTCCGGTGCTTGGGACACACTGCAACACGGACCCTTTAACACGTATTATTTTACACTGAACACTCTTGAACCAGAGTCACTTTGACATGAACACGTGTTCAAGCCTTGTTCAATTATATTCTGTTTTAGTGGCTAAAGGTGGTCTTTTAGTTTTGTTCTTGAAGTAAGTCATTACGTAAGGTCTTTATGATTTGAAAATAACCTTGCAAGCAATGTGCATAGCTGATTAAATAGTTCCTTAACATGATTTTGTTATTAGTATTAAATCTAATAAGAAACATACTTTTGGTATGGTGTTAAATCATACTCAAGGGTAAAAAGTAAAAATTATGTGACGGATATTATTTTAAAATTAAAAACACGATTCTATTCGCAGTAAACAATTCTTCCGAATAAAGATTACTTTTTGCCCCGTAGTCATCAATTTGACTATAAAATGATAGCCGTAAATTTTCCCTGTCCAGTTGGAGCCTACCGGACTTGATCGAAATGACGGGAAGCGGCCAGACGGAGCAACCATCGTCCCCTGAAGCAAAGGGAAATCCTTATATGGATTTTACTGCTACGATACCTTCGCCGCAACCTTTACCAACATGACGAAAGATAGATCCGGATCCGCAGCAGAATTAGCTGTCCAAAGAAAGCACTTAATGTATAGTTATATAAAGTCAAGATGATTTCTTTTGTTCGTGCTAGGTATTGAAAAGATGGGGACATGGTACAATGAACGGAAAGCATAGATCTTAGAGATTGGTGCCAAGCTGAAACTAAAGACCGGTGACTCTAAATTCAATAGTTATCTTGTGCAGAAGATAAGCATGGCAATACAGAGAGGAAACGCTGCCAGCGTCCTTTCATCCTTCCCAAATAAGAAAATTTGAAGTATGTATTTTATATGTAGATACGTGTATTATAACTTACATATTTTCTTAACATTATTTTAAAAATACTATAAAATAGGTTTTAACTACCACCGTCAATACCTAACAATATTTTAGCTCGAAACCAAGGTTTTGGAAAAGAAGGAACTTGAAGGTGTTAAGATGAAAAAAGACGGTTGCTATTGTAGCGGCAGGAGACCAACAATGGAAGCCAAACCTAATAACACTATTTACAGAGAGAACTGTGCAACAAGCTCAAACAAACAACCTTCTTCTCCAGTTCTATTGTTAACACTAAGTCTATTCTTGTAAGTATACATGTTTTAACTAATTCTTATAGGAACTAGAACTATTCACTATTATCACCATAAAGCACGATACGTCATGGAAAAAAAAGAAAAGCATTGTTGGACGTTTCTCCTTTAAAAAGTGGGTTTCTTCTTTAGAACCTTTACGAAAAGTCCAATAAATAAGAACAAGATGAAGGCAAAATACCGTTTCCCACTGAAATCTTAGTTGGCTAGTCAAAAAGTGTTTATTTTTGTACACATGTAAGTTATGGTAACAATCGTTTCATGGTAAGTTTCATCTGGAGTGGACCATAAGTTGAGATTTAAACAAAGTTACTAATAGGAACGCAGGAAATCCTTTGAGGTTTACACCTTACCTTGTCCGTTTTAATTTAGAATTTTAGTGTAAAAAGTTTCTATTCTTGCATTAGCAGAATTTGCTAGTGTTCAATATATTAATATCCAAAAAACAACATTATAATTTTAGTGTACAGTTTTCAATATTCCATAAAGCGATTTTGAGAGTTGTGTAAAAAGGTAAACACTGCAGATTGTAAACATCGTAATTGGAAATAAGTTAATTTCTACTTAAGCTTGGAATTGAAAAAGGGTCCTGAAATGTGTCCCGTCAGTTGAAAATCGCTAGGAATCACAGTACGCGTGGGCTAACTCCTGTTTTGTTTTGACCAATTAAATTAGGTTGTTTGAAATACTTATTTAATGTAATGTTTATTTAATTTGTGTTTTTATTACTGGTACAAGTTTAAGATTTCTTTGGAAAAGAAACATGTTTACCAGTTGCAACATATGTGTTTGAATACATTTGCTATTTGAGTAATTTTTAAGTAAAATTTAGAATTAGTTCACTTTCAAAAAGGAATTCACAGTACAGATCAGCTTTCATCAAATTCACCATTTTGTCGTCACAAATAAGGCTACTGTAGTTTCTAGCAGTTTGTCATACTGCAGCCATAAGATTGTTGGTAGCTACAGTAAACATACTAATGATGTCATGTGAAGTACCTTATGACCTAATATGCATCATTAAAATAAATATCAAGTATATTAAAATTATTATTATGCGACTTGTAAAAAGGTAAACTTTGTCTTGTTTAAGGAGGTGAAGATAGGACTACAAAGTCCTCTCTACCACTCAACCTCGACCTTTGTCTAGCATCACTTACAAATTGTAAGTGTGACAGCGGGGATCGAACCCACCATCGGAGTGATGAGCTACGTAGTCGCGCGATACCAATCCGCCACGGGTCCACTGCACGGTGCTTGTATGGTGTCACAATAGTGTTTATGTTCACCCAGTAGTAAGAGAGAAAGTAAAGGCGTTGAAGAAAGTGTTAGGAATGAAAGAAGTTCTTGAGCTTGTTGCCCAGCTCTCTCTGTAAATACCTTTATTGAGCTTTTCCTTACTAATGGTGTCTAGAAATAACTTTCCCTTCTTAGTAAACTGTTCAACGTAAAAGAAAAAGCTTGCTGTCAACGACCCAAGTACATTTCCCCCTATCAACCTTTGTAACAATATTTTCCTTTTGTAAATTAATTTCTTTATAAGGATAAATACGCTGTTTAAGAACAAACGGAGTTAAACTTGTACGTTGTTATATTTTTTTGTTATTTCCTAAATCACACTCCCTTAACAACACAGACTAAAAAATGAAAAAGAACACCAAATCTAAAAAAAAGTTTGTGCGTATTGCTGCTTTTTGAAGTTTTGTGCTGTCGAATGTCTTTTGGGTTTTTAATTTCAATTAAAACTCGGGATAATGGAAAAGTCAATACATTATTTACGAGAAAAAGGTGGAAAGTCCAAAAAGCATTTCAATTTGTTGATAAAGGTAGCAATATGTTTGGTACATAAACCCAGGGGAATTGTTAAGTTGTAAATTTGCAAGAACAATACCAACATATTTTTTAGTAAACCCAAATTTAACCGTATGAATCGAACACACGTATTCATCTTGTGAAAAATCAAAATACGATTGAATAACCATTTGGTTTATTGTCATAAAACCTGCAGTTCAAACAATATCTACTGCATCTGTTTCTTGAAGATATCTAGCTGCCCTATAAATGATCAAAACGTCATCCTTTGGCAATTCAAATAGTCCAGCGATATACAGTAAAATTCTTGTGTTATTATATCCCACAAAATTAACCTAAATAAATATTGAAAGCTTAAAATTAAGTGTTTTCACTCCTGATGAGAAGACAAAGGATAAAAACAAGGCTCGTTAGTGGAAACTCGCGTTATCACGTTGAAAGGCTTCACGCCGGGGATAATTGTTTCCCTAAGGTTTAATCGTTATTTTGATTTCGATCATTCAACACTTTCGATCAAATAAAATTCAGTAATTTTTGTTGCAATGAAACTGTAAATACATAAAGCGTTGAAAAGTGTTGTTTAGTTTAACTGACGAACTTTTCACTGAAAGAGGAGACTTCATAGTCCTACCCTTCCAATCAAAAAAGATAATTTTCTTTTTAGTGCATCTACTTTAATTTAAACTATCATGTTCGATTTTATTTGTGTCGATACCTAGGTTTTACTTAATTTTCATTGCTAGTTTTCTAACCAGATAACAAAACCTAATCACTTGCTGGGAAATTTTCACTTCTAAAGGTTTTTTTCTATAGCTTTGTATAATGTACAAACTATTTTAAAATTTTTAAGTGATATGGAGGTAACATAAGTTTTATATATATGCATTATATGCACACGCAGGCTACTCAAAAGCTTGTTTATCTAACAATTAACCCTGGCTAGTTCCACTGGTAAAGTAATACTGGGACTGTATGAAAAACCGAACAGCGTAAACCTCAATTAACAAAGTAATTAAAGGTCTTCAACCCGTAAGTAATTGATATTTATTTTTTCTTGCTAAAGTGATAAATAACGTATACTTTCTTATGTAAAATCTTTGAAAGTTTATAGAACTGAATTGTTTTAACACGTGCTTATTGTTTTAACTGTTTTTAAAGTGTGTATATCTACAATAAAAAAAATAATTTAATTTGATTTTCCTTTCTATGCCTCTCTTGAAAAAGTTTGTCTAAAACGAAATATAGGATTTTTGTATTATATCCCTTATTTTATTTTCCATCCTTCCCTCTTTAGTCATGTAAAAGCCTACTGGCATATCCTTTAAAATAATATCTACAATAAACTTACGTAGCATAGTTTCTTAATATACACTATCTTTTACTGTGTATTTAATTTCCTATTATTTTCAATCTCTTTAAAACACTTTGTAAAGCTCGTGTTTGGTCTCAAAAATTTGTAAACCAAGTAATAGCAATTTGGATGATTTAAAATGCCCTAAACATAGTTACGCGTATGGGTTATTACTGTAAAGTTTATTTTTCAAACAGTGTTGGCAAAACTATAAATGTAGTCTTCATATTTCAAAATAGTAACCTTTTAAAGCTGACTACATGAACTACATCTTGTATTTACTTAAGAATTTCTAAATGGAGATGGTATCTTGTGATCATACTATTTATGTACAACGCACCTTAAGTGTTTAAAAACGTTTGAACGCATTACTGTATATCTTTTCAGACTCATAACGTATTTTCCGAAATGATAACAATATTATGGCTGATTAACCAGCAGTGGAAATAGAATGAGCTAATTAGCACTGTTTCAAAGTTTTCCGTTACACAAATTTAGTAAGTTTTGGGGCAACGGTAAGCCACACCCGGTACTGAAAACTACATATAGACGTGTCTCAATCTCATCTGAAACCGATATAACGATGCAACTGGAACAAAGTAATCACACTGTGAAATGCAGACTCTGATTGCGTCGCAATTGTCCCGTTGTTATTTTCCTATCTCCTATTCAGATTGACTTCAGAATTTCAGTTTTCTTTTGTAAACTTCCTGTTCATGCTAACTTTTTGCAGGTAATCACTAATTACTCTTTTTATTAAACAATCTATTAGGTATATTAACGTACCCAACGTTGTTTCGGAGGTTCTTTTGGTGTTGAGTTATCACAAATTACTTAACCCTAGCCTATACGCGATGAAATTCAATATTTTCACATTTTAAGTGACAAAAATGTAACGCTAAGTAAAGGTCGAGGTTCAGAGGATCAAAGGACTTAGTAATGCTTATTTCGCCTCTGAAATAGTGATTAGTTTTAGGTTGTTTACGCGCAGCACAACTTTTTGTGCATAACTAAACATACTTCTCTTCCATGATATCAGAAAATAACATTGCAGTGAATTAAATAACACTTTAGAGGAGTTTTACGTATCAGCCATCTGACTCCGTCTTCAGAATCGATGATAAGAGAAACATCACAGATATATTAGAAATTAAAAGCTAGCCTAAAGTACTTAGCAAAAGCAGACGAGTCATACACCGACAAACAAGATAGCTGCAAAGCCAAATAAGAGTTTTGTTAGGAAACCCACTTTTTTTATATTATATGCATTGCATTATATGCACACGCAGGCTACTCAAAAAGCTTGTTTATCTAAAAATTACGCCTGGCTAGTTCCACTGGTAAAGTAATACTGGGACTGTATGAAAAACTGAACAGCGTAAACCTCAATTAACAAAGTAATTAAAGGTCTTCAACCCGTAAGTAATTGATATTTCTTTTTTCTTGCTAAAAGAATAAATACCGTATACTTTCCTATGTAAAATCTTTGACAAGTTTTATAGAGCTGTTTTTAAAGTGTGTATATCTACAATAAAACAATAATTTATTTTGATTTTCCTTTCTATGCCTCTCTTGAAAAAGTTTGTCTAAAACGAAATAAAAGAATTTTGTATTATATCCCTTATTTTATTTGCCATCCTTCCCTCTTTAGTCATGTAAAAGCCTACTGGCATATCCTTTTAAATAATATCTACAATAAACTTACGTAGCATAGTTTCTTAATATACACTATCTTTTACTGTGTATTTAATTTCCTATTATTTTAAATCTCTTTAAAACACTTTGTAAAGCTCGTGTTTGGTATCAAAAATGTAAAAGAGATCTAATCTATTAAAAGCGGTCTGGAAAAAAAGTGATTTCAACTATTTGTGAAGATGAGCTACTAGCTAACTTCAGCCTATCAACATTTTCTGTTACACCTGGTGTATCTCGTTAATTACTTAAACCTTCCCTATGTTCTTGAAGTTTACATAAGAAATATAAGCTTTGAAATATTTGACTTAACCTTCTGCTGTACAGTACTAAAGGTGATTTAATTTATTGTTAACACGACTGAAGACTTAATGCTCTGATGAATGCAGTTAGGTCCTCTGTCTCTGAGACCCTTTCTGTGTGCACGGTACGGCGCTAACACAGTTTCGTATAATTCAATAGTTGTAAGGGCTTGCCTTGAGAGTTTTCGAGCTGCCAAGAACCCTACAGTCTACACTGTTGTACAGGTTGCGTAATGTTGGTGTGTGCGTTCCTCTCACTAATCTTGTTTAAATGATTGGTACGCTGACGTACTTGAGTGTTAATATTAACCAAGGAATATCCAGTGCGGTATTTTTTCAGGTTTACTACTACATCAATGGATGTTTGAGCTTAGCTGCAACGAGCATTCAGCAGGCTCAGCTGCAAGATTGACTTAGAGAAAGTAATTTCAGAGGTAAACTCTGTAACTTTGAGGCATGCTTCTCGTCTTCATTGTAGATCAATGATCGCTAACATTAACAGAGCCTACCTACTGTTACTTTGCAGATGATAAAACGTGCAAACCTAGCTATTTAAGATACTTTTAGTTTTATTATTATTATTAGTATAAATTCGCAATCATCATTTTTCCTGACCCTTACCAAGCGTGTTTTGAACCCATGCGTCAGCCTGGATACAAGGTCTATGTTTAATTATATTTACTTGATTAATTATCAAATAAAGTTACTAACTTTTGTAATTTACGCAATGTATAAATCAGGGCGACACGCAGCTAAGTAAGAAAGCACCGCTGGCATAAGTGACGCGAATTTCCTTATAAATTTTCTTTATTTATTCCTTATTAATTTCCTTGTATGAATTACGAAGCTGTCAGCGTAGCTCAACTGACGGCCTCAAGCTATCGTAAATGGAAATTTCATTAGAGTTTGACTACTTATAATGCTGGTAGAGCAAAAATAACCTTTTTGACCGCTATTCAAAACAACTGTATGGATTTTCTAAATTTTTGTTTTATTGATGGAAACGTTCAAAAATACATTTGTATTCAAATTTCTTCAAAATTGGATGAAATTAATAATGTTTAAATAATTAAAACCACTATTTTGTTAAAATCTCCCCCGAAAGGGTACTTCCGGTAGTTGGATTTTGTGGCTGAACCTGTCCGAGATATTTAAAAAAGATACACTCAATTTCATGAGAGTCGGACAAAAGACTTGACTAGTGGAGAGTACCCACATATATACGCGTATGTACACATTATTCTGTATAGTTTAGAAACAAATTCTCAAAATGTGTTCTGGGTGTCAGGATCGGTGCACATTTTATGGTCCTGCGTCTGGGTCTTACCTTGAAGACGGCACAAGTACCCTATTTTTCCAAGGGAAATCCTGATACGTTTTAATAATAAAAAAGAACTTATACTGAAATGAGGCTAAAACTGATACGTTTTAAAAAGTCGAAGTTATAACGGTGAGGAGTCGATATTCCAATCCGAACAAAACCTCGTCATAAGTAGACAATTGGGTCAAACAAAGCTCTTTGGAAGAAAAGGGTTTATTTGAGTTGGCGCCCCAGATTTATAAAGCTTCCTCTTTATTGTTGGACATCGTTTTTCTGCAGCTATCTGTTTGTCGCATCTTCAGAGCCTTGCCGAGCTTGAGAACATACCCGTCGTTTCAGTCGTAAGTTGGGTTATTTGACAATGTTCTTTTGTAAGTTTGTGATAATCTCTTTCGTAAGTTACGAGTTTGTAGTCAGCTAAATTACCGTACGGTTGAAGCTATTAATATCGTTTCAGCAAAACATTACATTTGTTATGTTACACTTATACACTTACAATACACCGTTTATCATTTAGCTTTTTTTCAGGAAAACCGTCTTACATAAAGTTCAAAATTATTAATTCACTACCCGTAGAAGTATAAAAGAACCCAAACAGTTACGAAAACTAAAATACGCCTGTATACTAAGCCATAGCTTGTATTTTCCTTAAGATTTCTTTATCATAGCTGGTTGGTTACATTGTAAACCTTATCCAAGTTTTATGTAACTTTTATTGCAAAGCCGTAAGTATACGTATTGAATCGTGGCGAGTTGGTATCGCGCGCGGCTCTTGAGTTCGATCCATGCAGCCACCACTTACAACTGTAAAGTTACTATACGGTGAGGATAGATAAAGGTCGAGGTTGAGTTGAAATAAACTTTACCTTTTACTTTTACCTTTGACTTGTCTTTTCTCTATGTTCCTATTGAACCTATTCTGCTCTTACTCCTTTAAAGTTAATAACTGTACTTATTGTATTACGTATTAGCGGATCCGTGGCGGATTAGTATCGCACGCGACTCCGGAGCTCATCACTCCGGTGGTGCGGGTTCGATCCCCGCAGTGACCACTTACATTTGTAATGTGACTATTACGGTGACGCTAGGTAAAGGTCGAGATTGAGTGGTAGAGAGGACTTTGTAGTCCTAACTTCGCCTCGTTAAACAAGACAAACTCTATCTTTATTGTTTAAGGGTTAAACATAATAACAATCATAGTTTTAGAAACACGTGCAACTCTAACAAGAATTAAAAAAGAACCTTTAAGACAGGTAAAAAACTCTTTCAAATAATAAAAATAACGTAGTAGTTTAAACAAACTCGATATACTCATGCGATGTGTACAAAGCAAACAATGACATTTTTACTCCAAATGAAAGCAACAAACAACTTGTTCGAGTTTTTAGAGGTTTCGGATTAAAAACCAGCCAAACTGTGACTGAAACAAAAGAGGGATCAAAGCTCATTGATGGTAACGTTCGTAATGAAACTGAATATCCCGAAACTGGAAAATGTTCCATTTGCTCTTGGCTTGATTCTAGTTTACACTTATTCTACCTTTGAAGCGACGGTTTTGCCATGCTTGCTTTTAACCTTTCCCTGTGATGAGAGAAATCCAACCTATTTTCTAAAGGTATTATGATAATCGATTGAAAATAGTCAATTTTTTGTACTTTTGTAACTGAGCCCTACTTTAAAAAAACATACGAGCTGCGAAAAATATCATTTAACGTTGTTATGTGATTTGAGGTGAGATCTTGTATGTGTTGTTGAAATTCTACTTTATGCGCTGCCAGTAAGCCTAATATTTCCTTCTTCATTTGAATCTGTAGTTTTTTATTGTATATTGTCGTACCAGGGCCCTGTTTCATATTTACTACTTTTGGGAACTCCTAAATGGTAGAGTAAAAAATAAGGAAAAAGAACAAAATTAGCTGGGAGTCTTCTAAAATCGTATTCAACAGAAAACTGTACATATAAACGCTATTCCACCAATGTTAAAAGTTTAAAACATCAGTTTAAAGCTCATTTAGTTGAGAGTCAAAATATATCTGTTTCATAAAAAACGCATTACTCTTCAGCTTTTACACTATCAAGCCTATTAGGGGTCCAAGCTGATATTTTCACAAGTCAAGCATAAACTTTAATGGTCGGGTCAGCCATGTTGGATTAAAAGCAACAAATGACTACGCAGTTACATGTTGCCAATATGAACCTTTTTAGTCCTTAGCATAGTTCGCTACTGACTAGACATAGATTATTTATGTATGACGTTAAATCGTTGTTATAATCCTACACTAAGAGTTGATATAATATAGTTTTAAGAAAGTTCAACTTGTTCTCTAATTTTTATGAGTTTAAAAATTGTAAAATATCAATTTATATTCAAAATCCAAAAAAAGGTTAGGTTTAATTTCTCAATTTAATTTAAAAGTAAAACTAGACCTTTAAACTTAATTTCTTAAACGGGAGAGTAAATAAGGAGTTATCTGTTGCATATGAAAGAGAAATACTTAATTGTCATTATATAAAAAACTCTGGGCAACAATTTCGGACTTAAGATAAAGTACAGTATCATGAAGCATGAAAGGGGTGCAGTAATATACGTTATAACACAGGAGGTAACACACAATCGAGTTATCGACTTTCTCTCAAGATCCTGAATTTACGATCAAGAGCTGCACAGAATAACTAACCAACCTGAGTTTGCCCAGTTTGCTTCGTAAGGTTACGATTAATAATAAAAAACAAAACATAGGGGAACCATAGCCACAAGCGCTGACGCGTTGGAGGGTAACATTTACAGGAAGCGCCCTTCAACGTGTACGTCTCTCTCAAAAATAAAACCAATACTATGTGGTAGTCAAAAAATAATACACTTTCATGTATAAGAATTGTACACCAAATGTTCAGCCAAAAGTAAAATTTCTGAAATTTCTTTAAAAGAAAATGTAGTTTTCAACCTTTGGCAGAAGGTATTATTTTACGGATTAAATTTTTCGTTTAGTTTCAATCAATTTAAGAACAACCAAACCTAAAGCAAATTTTAACTTTTATAAAACCAAATAAATATTTTACTGCTTGCAAGTTAGTTAATCCAGTAGATAGTGCATTGCCTGTAGGAGAAATATTTGTCTGTAACACAGTTTCGACCTGATACTACAGTGTGAACCCTGCTTTGTTATGCTCTTTCATGTCGCGTTCTGCGTCATAATGCCATTAAATATACACAACTCTGAACAACGGAACATTAAATCAACTAGAAGAATCAGGAGTTATAACAACCGCTTCGTTTCTTGACATCCTTTACACGGCTACATATAGTTTATTATTTACTGCAAAACACATTTGGATTTTGAATAATAGTTGTGGTTGTTTGAAAAAGTAATCAGAACCAGTGGCTGGTAGATTATTGTACTTTGAAACAGTATATGTTCACAGTTACTTTCTTAGACAAGCAACAATGTTCCATTCGTAACATCAGTAACTTAAAAATGACAAGCAACTATTAGGACAACTACCTAACAATCAACTTAAAAAAGTATTTTACCATATTTTATGTTTTATGTTCCAGACGGATACAAACTTCATAGTTGATTAGTCGCCTGGGGAAAAAAGGTAAGCTTGTTATCTATCTAAAGTCTAACTTCTAGCCGTTTCTGTTGTAAATGTATCTAAACTTCTTCCATATTTATAAAACTTAAATGTGCTATTTTATGAATTCTAAACACCACAGATTAAACCAAACCTAGCTAAAATATAATAATCGATAAGTTTACACGTTAAAGATATTCAGAAAGAGCAGATAATATGTTTAAGGACCGAAATAAGGAATTTTGAAAGGAAATACAACTGTATTCCTGTGTATCAGAGAAATCACAGAAAGTGCGTCTTGTCTACCTCTCAAGAGAGCGGCTTTGCCGTGGACGAGGTTTTTGTACACCTTTGTACTTTTCCTTACAGGTCGAACCTTGGTTTGCGTCTCTTTCTTGGGCTAAGCCTCTTAAAGGCCATAGGATCAATTTGGATCAAAAACTCTTCCATTTGAAAAGTATCATTTAAAATATAAAAAGCTTGCAATCCATACAAGGTGTCACAAGCTTTGAGACGACGTTGAGTGAGTCGAAGTTAAGAGAATATAAAAAAACATTTCTTCCAAAAACTCTATGTTTACCATATATCTGCCATTTTCACAAATTATTCAGATTTTCACTAATTATTTTTATCTCCCAAACCGCTTGGAGGATTTTATTCAAACTTAATGAAAGTTTGTATCCAATTGAAATCACATATGGGAAAAACTACCAACATGTTCTAACTTTTCATTTCAAAATGTTAGCTATTGTATGATATTTGTAGGTAATTTTCGGTGTTACTCCTTAACTAGCGAACAACCGGTGAGATGTATAATACAATGGGAAGGATAACGTTTTGCAGAAAATATCACAACCTATCTACTTACGCAAATATTATAAAACTCAACAACGTTACTACATTAGCCGTGCCAATAAGCAGTGGTAACAACGTGGAAAGTTGCCTGTTCCCCGTGCAGTTTTCCCTATAAATCACTGTTATATCTCAATCAATCGTTATGACCTAGATACGTTATATCATGAGAGTATTTTTTCGATAAAAAGTCTTACTTAGATACTAATTTATATTAAGTTTGAGCCAAATTCTAAATGGTCTAGGTGGCAATAAATAATCAGTGAAAACACAAAATGGCAAATATCTGGTAAACGAAGCAACTTTCGAAAAATTAAATTACATATTTATTTTTCTTTAACTTAATGAGCCTAACGCCAAAATTTGTTACATTTGTTTATGAACACTCTGTATAGTCTATACAGATTTAAAGAGCGGTTCGAAGTGGCGCAACGTCTTTCAGTTATAAGAGCAAAAGCCCAAATGGTAGAGTCACTTTGAAAGAGCCCTTTGATCGAATAAACCGTTGACACCATTGCTCACAGGTATCAGAGGCAGGTCTAGAGTTTGACACCCAGGTTTGACTAGACCTTCTCACTTTAACACCAAAGTTTAAACAAACAAACGTCTAACAGGCAAACAATCAAGTGCAAAGTTCCTTGTTTTGCTGCTATAAGTTGAGTTTTAATATGCTTATAAAGCCCAGTTTTAATTATTATGTTCGCATAGGAAAACACGGCTAAAAAAGACAATATACTCATAAACGTTTTAAAGTTATAAAATTCGTCGTTTTGATCCTTGTAAAAGGATTGTTTTTAAGAAAGTATGTGACCTTTCTTGAGGAATAGTTGGAATACACTGGATATGTGGTAATTATTTTTAAAATTATGTTTCTAATCTGCTACGGAAAACTTAGAAAGTTATTTTTTCAAAGTAGATAAAACAGTGGAGTTGATTTAGTTTCTCCACACAGGTATTTCCTACGTACGAGGTATATGTATATTATACATTTTTGGATAAGTGTGTACTCTGTAATTTGTGTATAGTTCTTTTAAACCAAGTGTACACACATACATGCAAGCTCCCAGTTCATGTACAATTACACTTATAAATGTGAATTAATAGTATTCAATTAGAGAATAATTTATATGATTCCAAGAAAGAGTTTCTAACCAAAAATATCAAACTCTATTTTCCATTTTATTAGGCATAAAACTAATGGGTGTTTTTTTAGTAATGTGATTTTGAAAATAAAATTTAACAATGAAAATTAACTTTTATTACCATGGAAATGCATTTATTTTTACAACAGTAGTGTGCCATTTGTGGTTAAAGATTACTTTGGGCATATGGGCACCACGGCTTGCTCGTAGGAAGTGCAGTCTGAAGTCCATTTTCAAAAACATTTTCCAAAAGCTGCTTGCGTATTCCGTCAATAACACGACGGATGTTGTCTTCCAAGTCGTTCAGAGTCTTTGGCTTATCGGCGTAGACTTGTGATTTCACATGCCCCCACAGAAAATAGTCTGACGGTGTGATATCGCACGATCGTGGAGGCCAGCTTACATCACCTCTAAACGAGATAATGCGGTTATCAAATGTTTCTCTCAAAAGAAGAATGGTGTCAACTGCTGTGTGGCATGTTGCGCCATCTTGCTGGAACCAAAAGTCTTTTAAATTTATAAAACCATTTAGTCAAAGAACAAGAAAGTTCCTTACCATTTCTCGATAGCGTTCCCCGTTTACCGTAACAGTCTGTCCGGCATTGTCTTTGAAGAAATGAGGGCCAATGACACCACCTGCCCAAATTGCACACCAAACAGTAAGTTTTAATGGATGCAGGGGCACACCAACAAACTCTTGTGGGTTTTCTCCAAATCCTGCTATTCTGTTTGTTGACATATCCGCCTAACCAAAAATGAGCCTCATCACTGAATAAGATCTTCCTGTTGAAACCTGGGTCAAGCGCAGTATTTAGTTTTGATCCAGTGGCTTCAGTTATTGCACTAACTGTATCTTATAAGCATGTAGACCTAGATCCTTCCGTAAAACCTTCCATAGAGTTGACGGACACATCTCTAACTGCTGTGAACGATGACGAATCGACACATTTGGATCCTCTTCAACACTATGCTCAACAGCACCAATAGCATCTTCGGTCCGTACCGTACGGCGTCTCTGTGGATGCTCATTATCAACTAAAGTGTAGGTAGTGCAGAACCGATTCATCAAAGCTCGAATAGCTGACTCTGATGGACGATTGTGTTGTCCGTAGATTGGACGAAGTGCACGGTAATTTTCCCGAACTGAACTATGGTTTTCAAAATAAATGTGTACAATTTGTAAATGTTGTTCTTGTGTAAGTCTATTCATGTTAACAATATAAACAGATTCACCATCAAAACAATGAATATTAAAAGGGCAAAACATAATGAACAAAAATCAGCTGTTAAATTTCAATATGATTGTTGTGTGTTGCTATGCTACCAACTTAAAAACACACCACTAAAAAAACACCCGTTACATAACAAGTTGCAGAACAACCCAATAATTAACGAGATATATTTTTAAGAAAGAACGAAACAAAATATGTTTGAGATAATCGGTAGAGGAGAGACTTTGTTTGACACTCGAGTGCAAACATATGTTACCGAATCAACACTTTATTGCTAACAAAGCTTTCTTGAGAGAGTATCCTTCTCCATCAAGTTGATAAACATTTAAAACATTCTACTTTCTCCATAATATAGCTTATAGTCAATATTAGTTACGAAAGACAAGTTATGAATAAATAAATAACTTAAAGGTGTTAGCAACAAATATAATGATAATTAATTGAAAATGGTATGGTTCAGCTTTGTATTGTAATAACCTACTTATATTTCCCCCAGAAAATATTCCATTCCAATCGTTCCAGCCAATTGTTAGTGTTTAGCCTTTCACTATCGTTGATTACGTGTGTTTAGCTATCTATTAAACTGTTTTGTTTCTGAGATCTACTACGACTAAGATTAATATTGTAATGTATTGTGTATGTTTTGTAATTTGAATTGCATAATGTTTTGTGACATATTGTTTTACAGAAGTGTACATTTTATGTACTGAAAGTTTGCACAGTTCAATATAATTTATTATTAAAAGATTGAGCTGATCCAATCTTGACTAGTTGGAACTTGGCTAGTACACACATGACTAGTAGCAGCTATAGTGTATCTACAGGGTGAGTTTTAAAACTCCCACTCCCCACCTTAACCTTTGAATAAGGAAATATAATTTTAAACCCTCTAGGGAATGTTTTTATATGATTTTGAAGTTTGTTTTGAGGTACTTTGCGTCACCCAGTCCTAACTTAAAAATCTGGAGAGGAGGGGCTCTCAAAACTTTTAAATACAAACTCCCCTTTGTGACACCTTCAAAGAAAGGAATTTCAACACAAATTCATGGTCGCAAAAAACAAATTTTTCATATGTTCTCGTTTTATTATCATACCAATAAACAGATGATACTAAATCTGACGTAAACGTCAAAAACTTCTTAAAAATACTATGAGGGAAACATCACAACCTATCCCTATCCCATATAGTGTTTTAAAGAAAATGTTGATACCGGTACTCAAAATAAACTGTATGTGAAAACTGGAATTTTAAAACTTAAATTTGTATCATCTTTAAATTAGAATAACAATAAAAAACGGGGCGAGATAAACAATGTTTCTCTGCGTCGTTGAATTTGTGCTGAAATTCCCTTTCTTCTTAAGGTGCTCCAAGGTTTGTATTTAAAAACTTGGGGATCTCTCCCTGGATTTTGGGTGGTCTGAGTGAGTCAAGGTACGTTAAAAATTATATTTCCTTTTTCAAGGGTTGGAGTGGGGGAATTTATTACTCACCCTGATTATGTGGCTGACCCAAAGGACCACGCCACACTCTTGTAAGGGGGCTTGTATGTTACTGAAGAATACTCTCAAGCTTCGTATGCGTGTTAAAAAATATAACAGAATACAAGGCGTAGTGATTTTTTTTGTTTGCAATGGCCCGTTAGATATCACGTACAAGTGTTTAAAAAGGCATAACATAGAATAGCCTCAGTAAGTATATGTATACACAATGGTTTTGCAGGTTTACATTTAAATTAGAACATGAAAACTGTAGGTAAAATCGTACATCTTGGAAACAATCCAAAGTAAGCCACGAAACATTAATTAGCATAATTCAACCTTTTTAAAAGTATTGCGGTTTGTTTTACATTGTATATCTGAAATATGTTAAAACTTGTGTTTTAAAATAGATTAAAGGTTATTCTATTCACATTTTTACCTTCTACCACTAGTCCTAATCGGGTTCGTCAATTTGATAACTCATCCTTTTTCCATGACTTTACTTCTTGATACTTCTTTTCGTTATATTGATTATTTATTCTTGTTAAACGGTTAAACAAAAAATCAAGGGAAACACGTGAATTTCATAATAGGCCGGCAACTTATGTTGAATATTGTAAGCGGCGATCTGTGCTGAAACGATACAAGAGTAGCTAAGTATAATTGGTTTTACTGTACCCATAGAAGGCTCAAAAGACAAATCTTTGTTTCAAATTGGATAGGCTGACAGTGTCCTTTCTTTTGCTTCTTTTTTCTTTTGAAAATCGTTATAAGATTCCTAAGTGCAATTGATATATATATATAGCTCCACACTACGTGCATATATGCTGTAAATTAACATATTTTCATGCGTATAGCGTAAAATACTGTTTTGCACTAAGCTTAAGAGTTCGGATGTTTACATTTATCTGTGGGTTTGGTGGATTGAAAACATGTGAGAGCAAATGTTGAAAGAAGTGTTGGAACAGCTGATGAACAAACTTTACTCTTTGCTCTCAACTTTTGCTTGGATTGTTTGTTTCATGTTTCAGAAAACTAGTGATAAATTTGGATCGCCACTCAACCAATTCCTAAGTGTATGAATAGGTTAGTTTGACGATTATTTCATTAAATAAACGACAAGTCAGTTGCTAAAATTTCTAATCACTATGTATAAAAACGGTTTATTTAAAAAACAATATAAACATATGTTATTAGTATTTTGATCCTTGGCGTTTTACGCTAAAACATGATAGATTCCGGAATACAATGCAAAACTAAAACTTTAAGAATTAAAATAATACCAACGTCTTAAGAACCAACTGCATACACCTCAGCAACCTTACCGGCCCTTAGTTAACTTAGTTTTGTATTTGTTGTATAACAATGATCCAGCTCGTGTAACATCCAGAGGAAACTCGGGATGAAATATCCAGTGACAGATTGAATAATAATTGCATCATTGCCATTTATCTTCCTGTACAAATGCCAGAGGTGAGTCATCATTCGGATATAATGAATTTGTTAAATGGGGGAATGACTATTTCAGATTATTTATGTATGCACCTTTTTTAGTTTTCTTTAAAATGTTGAATAAAACCAAAGTACAGTAGTTTTGAATCATTGTAGCCTTAATTGGTAATATTTTATAATCAATTTTCCTGGTTTTCATATTGTAATTAGTGACCATTAAGCTAACTTAAGCATCGTTTGCTGTTGTTACAGTATTGTCTAAAATAGTAAATACAGGTTTTGTAAACTTAACTCTAATGATTTCGGGGCTTTAGCACAACTATAATCTGATTATTTTGATTTACATTACGTCAACGCATCATGATAACTAGTTTAGCGTGGTATTTATAATAATCATGATTATAATTTGATAATTATTGTGATATTTTGACATGTTTCGAACCGGAAAAACTAGATTATATTGGTTTTGTGTGTTGTAATTAAAAAGTGTTCATTAGCAACGAAATTACATTAATTTGATAGTGATACCTACAATATAGAAACTATACAGTACAAGGTGCTTCAGAAACGATTGCAAAGTGTTTTTCTATACCTAACACTTTAGTACAGTGCTCATTTTATTAATTGTTAACAAAAGTTTACAATATACACGTGCAATATCTCTTGTACAAATCAAACAGAGGTTTATACACTACGTGAAGTAAGACAACATTGCCGCAGGAAACACAGTGTGAAAGAATGCCTTGAGAAAGTCTTACGAGGATATGGCTTCAATTCATCGGCCTGTCATTCCTGGCTTTCTTTCCTGCTCTGGCAGTTCAACACCTGTGTCAAAACCGACATCACTCCTCGTGTTTTCGTAGATTACACATTTAATGGGGTCGTACAATTGATATCAAGTACTGTTAAGTGAATGGGTAGTATTATCTAATCAAGAACGCAGAACTGTACATAATAATGTAGAAGCTGTCGCCTCTAAGTAGCCCATGAAACCCAACCAACATTGATTTACAAATCACCAAGTATAGACGTTTAGGCCTACCAAATTTATACGCTATGAGGTAGAAAGCCGATGATTATTTTTTGTTCATTGTTTAATAAAAACATATAGACGTAATAGAAAACTTTAAGAACAAACTACTGGAAAAGCAGTTTAATTTATAAATTAACAATACCTTTCGATTGGGGTTACCTCAAGACGTATCATTAGAAAAATCAGGTAGGACATGTTATACATTTATACATGATAGTATACTCGTATTGTCAAAAAAACACATTACAGCTTAAAATAATATTTTTAAAATTATCTATAGAAGAAGCAACAGGGTTCAAAATTTTACCGTTTAATTAGCTTTTAGTTATTATTTATGTTAATAATCTGATGTTGTCAATCTTTTATGTTGTAGAACTACTAAAATTAAGACTAACAACTGATACTTGCTTATTTTGTCCTTTTTAATCTTTTGTATACATTTTATTTTTGTTATTTTTATTTACTTATATAATACTTGTATTGTTAAAAGCAACGAACTTTTCTTATTCCATGCCAATCATCCTCGGTTGTAATAATTAAATTAAAGAGAAACAGTGACATGTAAGTCAACAAAATATACTGTAATATTTGTTTTTGTTAATTTGCAAGAACAAATTGTAGACTTATTGATAATTAATAGGCCTTAATTATTTTTGCTGTTTCGTCATCCTTCAGTTACTAAAGATAATATTAATTTTTCACTTCTAGACTAAGCCTTTGAGCTAGTAACAACCAATAGTTAGCGGTATGAAACCATCTTCTTGAAAAATACAGAAACGTGCTAATATTTTTAATATGATAAAAGCACTGTACAGGGTTGCGAGAAACGGGAGACGTTAGTTCAAAAATTAAATTACGATGTTGTACGGCTATTAATGTCATCGGATATAAAGCTTACTCTCAGTCCATATTTTAGCTCAGTATTTTTCTCTTCGTCTTTTTTTGACTGTACAAAATTATAATTGACAGTACAGAGTACGAGTTCAAGTCTTCTAAACTAAAGTGGTCAAGTAAACAATAAATTATTATGATGTTAGTTTGCATGATTGGTTTCTAGACTGTTGATCATTCTTTCATTGTAGATGATTGGTTACAATAAATGCTGTGAATTGAGTTCTATTATTTGTTTAGCTTGTATAAAACCCCTTTTCTTTAACCGAAATATACCGGGTTATTTCTACGAGTATATTAACCAGACTATAAAAACAGTAGGATACTGTCCGCTGCTACTGCAGTTGTTGATTAAACGATGATTGCCTCATTGCCATTTCAATTTGTAGGGATAGCGGCACTACAATCAGTTAGTTTACAATGCCCTTCTATGTCAATGTCACGACTACTTACAACTTGCGAATTATTAATTAAATCATGTATTGGGGCTTACGTTTGATTCAATTATTACCGTAGTTATATTACACTTACTGGCGTGTGTATATTAGACAGTAAATTTATATATTTGTATTACGATGTATACATATAAACTCACCTATTTATTTAAAATTGAACAATACATAGTATGAATTTGAAATCTTATAACTCTTAGTAAAAGGTAAAACAACATAGTTGAACAACTTGCAATGACAGATTCCAAAACTACCTTTACTTTATAAGTTCAATAACTGCAAGTTCCCATAAGCACTAAAGCAGCCGGTTCTACACGAACATAGAGATATTGCGTTCATTTATCTGTCTGTCATTGCAAGTTTTCTCCGGCCCTATGTGTGCAACATCATATATTCTTCTTGGTAACAACACTTTTCTACTTAGATAAACATTTGCACGAAGTCAATATTAGTCATACAGATGTTATATTTCGCAATTTATTTGAAATGAACCACGCTTAGAACCACTACTATTGTGTGAAGATTTTAAACGACAAAGAAACCTTAACAACAATATTTTACGCGTTTTTTCGTCACAAAATACACACATTCAGAAACTAGGATCTACAAATATGTAATTATGTACACAGTGGATTATGCTACTCATATAGCTTTATTAGCGAGAGGACGTTTAACTGAGTTTGCAGTTGATACAACCTTCAATCATTACAGTTGAATGTAATTATAAATTTGTTCTCTGACATATAGTTTATTGTTATTTTAGAAGTCTGAATTGTTATTTTAATGTATTTTCCTTGGTGAACTTAAGAGTTAGTATCTACTATCATTACTACAAAAAAGTAGGAAATCGAAACAAACTAATACACCTAGGCCTACATATTATGCAAAAGTTTTACATTTGTAACTGAGTAGGTCATTGTAGTGTTCATATTTGTCTTCTTTTTTTTATAAATTCATATACGTGGATAACTGCAAACATATCTTGGATCAGCTTCTCCACTTCTCTTAATTTAACATAGTAGAAATATTTGTCTATTCTTATTTTAACGTTGTATCACTAGTCAGTTTACATGTACTGCGTTCCCAAATTCCTCGAAAATTCTGCATAATAACTTTTTGCTTGCACACTTACACATTTATAATTATTTTGACCTTTTCTTTTCCCAGTCTTTTTCTAGACACCCGGAACATTGCATTTGACTTACATTGTCTTGACCTCTACTCTAAGTCAGTACGTCAGTGCAAACCTTTGCTGTGTATTCTGCATTTGTAAGCCTATCACTTCTTTGCTAACGCTTACGTTTGAACTGTGTCCATATAGCACGTTCTAAACATACTTTACACTTTGGTACTATGATTTGAGACACAGACACTCTTAGAGGGGTTTTTTAAGATGGTGAATATAGGATTAATGGTGACGAGATATAACCTTCTTCCAAACTAGGGCCGAATCAGATTAGGTCATTAATTATATGACCAATAGGATGGACCAACGGCTTAGCGTGACTTTCAAACCACCGGGAGTGGCATTCGTAAAAGTTATTACTGCAGCACCGGAAGTTGACCCGGAAGATTTTATGCGAAGCACGAAATATCACTGAGCTATGACCACCCCCGTTTTGTGAACATAGTACTGTCTATAGCTACAAACACCAATTTTTGACATCACTGTCCAATTGTTTAAGAGGAGATACACCCCATTGTATTTTAGAAACAAATAAATCGTTATAGACTTGTTTTTCGTCTTGAATGTAAGACCTCACCATACATCAATTCGATCACACATGAAACTCTTTTATAAAGCAATCAAATCTAAACACATTTTGAATAGAAATACCTATTATGTGGGTCATTAGAAATATCTACATGAAGGTCACAGTAAAATGTACAGAGCAAGCAAGCTGAAGAAAGGGAAGGCGTTGAAGAAAGTGTTTAGCGAGAAGAAGCTTGCTTGAGTTTGTTGCGCCGCTTTCTCTGTAAATACCTTTATTGGGCTTTCCTGTACTAATGACGCCCCTTGTAACAACTTTCCTTTCACTGCAAATTTATTTGTCTAACTTTTTACAATTTTTTCTTAAACGGCAACAACCTTCTTAGTTGTTATGTTTTTGTGGTCTAATTATATTTTCTGAATTATTTTCTGTTTGGTAAATAGTTGCATCAATAGTTGCATTAATGTTAAAAAACAAAATTTATACATTTATGTTTTTTTTAGCTTTGAAAAAGTTAATACAAAACCCATAAGGTTAAGCTATAAGTGACAAAATAAGTTAGCTAGTAACCAAGAATGCTTCATTCATGACTTTTAGAAATTAATAATTAAATAAAATTAATATATTAAAACAGGACACCTGTGTATGCCTCCAAAGTACAGAGGCACGCCTAGAGCCATAAACTGGTCTATACTTCCTCGTGAAGTACATCATGATGTTCAATAATTTTTATTTTATGGATTATAACAGTATAGATCACTTACGTACCACGACGTTTCATTTTACACGTTTGCACGATTTTTCGCTTAAAAACTAACCAAAATACACTTTTATACAAAAGCGTTAGAGTTCTTATTATGTAAGCACCCTGTAATCTCGGCGCCAAACTTTCCAACAACAAGCTTAGGGAAGTGTAAGTGTTGTATTGTTGCATCCACGCTCGGGGTTTTGACTTTACGAGTTTAATAAAAGTAGTTTCATGGAAAGAAAACACGTCACCAAAATAAAGTACATTCAAAGTGGAAAGCCTTTTCTGTATTGCATGTAACCGTATAAGAATAGTCACTCAACACTATACTTAGATTTAGGAGATAGGACACTAAGCCAGGATATGCTGTCAAAAAGGAATAGAAAGGAGAGCAGGCTCACCTGGATAAAGTAGAAGCACATAGAAGAACATGGGCTTAAAATTTAACAGTCTGTGTTGTTCTATCTGTTTCTAGGCTACTTTTTAGGTGAGCCTGCTCTCTCTCTCTACGACAACATTATACTTAGTCGTCAACTTAGACTAGCCATAAATTTATCTTTGAATAGATAAAATACATAAAAAACGTATGTTTTGAAAATCAAATATGTTGGACTAGTATGTAAATACTAAACAGCAGAAACCACTGGAAAGCTAAAAAAGAAAAGTAGGTTTTTTATTGGCATCATCAGGTTTGAAAAAGGTGTAATCAGTAGTTAGGATGTCGTACACATGAAAAACTCTTATTTTATTCTTTTCCAGATTATTTATAAAAGAAAACTTCCTCTAAAATAATCTAAAAGTGTAATTATTTTCACAAGTGGTGAACTTTATTATTATAATTATTTAACGATTACATCATTGTTTGTGATGTGTTAACAGTAATAATTTCTCCATGATAGTGAGTATTTGGAACTCTTAAAAAGATTGTATGAAATTATTGGTTTTCTTTCATCTGAGCCACGTTTTACAATGCAGTTAGTATGTGGTCATACTCTGTACAGTTGACTCTGATTGCCACGTTATCAAGTTAATCTACCATACTCTATCATGAAGGGTTGATTTCATTTTGCGGCTGACCTTTCTGCGAGTTTTGTATTTCCCACTACATTTGTCTAACACGCACGATTGTAAGTTTGAATCCGTACAAGTGCCATGATTCAGTTCAAACCAACCTTTTGAATGAACGGTTTTGTTGCTCATTTTTATTAAGTAAGTTTGTTTATCTTTTAAATTAGCATATGATAATCTCTTTCATTTGAGTTTCTACAGGTTTTTTACCGTCAAACGTGAACGGTTTTACAGTATAACAGTTAAAGGTGAAGCACTTTGCTACTTAATTAGTTGAAATTTGAAGGTTTGTACAGACGGATGATGATTATTTGTAGCATTTTCCAGGCTACGTCTGTTTATAATAGCATTTTAAAATTTAAAAATGTTTGTTACTTAGTTGGATAATTAATAACAACATATTTTGTAGGTTCCTAAAAATTATTGAGATGGGAGTCGGTAGCATACTGACATTATAACAAACAACAGCTGTTGTAACGCTTACGCATGTGAAATTATATCACACAGCATAACAGTTCAGTGACTTATTTTACTACCTAGCAAGTAACTTTCTTATAAGGTATGGCCTACCTTTTTATTAATTTTTCTCTGACCTTTCTGTACCAAATTTAATATTCAAAATTGAAATTGTTTTTAAATATATTTTAAAAGTATTTTAAGGATAGCTTTGTCTCTCTAGTTGAAAATAAGTCATTTATATTGGATATCATATACTTTGTAATGAAGTGTAATCTATAAATCTACATGCAGAGGTCTGAATGAAGGTGTGTTGTATTGTGCTAAATACTTGATGTTTCAGAGACTAATGCAGTTTCTCTGCCTTTGAAGCCAGTTCTGTGTTCATAGTCCAGCACTAACACAGTTCACGTAACTAAATATTGTTAACATCGTTATGGTAACTCTCTCTTTAAAGTAAGTGATTTTGCGGCATTTCTTTACTGTCATAAAAATTTAAAAGTTGTTTTTATCACTAACGAATAAATACACTGTTTATTGTATAGGATCGATTGACATTTAAAAAAGGTGGTACATAAGTCTATATTATCTTGAGGGGTTGTAAAATCTAGACATTTCAATTTCATATTTGCTTTTTTATTTGATAGACATATAATATCAACTTTGAAGCTAAATTATTACCGAAGGGATTACAATTTTGAAATGCTCAGACGCCGGTGCCGACCCAAAATAATTCCTGTTTCACAGTGTACTTGTTGTTTTGCTCAATGGAAACACACCTGCAAACTTTCATACGTAATACTTTAGCTTAACTCCTCTAGCTAATATTACACCAGGTGTCATTATTTTAAAGTCATCTTAATTGAGTGTATTTACTATTCGATAAAACATTGATGTTTTAAATTATAAACTACGAGTAATTTCGATGTGTATTGAATCATCACAATCTATAACTGCCTAACTTTGCTACAAGTTATTCGGTTTGGTTTAATTGAACCGGATAATACATTAGACGTCTAGTAGTCTATATTATAAAGTATTATATTGTTTTCAACTCCTACTTCCAACTCCCAAACAGGCAATAGAAAAGAATATTTCGCAAAATTGGGTCAAACAACGAACTTTTAGACCCGAGACATTTATTTTATTTGGAGTCTGGTATTTTAAGGACTTCCCTTTATTGTTGGCCGTCATGTTTGTGCTGCTCTTAGCTGGTCACTATTTAAGAAATGGGCCTCTTATCAGGCTTTTTAAATTATAATTCAGTAAATTTATAAGTAAGAATTTAGTTTTGAAAGGTGTGGTACTTAATAGTGAATTGGGTGTTGCTTGATTAAAGCCTAGCAAAACAGTTTGAAATTAAGAGGACTGTTTAGAAATTAACTTCCGTTGTGGTATAGCTAGTAGATGAATGATACCATATAATTATGCAAATTATACGTCATTAGATAGCCCAAATAATTATAAATCCTATGTTATACTCAACATTTAGTTTTGACAACTGTATACTATCTTAACTTCGAAACAAAATTATCTCAACAGGTAATATTCTTGCTAACAAAAGCCCTTGTTACTTAAAAATATAATTTTGAACAACACTTTTTTTCTAAAGAGATTTCCAGAACCTTTGTTTAGCCAGGCACGTTTCTATTATGTCTTTAACTTTAAAACGTTGCGTGTAATCCAGTTTTGTGGTCTTAAGCAGCTTAAAGTGTGAATTTGGTCTGCTTTTCCTTATAGAGTAGCATTTCGGCGTAATGTCATGTAGTGGCATTGAAAACCTTGTGTCTTAGTTTCATAAGTGCTCCAATTTTCATAATAAATATGCCAAATTATAGGTGAAAGAGTTTTTTAATATGAATATAGAACAAAGCATGTTTACAGATAGTGTGCGTTTTAGAATTTCTTATCGAAACATAATTTAAAACCGTCCTTGTACTTTACACTGTTAAGTGCTTTACACGGACAAAGCTTAAAGTAAAACAAAATTAAGACAGCGAATTTACGTTCAACCATTTATTGACGAAGGGACACACAGATTCAGCTTCCTGTAGTCCATTGTTTCTTAATTTGAGGCAAAGTTGCGCAAACACTAAACACAGCGTTGGTTCTTTTAACTGAGTATTGGTAGCGCCTGACTCATGTCCCAACGTCGTTACATGACGCATTTCAAATTGTTACAGCCATTTAACCAAAAAGCAGCACAATGTATAGTAATTAACTTAACGCACTCGTGTATTATAAAGACTCTAAACAAATAAGAATGTAACAAGCAATGTTCATGGAACTTATGGTGTACTATAATTTCACAATCGACAGTACAAAGGTGTACAAACAGCGTCGGTTAAAAGGCTTCTGATTAAAGCCAGCCAAAGCTGCGACTGAGACAAAGGAGGGACAAAGCTCATTGATGGTAACTTGTGTAATGAAACTGAAAATTCTCTAACAGGGAAACGTTTTATTTGCTCTTCGCTCAACCGTAGCTTATATTCTTACCGCGTTTGATGAAAACTGATTTAAGAATTTATCTTTGTGTCGGCGACTAAAATTTTAATTGTTACGTATTTTTCCGTCTTTTTCGAGTTCCTTTGAGTATTCAGTAGAAATCCCATGCAGCTTTGGACGAGTTTAACTAGTTTGCTGCGCTGCACATTCACGTGGTGTGCAGCAGTGGAGTGGACTAACGGAAATCACGTGACGAAAAAGTTCCTTTTTGTATTCAAGCCTTAGACGTAAGTGAAATCCTTTAGTTGTACTTAGTTCTTCTGTGGGCAGGTTCACACCACAATCTAAATGCTGGACTTCAGCTCTATGTAGTTTACTATATTCAACTACCTAAAGGCGTGTGTGTCGTATCTTTTGTTCAACATTGAACCTTTATGTGAAGCGAGTTGACCAGTAAATATTTTTTTTCTGTAAGATCTATTATTGATAACGACAAAGAAATAAAATACACCTCGTGTACCTTAATATATATTGTAACTATACCACTAAACTACAACCATCGTAACTATAAAGTTTTATTTTCTGTCTCTTTTTTTTGATTTTTATAGAAGACCTTCAATTGAGTTAGGTTTAATTACCCCGAACTTGTAAGATTATATTTTGAGGTTCTGTAAAAGGTTTTGTACTGTTTCCCTTTTCATATTAAATACAATTAAATAAAGTTATTTAATTAGTTTTTCTGAAAAAAGCTAGTCCTAGCTTTAGCGGATCCGTGGCGGATTGGTATCGCGCGCAACTCCGGAGCTCATCACTCCGGTGGCGCGAGTTCGATCCACGCAGTCACCACTTACAATTTGTAATGTGACTATACGGTGACGCTAGGTAAAGGTCGAGGTTGAGTGGTAGAGAGGACTTTGTAGTCCTAACTTCGCCTCGTTAAACAAGACAAAATTTACCTTTTTTTAGTCCTAAACTAAAATTGAACAGTTTTTACTTGCCTGTAAAAGTTAGAAATGTATTTGGCTCAGAAACGTTATTGTACCATTTTAGTCAAATATCACTTTACGTAGTTCATTTTAATTCCTATAATAAAATATTAATGGAGCTTTCATAAAGAAAATGGGTGTTTGACGTATTTTGAAAATATTAATGTGGTGCTTGTTATAATATTTAATTCAAATCGTTAATACAATACGTACAATACAAACATAAAAACAAAAAAATATAATGGAGGACAAAATAAACATAATTGGTCATATGAAATTAGTTTCTATTATTTGAGACTGGTGCAGTAAAACTTCATATTTGAAAACATTTCATTTCTTTATACTGGTGTTGTATTGCTAACAATAAAGAGGTTTTACGCGTAAGCCGAAATTAATTAGTATATTACTATTTTGCAATCAATAAAGCTACGAGTCCACCTTTACGAGTAAGGTTCTCACTAAATTACGTATTCAACTCGTACATTAACCGTATCATCTCGGACCTACTTTGCACATTTTATGACATCATAAAACAGCGTCAAAGTGAATTGTAAATCAGACTCAACACTGTGACCCGGGGTATGTGCTGCTAAACCAGGACATTTCGGCTGTCAAATATAACATTAATGTAAACTTAGTTTTAAGATGTATTTTCATCATATATTTGAAAGTACTTAGTAATAATCGTTTATTGTCAAATTGTACAATACAAATTGTTTTTGACATTAAAATTAGCGTAACATTCAAACCCTAATACCACTGGTAAGACTAAAATAGAAATAAGGCTTAACATTGACTAAAGCTGTACAAATTGGTATGAATCCAAACAATAATTTAGCTGTCCAGAAACTCTCGTAATTTTTAAAACGAATTTTGAAACACTTAAAATATTAGAGACACAAACAATTTAAAAAACTTGTTCCTTCCTGCTACATTCAGTTCAAAGTGTTGCTGAAACAAATACACGCTGTATAAGGTCATTAGTTTTAATTTTATTTGTATTACATACGTAGTTAAAACAATGGTTATGGATAACCAAAAATAGTTACAAAAATAGAAAATAGAATACAAAAATAGTTTACAGTAAAACATGTTATGTGCTTCAAAGATACACATATTCAATAGCCCCGTTACACCTTTAAAGAGTAGTATTATTTTACCACACAATTATTCTAAATTATGTTGGTTATAGAAAAATAAAGAGGTATGAATTAAATATATGTACAATTATGAATATTTACACGCCTATCTTTCCGCCACTCTTTTGGTTTAGGAAAACTGGTGTTTTGTAACATTATAACAAGGTACAGTTTATCCTTTGCATGCTTTTTGAACTAAAGTCCATTAAGGCTCATTAGGACTTCCTTTGTTAATGTTACCTTTGGCTAAGATCGTTTTCTCAAGGAACTTTGCACTTTTTACATGTTCTCTTAACTCATTTGAAATCTTTAAATAAATCTTAAACCCTTTTAAAAATCATGACCTTAACATGATATTTTAGAATGAGCATATTATTTTTATTACGAATTAATTGTTGTTAAGCTAAAGAAAACAAATAAGATACAGACGTAATTCTTTACCTTTACATAAGTTGTATTGAGAACTGTACCAAAATACTACGATATGGTCTTAACAATGCAACTAACTGGGAAACTGCAATTTACAGTTCTTGCAATAAACAACCAAATTGGTGGTATTTTCATCCCCACCTTCAAACAAGATCGTTCTTTCTATGTTTTAATTCAATCGAAAAATATCTATTCGACAGTCATGACACAGCTGACAACTGTGAACAAAACCGCTCTGATCTACCTTAATTTAGTTTTAGTTATAATCTGATAGCTAATCAATATACCAATCTTTAGCACGTCATTTAATGTGACTGACCAGATGAACTAGTAACCAGATAAATAGGTACAGTGTCACAGCAGATTTTCAAACAATCATTAAAATAATAATCTGGTTCAGTTTCTAGTTTTTCCTGCGCCCCAGAGGCCAGAAAAACTTAACCTTTAGATAATTTATAAAATCTGCCTTTTACACTAAACAATCAAAATATTGTATGTATTAAAAATTATTTAATACATGTATCCCAGTATTCCCATAACAGCTGATACTTTAGTTCTAGTCAAAGATCTCCTGAAACAACACAATAATAATAGCAATGTCCCTTCACCAGAAACAATATTGGAATTGTTATAGTTTTGTTTGGATGCTAATTATTTTCGATGGATGCTAATTAAAACTGACAACTATAAACAAACTGATGGTTTGCCAATAGGAAGTTCTCTGAGACCTGTTTTGGCCAACATATTTAATATTTATCGAGAATTTGGAAAATAAACTGATGAACAAAATATGCCCCATAAAACCAAAATTGTATAAAAGATAATTTTGTCGATGATTGCTTTTTAGTGTGGGATTCAAATAATAAAGGTTCAGAAGAGTTTCTAGAGAAATTTAGCTCAATGCACCCAAACATTAAGTTTACCATGGAAGTTGAAATTAACAGGAAACTTCCGTTTTTGGATGTTTTGATAGATCATACTAAAGAAACTACCCTCTTAGCTTTTAGAAAAGAAACACATGGAGGAATACATTTAAATTGTAATTCTAATCACCCAATATCTACAAAAATTGGAATAGTAGAAACATCGAATCACAGAAATAACCTTATTTCAACAAATGCAAATTTAAAACAAGTCGAATCTAATAAAATGAAAACATTATTAAATGAAAATGACTATCCTCAACCACATTCAAAAAACATTCTCAAATAAAAATACATCTACTTAAGAAGAAATTAAACCTGTAACTACTATTTCCCTACCTTACATTAAAGGTTTATCTGATAGAATCAAATTAATCACAAGGAAATTTAATATTACAACGGTTTTCCATGCACTCAAAACTAAAATCAAATTTGATCAACTATAATTATTATAAACACAACAAAAACCTAATTGAAAAAAACCCTGTGTAGACTGCAATCAAGTTTATATTGGACAAACTGGCTCTTTTGTTGAAAACAGAATAAAACAACACAAAAGTAATTTCAAATTCCAAAGAGAAGAGAGTAATCTTGTACAGCACCAAATTAAAACCAACCACAGAATACATTTTGAAAACACCTAAATTATACGTTTGAACTTAACACATTTAAAAGAACTATTTTGGAATCGGTTTTATGAAATACAAATTTAAAAATAATTTTAGTCAACATAGTTATAGTACGAGTATAAACAACCTTTGAGAATAATTACTAATACCAAATGTTCAATAGTTTTAGTTTTCATCATATGGTTTTAGGTTTTGTTTTCATGTAAAAACTGTTAATTTATTGATATGAAGAAGCCTGATGTTATTAAACGAAATATAATCAGTTTTAAATTCAAACTATTGATTTAATAGTTTTGTGAAAGACAATGCCAATTAATTGAAGGTTAAAAGAAGTTAATATGTCTTCATCATTTAGAAATCAATTAATAGTATGTATTGTTAATGTCAGGACTAAACGCTTTAAATCTTTAAGTAAAGTACTTTAATACGGATTTTGGGTTTTAAACAAAAGATTCCATGAATAATTTACTGGAAAGAGCAAACCTTTTAACAATAGCATTTGAGCAGAAGCATAATAAGGTTTGGCAAGAGTTTCATCTGAATCCAAACTTGTGGCCATGTCTTCCCCCTTACTTTACGTATTTCACAATGTATTTTTACATTTTATTGCTTATTGGCTTTTGGAAATTTTACTGCATATAATGTAGTAAGTTGGAAACGACACTTTACACACGATGTAGCGTATAGTTCCAGTTGTAACAGCTAGATTATGACTATGCGTCACTCGTTATGAGAGAAGTTTCATTACTTTTGAAGACGTTAAGTATATTTCAACATACAACTTATAACCAGTCGGAAAGTCCATCAGTTTCCAACGCGATATAACAACAACAAATATAACGAACTTTCAAATACAATTTACTTTTGTTCACCTACACCTAAAGGTTGTTACTCTATCATATGATAGAGAGGGCTGTGCAATGCCTGTGATGTGTGACTAACCCTAGTTGTGTACCCGTGCTTCAACATGGAGACTTATGCATAAACCCATACATCTGTGTATAGCACCCATGTATTATAGCCAAAGCTAAAAAACACCTTAAAACGTAATTAAGACATTCAACAATAATTTATATTGAAAATGGCCTATGATATAGTTTACCGAAGTAATATGTATAACTCTGGTGACCTGAACTACACACTCTACAGTCCTGTAGTTCTTCATAACAAATTATCGTAATCCATCGACTAAAATATATGGCCCTAGTACCTATTTTAAACCCTTAAATATTGCCTTAAAACAAAACCCGACTTTCCATATTAAGTAGTGAATATTTTCTAGCTTGATAATTGATGATGCAAGAGTACGCACTATGTGTCCATTAAACTATATGCGCATGGTTTAAAGCACCAACTTTGATGGGCCTGAGCTTAGGTGTAGCGTAGTTAACGAACTTTTACATACATTTTCCAAACCGTTCAAGATCCTTCATTGATAATGTGAAAGCGAAAGCGATATTATATAGGCCTACCTTCAAAGTTGACACTTAAACGTAACAGGCACACAGAAAACGATATCCTTGAGGGTGGTTTTGAAGATTCAAGAGTATAAAATGACGAAATAACCTAAAATAACTTCTTTAAACACATGAACAGAGATCTTATTTTATATACATTCGTTATAACTAATTCAACATACTTAAACCATTTAATGTTGAGTGTTCAATAAATCGTACTGTTAAAATTACCTTGCAAATTTAATACACTCAACGCCTTTATGTTAATTGATACTCTAGTAACATGTTATAGACGTAACTCAATATATAACACAGGAGGTAACACACAATCGAGTTATCGATTTTCTCTCAAGACCCTGAATTTATGATCGAGAGCTTTGCAGAATAAGTAACAGACCAGCTACACAACTTGTTTCCTAGAACTAGAGCAACTTTCTTTTAAACTGTTCCAAGCAATTTACAAATTATCCCCTTTAGCACACTGGTTAAAAGGAAACTAAAGTTAAGAGTACATATTATATTGTTTGTATTTAGTACATTAATATAATTATTTTTATTTTTTATACAATGTACTTACATGCGGGAAGATGACCAAAAGGTTGAAACCGGTCCATGTTAAAATAAAATTTTACCAGGGTACTATGAACTTTTCTTTATACGTAAATACATTGTAAGAAACTAAAAAAGTGAAAGTGGTGTTAAAACTTAGCCACTCTCATTAAAGCGTGGCTTGATTTTCACTCTTTAGGAGAGAGTTTCACCTTTCATATTTAAAGTACAAGGTCTTTCGATAGCAAGTCATGTAATGATACCAAGTTAACACCTAGCTATCACGTACAGTTTAAATAAAGAAGACAATGTTAAACAAAAGATGACATTGATGTTCTGAAACTGACCGTAAAAAGCACGAGCCGACAGTCGTACGGCTACAATATCTTTGTTGAAGCAGGCTTGAAGCTCTTTATGTAAGGTTTACTACTCAGAAGAGCGTTAATCGTAACATTTGAGATACAAGCTTTATGAGCCTATAAATTTACTTACGATTTGAAACACTTTTTGTGATTCTAACATTAGCATTACAACAGTATACGTTTTGTTGGAGTATTAAATAGGAAGAACAACAATAATGGAATCATTTGCTTTAGACGCATTTAAACTATTGGCAAGAAAAGCCTAGAAGAGTTGAACAAATAATACCATTACTGTTGTAATGCTAAACGTAATACACTAAGTGTACTGAACAATCTATTTCAATTTTAAATTCGTAATCAAAAGATAACAATGATTTTACTTATGTTCGAGCTAAGTCACTTTATTATTATTTCTTAAATCAAATAAATATTGAAAACAATATTCATTAACAAAACATAAATGCAAAATGAACTCTCATAAAGATACAATAATTATGATCTTGACCGATTGCCCCTCCTTACTTTTTTTACATGAATTGAAAATCTACTATTACATGCAAAACCTCTAGTAAGTTTTATTTTTAAGCTTGCGCCGTGTAATATTAAGATCATGTTTACACTGCGTCACAGTTGAGAAACTGCTAAACGTTTCGACCTCGCTGTGGAGACCTCGAGGGTCTCAGCCAGTCATCCAGCTACTGAGGATGAGTCTCCACAGCGAGGTCGAAACGTTTAGCAGTATTTGTATTTCAACTGTGACGCGGTGTAAACCAGAAGCCTTAAATAATAAATAATATTCATACCTTAGATATTAATATTTCTAGTAAGTTATTTGAGATGTTTAAAATGGAATCAGAAGATCCTCGTAAGCATAAAGGACATTCAAGTTAATGCACCTTGTCAACGTAGTTTGGGAGAACGCATGAATTAGGAGTAACGGTTCTACAAAGACCTTCCCTTCCGTGGCTGACCAGTTTGTTGTTAAGTTTGTTTGAACTTCAGCTTAGCTATTTATAGACTAAGTCCCTAAGGAAAAAAATTGGTTGTGGAGCATAAACGTAATATGAAGCCGATATACAGACCACAACTTGACTAATTCTGCTTTAAAAAAATTTTGATTTTTCAACTGACAATTTATGTAAGCTGCGTGTGAAAAGGTATTTAAGAAGGTTAAAGTTGACCTTCATTAAGGCAAAAGTCACGGACTAAACCGTTTGTTCAATGACTTTTGGTTTTAATGTCATAAAATGAAAATATAAAATATTGAATACGATACAAAGAAGCTATACGCGTTCTAATGAGAATGAGCTTGCAAAAGAGTGTTTTGTATCTACCATACGGTTTGGAACAACGAATTCATCTAAAAGAAACGACAACTCAAATATTTGAGCAACTTTGAAAGAACTCTTTAACTGAATAAATATTTGACAGCAAAGGAATTCGAGACAAGTTTTCAGTTTGACACCGAGGTTGAACGAAACTCTTTGACTGAAAGTGATCAATCAAACAGTTCTTGGAAAACGTAGTAGTTGTTGTAACGGTACGTAGTTAGTTTGTTGTAATCTAATGGGAGTGTACAGTATGCGCCAAAATAAACAATACTTAAATTTTAAGATTGTGTTTACAGTGCTGTAACACGATATACATACTTAAGAGGAGTTTAAATATATTTAAATAGTTCATGACGTCTAATATAATCTTCATTCAGTTTATGGTAAGAACATATCGTACTCTATTGAAGATGGTTGTTTCATCCCTCTGATGTACCTGGTTATTTTTTACTCTAGGTCAAAAATAACGTTAGAATTCTATGGTGGATTCAATGAAATATTTTCGAATCTTCCAATATTTAAAAACTGTTTTCAACGGACGTGTTGTTTATTCATTTCATTATTCATTAGTCCGCTTCAGGCTTCATTATTCAGTGACTGTAAAATAATGCTGCAAATATTCTCCTTGATTGTCATTTTTCCAGTTTTTAAGTGATCTTTAATAATAGCCCTTCCGTTAGGTCAAAACCCTACCCCTTTCTTTGAAACTCGTGCACACCCTTATCATTACAAAATTATTAAGTGGGGTTTTGTGGAATGCTCTTAAAAGTTGAATGCAGTTTATGACAAACTAGCTCCACCCGCACGTCCAACTCCATATGAGCGAAAATAATGCTCTATGATTAAAAGCTTTTCTGTGTAGCTAGCAACCATGTCCGCTAAAAACACAAAACATTAAATTCTATAATAGTCATATATAAAGACGTTACAACAATCAAACGTTGTCACAGTTGATCAGCAAACAACAGCTGATTAAGTTTCAGTATTTATTTTGGCGCATTCGTATTTGGATCTAATGGGAGTGTCATATGATAAGGATTTACATTTAATTGATTCCTGTCAATATACGAACAATTCTTGAAATGATAATAAAGCAGATTAGTTAAATTCTTAATATATATCTACACATTTATCCTCACAACTTTATATAATCTTAAAACAGTTTTGTCTAGCTTTAAACACAGAAACAAAGTGCTAGATTAGACGTAAAGCTTTTAGGCCAATCTTTTGAAATAGTATTAAATTTAAAACTTAACAACATTATTCAACTAGGCTATGCTGTTCAAACCTACGTATAAAACTTTAAATAATAAGAGACATGTGCATCATTAATGTAAAAAACTTAAAACAAACGTAAAAACTATTAATGGTTTTACGTTGTGTTAAAATGTGACTATTTTATACACATTTTATCGTTTTTAATTAATAAATCAATTGTAATTGAAGATGACTAGCACCTCCAAGTCGAAAAAGTTTGTTAAGGTTGCAAAACGGTTTTAAATTGATCAGTACTTCAAGTGCTTTAAAAGTGTTTACTAATTCAGTATAACCATCATTTAGGTTTAAAGATTAAACATTGTGTGCTATTATCAGCTAAATTAAATGACGTTAGATTGCCAAATACGGTAAGGAATTCTTTTCCAAATTTACTTATCAAAATAATACTCTATTAAAATTAAAGACCGAGAAAGAGGTTCTGCACCAATAAGCATATACATAAAAGTTACGAGGGTGATTCAGTAAGTCTTAGAAATAAGTATAAAAATACAGTTTTTAGGGTCAACATTTCTTTTTGCTTTAAACATAGTATATTTTTAGCTCTATACACCTTATTACGTGTTTTGCAAACTTTAGTAATCCACTTAGATGGTAGAATTTCGGAAGTTCTGCAAAATCCGTTTCTGTCAGGGAAATTACGTCTTTGTTCCAGATAAAATCGTTGTCCACGGAGCCATTTCTTCAGGTTCAAAACAAAACACAGTCACTCGTTTCATCAAATGTTACGTATCGGCAAACAAATTGTCAGGATTACTCCGATAAAGAGCCAAAACATTTTTTGAAATGATAATACAGCAGATTAGTTAAATTTAATATATATCTCCACATTTTAGCCTACATCTTTATATATATATCTTAAACGGGTTTTTTAGCTTGAAACACAGAAAAGTGCTAGATTAGACGTAAAGCTTTTAGGCCAATCTTTGAAATATAATATTATTAAATTTAAAACTTTAACAACATTATTCAACTAGGCTATGCTGCTCAAACCCTACGTATAACAACTTTAAATAATAAGAGAATATTTGTATCATTAATTAAATCCTTAAAACAAACGTAAAAACCATAATGGTTTTATCGTTGTGTTAAAATGTGACTGTTTTATACACATTTTAATGTTTTCATTTAATAAATCAATTGTAATTGAAGATGACTAAAACTCCATAAGTCAGAACAAGTTTGTTAAGGTTGCAAACGGTTTTAAATTGATCAGTACTTCAAGTTCTTAAAAGTTTTTACTAATTCAGTATATCCATCATTTAGGTTTAAAGATTAAACACGTGTGTTATTATTATCATTTAAACATGGCGAATTACCTTTTATCAGCTAAATTAAAATGACGTTAGATTGCCAAATGGTAAGGAATTCTTTCAAAATTTATCTTATTAAAATAATACTCTTTTAAAATTAAAGACCGAGAAAGAGGTTCTGCACCAATAAGCATACATATACATTAAAAGCATGAGGGTGATTCAGTAAGTCTTAGAAATAATAAAAAATACAGTTTTAGGGGTCATCTTTTTGCTTTTAAATACAAGTACACATTTTGAGCCTATACACCTTTATATACGTGTTTTGCAAACTTTAGTAATCCACTTAGATGTAGAATTTTAGGTTCCACAAAACGTTTCTGTCAGGGAAATTACGTCTTCAAGTTCCAGATAATATCGTTGTCCACGGAGCCATTTCTTCAGGTTCAAAAACAAACACAATCACTCGTTTCATCAAAGAGCCAAAACAGCTTTTAGAACCAATACACTTGTTCTTTTTTCCCAAGCAACACGGCACAATATCATTTCAAAATCTTTTCGCACCAAAAGTTTTCATGTAAATTAAAACATATCACCTTTATGATATGCCATTAGACTCACCTAAGTCCTAGTTTCAAACCATATATCTTCAAAACTCCAATCTTTAATTTTTCAGTTATTTAGGTTGTCACTCCTAACGGCATCCTGAAAGGGTTCATCTTTTGTTGACTCACAGCTACGTGTAAACTCATTGACCAAATTGTAAATTGTTGCAAACGAAGAAGAAAATCTACCACGAACTATATATACAACTCAGTTTTTATCTATTTGAATTGAACCTTTCAAATAAAAGTGTTTGATCATCTCTACTCATGTGTTTTCCGTTTTCAAAAGCCATAATAGATTACTCTGAAACTTGAAGTTGTTTCAGATGAAAAACAATAATTTGAACAAAGAATGTATATTTACCGTAAAATGGATCCGTGTTGTGTTTTTCTAGTCTTATTCAACAAACCTCGTAAAAGCAAAGTTTATATAAGGGCCGAAGCCGCTTCCGCCACAGACTTAAATGTAAAAGTTCTATTCTCATTAATATTTCAACACTATGTTCGTCTTAACATAATATAACTATTAAATGTTTGAATAAAGGGGAGAACGTTTATTTATTTTGACATTATCAACTATTTCGTTTGAAAAAGAACAGAAAACAGTTGAATGGGAAGTCTAGTTTATGCATTATAACTAAGTAGGAGAAAGTGAAATGTGATTGAATTGATAAAGTTGTCCGTTGGAATAAATAAAAACAAAAACGAATGAGCCCAGATTGTCTGAAGGCAAATGAATCAATAACACTTCTACTGGAGAAAAGAACGATAAGACGTCAGATCGCTTCTGGCCTCCTGTTCATTCTAGTTGAGGATCCACCCATTGGAAATAACAGTTTCATTCTAATTCAAACCACCGTCTTTGTACTATCCAGGCCATTAATTGCTGGCACCTTATTAAGCGTTAGTCGAATCTTTAGTCTTAATCAAACAATTGACCACACGATTAATAAAGAAATTAAAAGGAGCTAGTTTTAACTCTACATAAACTATAAACTATCAACCAAATTTAACTTAGTTTTTCTTATAAGCACAATAATGACTCGAACGTTTCACATTATTGTATTATGTTGTGTAACTGTGTTAGTCCTTATCAAAACTGATTGGCAGCACACCTTATAATGAAAATATAATCCGTTTGGACCAGACTTCTGTTAAACGAGGAGGTTACACCAAGTTGACTTTGGGTAATTTTTTTTTTATGTCTGTTTAATGAATTACTTTTGAACGCGTTCAATTTACAATCTAGTTTTATTGGAAAATAGATAGATCTTAACCCATAGTGGGTCCCATTTAAAACCTACTTTGATCGGAATTCTATATTTCTACATAAAAGTGAAAAACTCAAAAAAATCTCAAACCCTAGTAATTGTTGGTAAGTGTTTTGAGGTAAAACATATTTCAACCTGGGAAACAATTTCCACCACTTTTGATGTAGAAATTAAATTTTCAACAAGAGTGTCTTAAGTTCTTCTAATTCTTGGTGTTGTTAAAATAATAGATGTTTTCTGTTCAAAAATACTCGGAAGTGTTTTGTATTTACAGAGTTCTAGACCTGTAATATACACTTGAATTCAAAGATTTGAAGGAACTTTGTGCCCTAAAATTTAATATTCTTTTCAGAAAATATTCTTATTTGTTATGATTACAGACATATTTTACCGAGCTATGGTTTCTTCGCTAAAAAACACGTACTTTTGTATTTCATACAGTTTTATAGCATAGAGTATTTAATATAATAAACCAGGTTATGTTAAAATTCTTGAATAGCTATAACCAACACAAAAATCGTAAAACTTTTTATACTTTAAAAATACGTATATTACTGGAGAAAAATTTCGAAACAATCAATTTTAAGGGAGATGCGTGAACTACTCGTAAATCTGAACTGCATTTGTGTTATTTTCAACATTAATAGAATTATGAACATTACCATACAAACAACTTTAACTTATAAATGGTTCAGAAAATAGCTCATATACATATTTAAAAAACTTTTAAGTTAAGGAAAGAGCAAAGATAGAAACACAAAGTGACAGCCAAATAAATCTCTACTAATTTGCCTAAAGGGACGACGCGTTACGAGCAATGTAAACGGCTCATAATATAACAAAAACTTAGCGGGAAGAGCAAACTACTCATTAAGTCGCTTAGGATGCGGGCCGAAACCTAACTAAACATGATCTTGTGAACTGGTAAGCAAATGAAAGGCTAACAACAACAAAGCGTCAATGCGAGTGGAGGAAACCTAGTCCTTTTTAAGCAGTACCAAGCACCGAAACTACATTCAGAGTGAAGACTACTCCTGCACGAGCTTATTGTGAGAAAGAGACCAAAGGCTTGTAACCAACGAGCCATATTAAATCGTCACCCTGATTGTCCATACCCGTTCGGCCAAAACGCTACCGCGAGCAGAGCCAATTACACTTGGTAGAATCCTTCGAGCAAGCCATGGGAAAACAAACGGCCTATGATCTGCATTGTTACCATAAGCAAAGGCCTCGAGGGTTGGACGAAGCGTTACCGTGATCAGGCGATTCTTTCCACTCCGTGTAGCAGATTTGTGTCTTTTAAGTGCAGCGGCGGTCTAATTGTCTACCTAGAAGAGCTGCTCACAGCATACTCAATACACATTTACTTCAGTTTGTACTGAAGAAATCACGTCAAACCATGATTGATACAGAGGATGAAGGGACTCAACCCTAGGGTCGATTAGGGCTGCTTCCCTCCCAAACTGGCTGAAAGCTTTTTTAATAAATATTATATGATTCAACTACTTTAATTTCAAGACCTCATGACTTAATTACTAAGTTTGAGATAATATAATTACATTACACTACGTACAAAATCATTTAACAGCTTCAAAATTGAGATCAATATTTCTTTGCCGTTACTGTATTTTTGTTTAACCATCCCAGTAAAACATTTGTATAATTAGATTACTTTACAAAACAATCTGACTTCAAATAAAGATTGAAAAGAATAAATATCAAAAATTGTGAAATAAGCACTTTTAACAAAAAATTGGACGACAAAAAACAATCCAACAGTAAAATGCTATAAAAGTGTAAATAATTGGGTGTCTAATCCTGTATTGTTTACATGATACATTTATAAACAATGGGTTACTGATGTGTTACGCGAACAAACAATAATGTATCCATTACACTACAGTAAGATATTACAGAACTTTGTACCATTTCATGGTAACCAATATAATAAATATTATTTTTGCTAATACATATAAAAATACTATCAAATGCACACTATTTGCCATATTGTGAGACTATAATTTAGAAGTTGTTATGATCTTCATTCACTTTAAAATATTAGGTCAGTCTGCTTCTTCTTAGATATTATTGCTTCAGCAGCATGACTCCAATATTTTTTTAAAGTGAATAATGTATCCTAAGCATAATTGTGGTCTACAATATGTGTATATGAACATATTAATTATTCTATTTATTATGTTACTATTGAAAATAGTACAATATCTACCAACCAATTAGCCAATAGTATGTGTAAACAACTCTAGTATTCACACTTTCTTTATCAGCAAAGAATCTATCAGCACCACTTCATTACGTGTTTTCAAACTTTAATAAGCCACTTAGAATGTAGGATTTCGGAAGTTGTTCCAAAATTTCAGAACCAGTCAAATTACGTCTTTGTTTGATGAAAAACGTTGTCCAATGAGTGATTTTCAGGTTGGAAACAGGACGTTACTAGTTACATGTTTATGTATCGATAAAAAATAGTCAGGATAACTCCGATAAAGAGCAAAACAGCTTTAGAACCAATACACTTGATCTTTTCCCCAAGCAAACACGGCACCCATCTTTCAAAATCTTTTCACACCAAGTTTATCATGTAAAATTAAAACTATCACCTTGCGATATGCCAATAGACTCAACAAGTCTTGAATTTCAAACTGTCTATCTTTCAAATTCAAATGTTGAAATTTTCAGTTATTTTAGGTTGCCACCTCAACGACATTCTGAAAGGGTTCATCTTTTGTTGACTCACAGCTACGTTTAAACTCATTGACCAAATTGTAATATTGTTGCAAACGAAGAAAGAAATTTACCGAACTATATACAACTCAGTTTTTATCTATTTCGGATTTAAACCTTTTAAATAAAAGTGTTTGATCACTATCTCTACTCGTGCTTTTCCGTTTTCAAAAAACCATATGATAGATAACTCTGAAAACTTAAACAGTTGTTTCAAAGACAAAAAACAATACTTTTAACAAAGAATGTATATGTTACGTAAAATGTATCTGTGTTTTTCTAAAGTCTTATTGAACAAACCTCGTATAAGTTAAAGATATAATAGTTACAGTTAAGCCTGTAAATAGAATGGTATGTTGTCGATTTCATTAATATTTCTAATTTACATGGCGAAACGGTTCTAGCATAATATAACTATGTTTTAAATAATTCCGTTTTGAATTAAACATTAACGAGCAGAGATTTCATAATGAGCTTTACATGAAACCTATTTTAAACTATTTTCTACATAGTGCCATTAATGTGGCAACTAAATCTTATAAAACTTGTTCTCTTTGTTTTGGGAATTGTCATAAAGACAAAAATGACACCTTTAGTAATGCTTGTTTTTGTTCTGGATACACGAAACTCAGTTCAAGTGAAATGGAATTGATTGTATGAGAAAAAAAACTCCAAACAATATGTCCCAAACAATGTCTTTTTTGGGCAGACAGTTGAACTTTACTTTCCCTTGTCAAACATTAAACTTTTAAAGACCCTGCCTTTTCTTAGATTCCTTCTGAATGTTTTCAGCCTGATTGATCTCAATAAACATCGATGCTTTCATTCGGCACTGAAAAATTAACTGATAACTTCACTTACGTTTATCGATTCAAAACTACAGCAATACGCATAAAGTTAAAATGGAACTTTCTCGTAACCATGCAGTAAAACATGCAGAACACTAGTTCAATAATTCAAAACGGTACACTTTAAAACAACTATTAAATTTGTTTGAACAAAGGAAAACGTTTAGTTTTATTTTGACATTATCAACTATACTTGCTTGAAAAAAGAACAGAAAACAGTTGAATGGAAATCTAGTTTATGCATTATAACTAAGTAGAAAAAAAAGTGAAATGTGATTGAATTGGATAAAGTTGTCCGTTGGAATAAATAAAAACAAACGAATGAGCCCAGATTGTCTGAAGGCACGAATCAATAACACTTCTACTGGAGAAAAGAACGATAAGACGTCAGATCGCTTCTGGACCCTGTTCATTCTAGTTAGAGGATTTGGAGGTCCACCCATTGAAATAACAGTTTCATTCTCTTTAATTCAAACTACCGTCTTTGTACTATTTCAGGCGTATTATTAATTGCTGGCATACTTTAATAAGCAAAGTTAGTCGAATCTTTAGTCTTAATCAAACAATTGACCACAATTAATAAAGAAATTAAAAGGAGCTAGTTTTAACTTACATAAACTATAAAACTATCAACTAAATTTAACTTAGTAAATTATTTTATAAGCACAATAATGACCTGAACGTTTCGGTGGTGGACTCATATCAAAAGCTGATTGGCAGCACACCTTTTATAATGAAAATATAACTATTTTTAATTTTTGAATTACATTTCGGTTTTTGAACCTCGACCGAAAATAAATCAAAAATAAAATACATATTATTATTACAAAAGAAGGTCTGCTGCCAATCAGCTTTTGATAATTTACCTTCAATACCAAAACTGAGACAACTTTATTAGTCCTAATGTGTTTCTTTCTCAAATCATAGATCCCATGTAGCTTTTTTATTACACAGATGTAATTTAAGCTCCATGTTAACAGTGTTTTATTTATTATGTATAGTGTATTAAAAAACTCAATATTACAACAGCTCTTATGGCACATATATGTTTATTACTCACAGCAAATAAAAGAAGTACAATATTTATTTTGAACACAGGATGAAACCACAAAATTACGCAAATATAGACAGTTTTCAATCCCATTTTATTTGTTGATTAGTTTTGATTTACCAGATTAATTGGAGTTTTGTATTTTAGTCCATGCTCCGACTTCTCGACAATGGCTTAAAAGTCATATAACTATTGTTAACACTCTGTTTTGTTTATTGGTTTTTGGCAGAAGGAATTTCGGTTTGTTTTTCAAAACTATTTTGGTTTTCAAATAGAAAACGTAACTGAAAAGATAAATGGAATTAAGTAGTATAGAATTTAAGGTTATTAACTATTAGTTTGCAAGGAGACTAAGTACAATTTTGTTTGATACAATCTAATAGGTAACAATAATTATTAACTCAGAAAGTCAGCTAGTGCCCGAAGCTTTAAAAGTAATTTTAGGCTTAATGTTATCAACTCTTTTTCATATCATATAAATTTACTCTACGAGTTGACCCAGTTTTGATACATTTTAAACAAATACTCGTATTTAGTTATCTGTTGCCTACATTTGCCAGCATCGTTGTTATTATATTTTAGCTGGGAACGCATGCACACAGTAAAATGCAACTAATTTCAACAGAAAACCATGTAAAACCAATCAAAATTAATTTATAATTAAACGTAAAACAACTGCAAAGGCGAAACAGATATTTGCCTTCAGATAGAAAATTCTGTGGAACATTTCTTTCCTAGGAATAAATAATTTACGAGCGAAAAGGGCAAAAGCTTTCGCAAGATTAAGGTTGAATGGAATCGTTTTGTCATAATCAGTAAAGCAAACGCCGGCTCTTTAGAAGTCGTCTGCAAACATCCGTTATTGAATCAGCTTTTCTAACTTTACCGACCAGGCCGACGCAATGTACATACTCGTACACTCTGTGTGAATATCAAACACTACTCAGAATCTAGACTACATGACTCAGCTAACCTTCAATGCATATAGCTTTTATAAACCTAGTTATTATAATAAATAATAACTTCCATGTTAACTCAAATAGTTTTACCATACATATTTTTAAGCTTAGCTTTTATCATTGATTGGGACTTGTGGCGTGGTCCTGTAATCCAGCTTCATGGAGGTCAGGTTTTGAGGATGATATAGGTCTAAAGCGGCTCAGATAGTCTCAGTGATCATCTGATGATACCCGCATAAACCCCCACCATCGTTTAGACATATCAGACCATCACCTGTGTAGTTCAGAAGTCAGTTAAGCCGTTATCCTTATTTCCATTGGTCATTATCAATTAATGACCCATTCTAAGGAAGAGTCGGCCTTAGTTTGTAACAAGACTACATCTCATAACTCATTACTACCACTCATCATACTCATATTTCTGCCACATATTTGCCTTTAAATACCTCTCATGAGAGTGGTCGGCATCTCAATAGTGATTTAGTGGTAATAGGCATTTTATTCATAACTATTATTTGATGTCAAAAACAATTTTACATTGTAAACATTTGAAAATTTTATTTAATTTCCAATCATTATTAAAATAAACTTTACGTATATTGAACTTTAATTTAATGATATATGTGTGACATAAAATTAATAACTCTATGTTTTTATAGAGTAATATACTAGTATTATATTGCACTTTCCATCAGAACTAGTTTCTTTGTGTGACTATTTAAGGCAAACGTAAAATACCGAAACCTTAATTATTACATGTTATTCGTGTATTTTAAAAAGCTAGATTACATAAACTGTAAATTACTCTATGCTCAACTATCAAACCACCCTTCTGTACAAAACGGATTTTATAGAAATTGTCTACTGCTAGTCTTGTTACGATGTTTAGTTTTAGTCTCTTATTCAATATTTACACTAACATCGTCAAGCCTAAAACATTTTGTTGTTGGTACTAGTATTCTGATAGGTACTATCAAATAAATAACAAGTAATAATAATCAAATATCAAGTAAATAGCTTTCGCACTTTGTATGATGACTACAAAAGCACAGCACAGTCTCTGCACAGTATTCTCCTGGTGGTATGGCTCACTCAGCTGTAGAGATGTTGACACAAATACGTAAACGCAATTACCTGGCTCTGGTCCCAACTAGTAGAGAGTTATTGTATCTCTTAAATGAACCATTACACTGAAAGTTTAAAGCCTATCGTTGATAACATGTCAGTACTCGTTTTATCACATTTAAAATTAATATAATAAACAGTTTAATGATTCTAGAAAGAACACATATTCATTATCTCGGGATTTGTTTAATTTGATGTTTGTATACAGATTGCGCGTAGTAACTGTAAACAATAAAAATTGCCGTTAAACAAGTCAATTTATTGTATGTTTAATTAAAGGATAAATTAAATGAAATTAAACTAAGTACGATGATTAAAAAAATATATACACGGTAGGTTAAGGACTTTCTAGTATCTACTATCCCTTATTTGTCCATGAAAGTGTTTATCTGTGTTTTCTAGATAGATCATTTTACCAACTGCACTATATCAAACATTATTACGACAAGAAAACGCTGACAAGAAAATCGTGTGCAGACGATTTTCTAATGTGGTCGATTTATTGAAAGGCGGTTACAATGGAGGAGCAGATGGAGCTGAAAGCCTCGTAAATCCTGGCAAACAGATGGAAATTCGATGACATTTGGTCAGCCATCATGTGGCTCCCTCTGTCTCCCTTGAATAGAAATCATCTTGCCATCCGACACTGCCAACACTAGATATCAGTCCACTCATGTCTTATACATGTTGCAGTTGTTTAATGTGTCTCCTAGGTTTCGTATACAAGTGGAGTAGTTTTGATGCTGAGTGCCTTAGTTATAAGCAATCCTAGTGGTATGATTCTTAAAGGGGTTATGTCAAAGGACTAAATGTTTTAAGAACATACTAAAATTCCGTTTATCGAACTCTCTAAAAAATGCGTAATTTCTAATTTTATATAGTGTGTAAATAGATGTTTTAAATATGACACAGGTACATTTACTTTATATTAATAGCTCCCATCAGTACATTTATTTAAACAAATGTATCACTATTAATTCGTGTTTGAACTATGATGGAATTTTAATAGGTGATGGAAATATGATGTAATTCCAATAATGTATTTTAAAGCTAATTAAACGAAAATTGCTTCTACTTGTTACAAGTAATACTTGCTTACAAAAACACATATAAATCCAGAAAAATATAGTCAAAGTCAAAATATATTTATTTTCCTTTCAACAATATAACAAAAATACATAAATTATGTTAGGCTTTAAACTCTATGTATTGAGAATATGTAGGAAATAATGTAGTAATCTTTGATAGTTTTGTAAAACCCGACGCATTGTTTGTGCTTAAACAAATACTTTTTCAATATAAACTCTTTACTTGGGTTTTAACTTTTAGTTTCACTAATCCAATAACGCGTCGTTGTAAACATAAAGCTATAGCCCTTGTGTTAATGTTCTAAAACAATAAAATATTGCTTTTCCTTAAACAATTATACATATTATTATTATTTTCTTTAGAATACAGTAAACAAAAGCCAATAGATTGACACACTAAATTAGTATTATTAGTCATTAGTATTATTTTTAAATAATTTATACTTTTAATTTGTTACTGGCAAGAATTGTCACGAACAAATAATTTGATTTTATTGTTAAGAAAATAACGTTTCGTTTTAATGAATATATTGATTTCCTAACAAGCTAAATTTCCTATACTACTAACTTATAAGAGATTTTATTTATAACAAACTCGAATATTGAGGAATAAATTGTACAAGTTGTCTTTTAGTGTATTTGTTAATAGTTTAACACTCTAGAAATGAGTTAACTTCACTAGTAAATTTGTTTTAGTATTGTTAACTACGAATATTACGTTTTCAATACTAAACGAAAGCCTATAGAAAACGCTGTCTGCCCTTGTCATTTCCTACTCGATAAATCACTTGGATGTCAATGGCTTGACAGCTGCTTATTCTTCGTATGAAATATGAACAGCTTCTTTGTTTGTGTTACTTTATCAATACATGAATAATATGTTAATATAGAACTAGCTAAGATTTCCTGACTAAGTATGTAAACTCCCGTTGTTGTTTTTTTATTAAAATAGTTTAACGTTATAATCATAAACAATACAAAATATCATACATTAGTTAAATGTTTGAAATTTTATAATGACACTTGTTTTGCTACTTTAACTTGTTGCCTGTTGCTATAACCTTGAAGAGCTTTTTGATATAAGCCAACAATAATTATTCTAGGTATACAACTCTCTTTAGACCTTGATATGCGCTCTATATATTTAACGGAAAGAAGCAAGGCAAATCAAATCAGTATGATCTTATTAGGTAGGTAGTAGTATGTTATAAGGTAATAAGGTATGGTAGTATGGTATTATTGGTACGGTATTATAAGGTATGAGCTTATTAGGTAATATTAGTAGTATGATATTTGGAAACCCTTTTATAATCTGACTGAGTATGAAGCCCTCTGTTATTGTCATTTATTAGAATGGTTTAACGTTATAAACATAAACAATAATAAAATATCGTATTGTATTAATGTTTGAAATTGTATAACAACACTGGTTTTTCTACTTTAACTAGTTCTCCGTTGCTATAGACTTGATCATCATTTTAGCATTAGGCCTATAATGATTTGATGCAACTCCTTTTAGACCTTGATGTGCAACCTATGTTTTTAACGAGAAGAAGCGAGGAAGATCTCATTTTTATGATCAAAAAACCCCTCTATAAACCTTCAATGTTAAGCATGCACATTATACTCGTATAAAGACTTTTGCTTCAATTTGCTGCGTTTTTGAATAACCAATTATTCACTAATTTAAAAGAAGGACGAAAATTCAGAAATTCATAACACTATGGAACAATGCACAAAACAACTAATGAGAAATTAATATCAATAACACATTTTAAATTCACGTTTACGGTTATAATTGTAAATTTCTAAATCTAATGATAAATGGAAAGTCCACAATATTATACTTGTAAAGTGATTCGTAAGCCCATCTATGCTTCAAGTAGCACTAATTTAAGCCTAAAATATAAATAAAAACTTAAACTTAACGTGAAAAAATAATCGTTGAAAAACAAGTTATCAATTTATTATGAGGCAGTAACAGGTAGTACAAGATCATCTGTGTTACTATACACAGTGTCAAGCTGGAGGTATATTATCAATACACTCTCACTAACTCAGTTAGTAAGGTGCTGCTCTACCTAACACAAACAAGGAAACCAGATTATACTAACAACTTTAACAACTTGTTGCCAACTAATGGGTTCTTCCACTGTGTTTTCTGTTTAACCAACGCGATTTATTTAAGTAATTTTTATAAGTAATACTTAGTGGTATTTGATATTAGTTTCTGATGTGGGCGAAAAGTCCCAAGAACGTTTTGTTAATAAAATATTTATAATTTTATTTATTGAATGTGTCTATACAATATGAAAACATGCTTTTAAAATATATTTAACAAAATTATTTTAATAAAAAAGGTAAAATTGTCTTGTTTAACCAGGCGAAGTTAGGACTACAAAGTCCTCTCTACTACTCGTCCTTTACCTAGCGTCACCGTATAGTAACATTACTAATAAGTTTACCAAACGATTTTACAATAAATTTTACTAATGATAGTAACAAATATTAATTAAAAATGTCCATCCTCGATAAGTTTACTAATTTTCACATAACAACATTAATAATACTTGGTGGCTTAAAAGGTACCCAATAGATTTTCAAACTTGGAAAACCCTTTCAAAACCTTCTTTTATTATTACCCGTAAAACGTGTTTTTTCATAATTCCATTTTAATAAATTAAGCTACGATGAATTATAAGTATCTAAGAAACATATAAACTTTTCATTTTGCCGTTTGACTTTTTCATGTTAATCGCTATGATTAGATTTTATTGAAAGTAGAATATTATTACTATGGTTTTTTCACAGATTCTCAATTCGTAAAAACAAACGATATTCTTGACACTATTAGGCAAGAGCATCTACTAGCTGATACTCATGACCATATCAAACCCCAAGTTATTTATTATCATTTACATAGTGTAATGACTCAACATTTCCATGGTCTGTGTATTAAGTAGATTTGCCTCTCTAACTTGGCAAGTGAGTAAGGTAGCAAGGCTGACATGCAAGACTGTATTGAAAGTTTCATCAAGAGAAGCTTACTCAGACATGATCAATCTACTGGAGAAGACGTCTTGACAGTTATCTGGCTGATGCCATGCCATGCGGAAATTCTTTCTTATAGAATATACTCAAACCACTAGTTTCTTCATAAAGCTTTTCCTATAAACACGTTTGAAGACTCAATTGTCATCAACTTTCGACTCGGTTGGTAGTAATGTAGTTTGTCCAATTTTACTAAGTTAATAACTTTAAAATAATTCTTTCTTCCTCAAACACACAAATTGCATACATAGCAGCGGTATATGAAAACCAATTTCTAACCATCAGCGTGGTTTTTAAAGAACATCTCAATTGTAACTTACACAATTCAAAGTACGTATAACTTCCGTCAAGCCCAAAAAAGTGCATTGCCGATCAAACAACTTACTCAACTAAGCTAACATGAGCACGGTTGTATGAGAGATGAAGATTTGATGTATGGAGCTCTGGGGTTAGAGGGTCACACCTGTGGTTAGGCTGCATCAATGTATCATCATCTCATCTCTCACGACTTGCCATACGTCCTGTACATTGGAATATAATGTAAGGTCATCGTTTTAACAGTGTACCCTTTGGAATCTCGTAAACTACGAATTCGAAGCATGGTGGGACATATCGTTAAAGGCCTTTGCAATTAAACCTTATTATAGAACAAGAAGGATTCGTGCATATATGCATTTGCATGTCTCAACATTCTTTTTTATACTGGGAAAAATTGAGAATCGAAGCATTTTGATAGTATAAGTTAAAGACATTTTTAAAGTTTAATCTGTGTTTTTTATTGACTCCTTCATAGCCCTTGTAGGCTGTGGATACTCTATTAATATGTGCATTAACATAATTTCACACACTAATAATAGATCTGCGTGAAACACTCAAAATTAATCATCATGCTTAACCGTGCGATCAAGTTAGCCACCATTATAACAATTACAGTCTATTTTGATAAGTAATTAATCGAAAAAACTGATCGTATTTTAAATACTTCCTTTTTTGATCCCTCAGGAGGTGGTGACCCAGTTTTAAAATTATATTGCTTTTTGCAAATAAAATAAGTTGGAATTGTTACTTTTTAACTTGTCTGCATATGTTTTAGTTAACAACACATAATGATGCAGGTTGACATATGGCGCTCTGGGTTGGGATCATATTTTGGTTAGGCTGCTCATACCTTGACCTCAAGTTTCCATTCAAATTTGCGAGATATACTGTTGACTGTGTCATGTTTGTACCTACGCCGAGGCACAGTGTTCAATAATGATGCAGGGTTGACATATGGCGCTCTGGGGTTGGGGATCACACTTGCGGTTAGGCTGCATCATACCTTGACTCTCGAGTTTCCATTCAAATTTGCGAGATATCTGTTGACTGTGTCATGTTTGTACCACAAGCCGAGGCACAGTGTTTAATAATGATGCAGGTTGACGCATGGCGCTTTGGGGTTGAGGGTCACACTTGCGGTTAGGCTGCATCATACTTTGACTCGAGTTTCCATTCAATTCATGAGATACACTGTTGACTGTGTCATGTTTGTACCTACAAGCCGAGCACAGTGTTCAATAATGATGCAGGGTTGACGCATGGCGCCAGTTGAGGGTCACACTTGCGGTTAGGCTGCATCATACCTGACTCTCGAGTTTCCATTCACATTGCGAGATATCTGTTGAAATGTCTTGTTTGTACCTACAAGCCGAGGCACAGTGTTTAATATGATGGTGGGTTGACGCATGGCGCTTTGGGGTTGAGGGTCACACTTGCGGTTAGGCTGCATCATACCTTGACTCGAGTTTCCATTCAAATTTGCGAGATACACTGTTGACTGTGTCATGTTTGTACCTACAAGCCGAGGCACAGTGTTCAATAATGATGCAGGGTTGACGCATGGCGCTTTGGGGTTGGAGGGTCACACTTGCGGTTAGGCTGCATCATACCTTGACTCTCGAGTTTCCATTCACATTTGCGAGATATACTGTTGAATGTGTCTTGTTTGTACCTACAAGCCGAGGCACAGTGTTCAATAATGATGCAGGGTTGACGCATGGCGCTGGGTTGAGTCACACTTGCGGTTAGGCTGCATCATACCTTGACTCTCGAGTTTCCATTCACATTTGCGAGATACACTGTTGACTGTGTCATGTTTGTACCTACAAGCCGAGGCACAGTGTTCAATAATGATGCAGGGTTGACATATGGCGCTCTGGGGTTGGGGGTCACACTTGCGGTTAGGCTGCATCATACCTGACTCTCGAGTTTCCATCACATTTGCGATATCTGTTGACTGTGTCATGTTTGTTCTACAAGCCGAGTACGTGTGTTCAATGATGGGTGGGTTGATGGCGCCTTGGGGTTGAGGGTCACACTTGCGGTTAGGCTGCATCATACCTTGACTCTCGAGTTTCCATTCAATTTTGCGAGATACACTGTTGACTGTGTCATGTTTGTACCTACAAGCCGAGGCAATGTTTAATAATGATGCAGGGTTGACGCATTGGGTTGAGGGTCACACTTGCGGTTTTGCATCATACTTTGACTCTCGAGTTTCCATTCAAATTTGCGAGATATTCTGTTGACTGTGTCGTTTGTACCTACAAGCGAGGCACAGTGTTCAATAATGATGCAGCGTTGACGTATGACGCAATGGGGTTAAGGTTAAAACCTGTGGTTTGGCTGCATCAATGCATCATCATACCTTTCTTTTCGAATAGCCACATACTCGATGGCACTCCGATACTGTTCATTGTCTAATCTTTTTTACGGCAGCTGACCGTTATTCAATCTGACAATTTTTCTTTAGGATTTCGGAAGAACTGATGGTAAAATTAAGTGTTTGGCATTGTAAACTTAGTAAATAGTTTGTTTATAAGGAAGTTACCGGAAGCTTTAAAATAGATCAGGGTCAGAAAATTAAAAAAAAATGCATGTCAAGTTAATAAAATTGATCTGTACAATATTGAACGTTCAAATATTGATCGGTGTCTTAACACAATATAACTACACATGACTAGAAGTTTAACTTTTACCACTTTAACAAATTTAAGATGAGAAATTTGTCCGTTCTCGAGGAACTCAAGACAGAAAAACATGGCTTCATAAAAACAGTGTTTTGAAAACCATTACTTATCATGTGTAGTCTTAAATGGATTTTAGATAACGGTAAAGTATAGTTAAAACTAATACAGCACTTAAGCTACTGAGTTGCAACTACAAATCCGTTCCTTACCAAACATTAACAGTTATCAGTACAGTATTCAGAAGTTACTGGAATGATTAGTCAGGTTTCAACTCGTATGTGCTCATTTGTCACTATGAGGTACAAACCATTTGCACGAATTAGTTCAACTAAGCCCACAGATCACTGCGATATTCATCTATCAACGACAGAGTATCTACATTACTTATCTACTGTACGAAAGCCTCTTTGTTTTGTGTTAAAGGAAATAACTGTGAGTACCTGGATAACACATGGGTTGTGATTTCATGCAGAACACTGGACCAGTGTGTTTATGCGGTTTTGTGTAAAACAATGCAAGAAGGGCGGAATGTTTGTGGTTTGCTGCAAACACTGTTTCACGTTTGGCTTTGGCACAAGGGAATGCATTTATTTCAGTTAGTCGCAATTATTCTGCTGCACGTTGCTAGGTTGGGTGGATATATCAGTAAAGAGAAGTTTAATGGATTATGTTGATGTTGTGTTTTAAACATTAACAAGTAGTGACACGGTGTAACTCTATACAAGAAAGACTGGACAGAGGATATTACTTGGAGAATCAGTTTTATGCTCTACTGCATTTTGAACTTGAAAGAGTAAAACATTTAAAGAGGTTTTGAAAACTGGTTCAAAATATTTACTTTAAAACATTTCCAACTAACATATTTTATTCCTTAGAATGATTACACACAAAACACAATCAAAGAACCAAACATCATTAAGAACTGTATATTTTTAAGATCATGAACCATAACTTATTTTTACTATTGCCTTTGTCTAAAAGCGTATATGAATCACAAACTGCAAAGAATACAAAAGCCAAATTAGCTAAATTCGTTTTGAAATATACAAACAAATTTAACCAAACCGAGTTCATACAGTCGTTGTCTGAATTATTAAAACGTGAGAAAATTGTTCTTAAAGAGAACTGTAGGAGGAAAGCTCAACTATAAGTATAAGCTTCCCTGGAGCTAGAGTGGTTTTAACAAGAACCAGCGTAAATTAATTAATTTACCTGGTATTTATTACATTCAATTAATTTTGTAATTACTTGAAACTTGATTTTTCATAGTTTACAGGCTAGGTATACCTATAATTGATAGATTCTGTATTAGCTTAAAATAGATAGAAAATACAATAAATAAAGTTTGTGAGTAATTCAAAAAATAATGAAAGCTGTTTTAAGTTGGTTTTATTTCCTTTGTAGGTGCATAAGTCATATTTGAAAGGAAGCAATTCCTATTTGAATTATATCAATTATAATAATTATTAAATACTAAAAATAATGGTTTACTGAAATATTATTATTGAAATTCTTTAAGACTCCACTGTATGTGGTAAAACCTAGTTGTCAATAGTATTTTTACAAATACAGGTATAATAAAGGCATTCATTAAAAAAAAAAAATATTATCAAAGTTCATTGTACTTGCAACCAGGTGATAACGGTGTGCATAGTCTAATGTCTGGTGATACAGCAATCATAGCATTTAATCCTATTATATACAAATGGAACTTGTTTTTGTTGGTAGAACAATAACTCAAAACGAGTATAGGTTTAATTCATCTTTTGTTAGTATCCAAATTTGTTGAACATTCTTTTACATGATAATAAAAAAAGAACATCTGACGGAAAAATTGACATTTAAAGAAAACGATGATGATAAATTTATATTTTTATGAATGTTATCCAATTGTTACCTAGTTAGTAAAACAAATAACACAGTTTATATGAATTGAATAATTTAGAAAACATATGTTTTGTGGATAGGGCAAATTTTACCATTTGACTTTGTAAAGCGTAACGGTATTTATGACAAAAAAACTATTTATCTATTCTAGATACAGTTTGACCCTAGTTTAAAGGAAGACCAGGCATAACATACATAAACATTTAATAACCGAAACTACAGAATGACAAACACGAAGCTGTCCTGGTAAATGCTAATCAGCGAGTAGTCTCATATATTATTTACGACATCCATTACGGTTTGGTTCTGTCTCTCATTGAAACATTGATTTACCAAACCTCAACTCATAAATTTTAGGAAATACTTTCCTCAATATTTCAGTGAATATTGTTCAGAGATAGGTAACTACGAGTGGTTTACACTAAAATTTTTAAATCCCAACGCTAATTAATTTTTTTATTTTAAATATTATTATAATTTAAAGATAGCTAAACTATCCCATTAAAAAATGTTAGTAGTTGTTCAGTGCGTGTATATTTAGTAAGGTAGCGTAAATATAAATCTTAAAGATGACAACAGCCCTTAGAGTATCTCAAAAAGAGCTTATTATGATGAATTATGGTGAATTAAGTCAACTTATAAAACGGTGATTTAATACTTTTATGCAGTGATCTAACAGGGCCTTAAGAGAATGACAATAAAATAATTCTAACTATTAGACTTCTGTATTAGCTATTATAGTATTTTTATACATATACATTTATACAGGACATGTGCAGGTTATTATTTGTCTCATATAGACATATACATATAAACCTAAATGAGACAATGTATATATGTTTGACATTAATAAATCAAAATGTTTTTGCAACCTTGTGTAATTAACTTTGATTTCATTCAACTTTTAGCGTAGAAACACTATACGGTTTAGACGAGTTTGTGGGACAGGACTGAGAGAACGCGAGAACAAACCGACTGATAGTGGAACACATCGGGGAACATTCTAGTAAATGAGATCTGTGTGAATATAACTTAAGTCAGTTTTAACGTGACCTAGATGTGTTTGAATGTCATTTTAGAACGTATGTTCAGAAAGTCTTGACGATTGAGATACACGTCATGTAAAAGCTATTACTTATTAAACCTATATTATTTATCTAACTTAACGAGTTGAAAAGGTTAGGAACAATCTAGTTAAATGCTGGTTAATATTATTAAAGTGTACATTACTTACTATGTTTACGAGAAATATCAAAATAATTGTATTATTTAAGTACATTTATCTACTGTTGTCTGAACACTGGAAAAATTAACACATTTCGAGTACGGAACAAAATCGATTGTACTGTAACTAAAACTACGAAAACTAGTTTCAGCTTTGACACAAACCCAACTATAAAGTTCAAAGGGCACTACATTCAGTTTTGTGATGAACTATCATCAAAGAAACATATTTGAAACGTGACGTATGAATCCCTCTAAATCAAATTAATCTGTCAGGTTAGGTTGGTTTACCACCACTCATTTAGTTGTGGCGTTGGCTTTTATCACTAAAATATGAAAGGTAATATGAAACATTGAAACTATTTCAACAACCTGATGCTGAATTTATAAGTCTTTCTGTGTGGTTTTTGTTACGTCCTAACCAATCTGCTACTTAAGAGACGGAACGGGCGCGGAAGTCCGAATGATCACACACTCCTGAACTGGCCTCCAAGATCTACGGACAACACACCTCTTATTTTATGTTGTGGGGATATCAGAGATAAGTTGTACGCACCATAATTACCAGATGGATACCTGAGATCTAGCAACGGATTTCCAATGTCATCCAAACAATTTATCAAGACGCTCTTATCAAAATATGGCAAGAGATTGGACAATAAACATATTTCGTATAACTTTTTAAAATTACCTGTGACGGAAGTTTCTGATTTGTCTTAAAATTTAACAGTTTTATTTCTTTGTATAACAAATTAATTTATAATTTATGCTTGACATCATTAACATTATTTGTAATAACCCTGATAGAAACAAATGACAAATGAGGAACAATTTAGATAATGATGATCAGATAAATAACACTGATAATGTTTTAACTAACAAAATTATTAACATCACATCGCAATGACTTGACCAATTACTGTGTGTGTACACGTTTTCACACTACGTGCAATGATTACACGTATACGACGTCAATCAATGTTTATTGCTTTGGGGTGGCAAAATGTCAGAAGGTGATGATACACTGATATGGGCAGAGCACAGAGGTAATCCTGCGGCTTGGTACAACATTTGTCAAATCTGCATTCTAGGTAGCAGCACCAGCTACTGAATATAAACCAAATCACACGTGAAACTCGAGAAGTTAGAACACGGTAGGGGAATTTTATTGATATTTACAATGAGTTGCATGTAATTGTACAAGTTTTCTATAAGACATATACAGCTAAATTCTACGGAACGTAATACATTTATAATTGTTGACAAAGACACTAGTGCTGCTCTTAAATATTTCACAACTTATACTAGGTACCTTACACGTTGATATTAAAAGTATAATTGTGTAATAAAGAGCAGGTAACGTGTATTTTAACGATTAGGTATTGTATTATTTAAAAGGTGGGTGAAAATAAATACCTATTATGCATTGGGTAAAACAAAAGATTATGTTACAATAGGTACTCGTAGATGACGCATAAACTGCCAACTAACTGAGGTAGAAATATAAACATAGTTTCGGCAGCCCGAGCACAGCGCTGCAAGGGAATTCTAACATCTGCAAGTTCGTCCTTTCTCGAAAATAAAACAAAATTTGTAACATTTAAGTCATTAACATCGCACAAACTCGCATGCGAAGCCAAGGAGGAATAAAGACGGCGAGAGATGGCAGCGCTCGCAGCACCATCTGTGCTCGGGCTGCCGCAACTGAGTTGATTTCCCTGCCTCAGTCATTCAGAATATATGCGCCATCAACCTATTACATCATAATCTTTGGTAAAACATTATAGATAAATATTTCAAATTGTTATTGGATGGAAGGAAACTCTGGCTGGGAATAATGCCAAGTAAATCCAGGATTCTAGTTGAACTAATAATAAGCTTCGAACTGACCTTCTAAAGTAATAAGTCATGTTTTATTATAACATTAAACAAACCACAGTGGTTTCAACAATACATTTTCGTTATGTCAACAAAAACGGTTTAAGCAAAACCATGTTACCATAAATGGTCTTATTTTTAATTACTCCCAAGCCATTTAAAAATAGGTTATCTTTATTCAGTAAAGTTCAGATATTTTCACATTAACTAGCGTTGAAAATTCGCCATGACAAAAGGCTTTCTATACTAAAAACAAAAGCTTGTGACAAAATATCGTTTTAGAATCACCCACTAAATAATCCTAGCTAGACCGCTGTTTTGCCTATCATAACGTTAGGCCTACAATAGAGATTGTATCTTGGGGTTTACAGGTGCAGTGAACAATAGGACGAATGGGGAGATTGAAGCTGGATACATAATGGCGTTCCATGAAACGATAATTTCAACAGCAGCTATTTACATCCTTTGTTGCGGAACAGTTTCACTAATTATCATACCGCTGGAGGGATTTTATACCCAAAACACTGATATACTATGAGAAACATATAATTTTATATAATCGGATTATACATAATTATAGATTTACACCCTGTTTGTTATGTAACACATTTTTAAATTATCATAATTGTGAAATTTGATTTGTTAAATAAAGAATTATGTTGGACAATGTTATTGAGAAAACAATTAAGGTGTATAGAAAGGTTCACAAACATATCTCAGAGTCTTTCAATTGTTAATTATTTTCAAAAATATACAAAATCGCAGATTACGGCTAAACTAAGCCGAAATACAAATAGATTCGACTTACTTGTGTATACAGAATCCGGTTATGTATATCGCACTAAACATTTTGTACCACCCTGTATGATCTGACCAGTTTTGTTAAATAAAAGGAAAATATTAATAAATCCGAAGGTTAGTAATACGGGTTTTCTAGCGTTTTGTTAGTTTGGGATGACATTACACCTCACGTATTATAAAATTAAAAACATTGGGTAATTATGTACGTGGAGCTAGACTTAAGTTGCTTCATTTGCTGAAATAACTAGGCTACGAAAAATAATAATATCAACAATACAATACAGGGAAACCAATTTCTAGTTTTGTTTGACTTTTCAGACCTTACAAATGGCACCGTACAATTTGTAGAACAAATAACTAACAAACAAGATTTTGAGTGTTAAGTTATATTTTAAAAACTAATAATAATTAATATGTTTATACATGTATCTGCCAAGCTCACGCACTATTCTTAGTTGTAGCCTAGCCTCTGTTGTCTGTTATTTTGTCTTCTTGCTTCAGTTGTTTTTCTTAACATGGTGTGTCTGGCTCTTAATTATATCAAAGCCTGTTGTAGTTTATGTAGTTAACCGTCTGCAGTTAGAGTAGGTATTGTTGATTAAAAGGGTTACGAATGAGTAGTCCGAGAAAAATTGGGAGTTGCTTTTAACGTATTTTTCTTTCAGAGATTATTGTTTCTCATTGCGTTCAGTTTAGCCGTCCTCTAGGTTTAGGGGATGATTTTTACGATATTGTGATTATCAATATCTTTATTAACAAAGTATTTAGACAATTTAACTAAGTTTTCTTTAAAAAAAGTATGCAAGTGCTTGGAAAAAGAACATTGAAAACAATCTAAACCTAAAATCCTGATATGTTATATTTCAAGGCGGTTAATAATTATAGATCAAAGTTAGTGAGTGCACCCCATACACTGTATCAGTAAACTAAAACCACTGCTATTATTCAGAACTCTAGTTATGGTTTGTTTTGCTTGCAACAGCAGTTAATTTATGATATTGTGGTGAATGTTGTGGCCTAATCTGCGACAATTTTGTCACGACTCACTGAAATTGCTGATTATATCGGTTCATTTACATTTCCTGAAATACTGGTTCAAACCAGATAAATATTGAAAGCTGGACACGAATTATTAACTCTTGGTCACAGTTTCCGTAAAATTAAATAGCTAATGACAAATTATTGTTTGACAATAACACGAATTGTCTTTCAACAATATTAGCACGACATTATTTTTATACTCGTATATCGTTGTATAGAATAGACTTTAAAATATACAGTGTCAGGCAAAAGTGTGAAAACGCCTTTATAACTTTTTAACCAGTTTTTAAGCGCAACCGAAATTGGTACTTTTAATTAAAGGAAACGAAAGTACCTTTTAATGCCTACTGACACTATGCCTTAGTTTTCAAAGTGGGGGATTGGGAGGTAGCCCCATAATTTTCATAGGAAAGCCCCATTGAGTGACACCTCATTTTGAAGTAATTAGAAAATGTTGCTGAATGCTGAAAACTAAACGCATCTATCTTATTCCAGAAAAAGAATGGCGTCTATTTTAAGTAACACAGATTTGTATTACACGAAAGTGTGTATACGCCTTTATAACTTTAAGCTAGTTTTTCAGCGTAACCAAACTTGGTAAATATTATTAAAGTTATCAAAAGTATCTTTTAATGCATACTGACACTTTGCCCCAGTTTTAAAAATGGGTGATTGGGGGCGGAGTAGACTTAAAACTCTGTGTAACTTAAAAAATCAACGCCATATCTTTCTGGGTTAAGCTAGAGACTTCTAATTATCAACATTCATCAATACTTTCTAAGAGCTTCAAAATGATATGTCACTTGATGGGGCTTTCCTATGATAATCATATGGCTACCCCCCCCACTATGAAATCACCCATTATGAAAACTGGGGAAAAGTGTCAGTAAGCATTAAAGTTTACTTTTTGTTCCTCTAATCAAATGTACCGAGTTCGGTTTTGCTGGAAAAACTGGTTAAAAGGTTGTTAAGGCGTTTCAATACTTTCACATAATACAAATCTGTGGAACTTAAAAGCGACGCCATTTATTTCTCCGTTAAGATAGAGACTTCTAGTTCTCAGCAATCATCAACATTTTTAACATTTTTTCAAAACGAAGTGTCACTCGATGGGGCTTCCCTATAAAAGTTATGGGCTACCAATCTATCCCATTTTGAAAACTGGGGCAAAGTGTCAGTACGCATGAAGAGGTAATTTGGTCCCTGTTATAAAATGTGCAGAGTTCGGTTGCACTGAAAAAACTGGTTAAAAGGTTATAAAGGCGTTTTCACACTTTTGCCTGACCCTGTATATCAAAAATAAAGAATACTATGTAAAACATTTTGTTGTTAATACTAGCATTTGTGTTTTGGTGCAATGAAACACAAAAGACTAAGAGCATAGATGAATTAGTTAGTCACGATATACGGTTAGTTATGCACATTTCCACTTAGCTCATTTTATAAGATTTTGTTGTAAAATTTCAAAAGCACTATCGCTACTGCTGTTCTAGCGAGCGAGCAAGCAAAAGATATAAAAGAAAACTGCGCCAAGACAATTTGGTACTTATAACATAAAGCTTATTTTACTACACAGATAATTCAATTTAAATTTATAATATCTGTATATTATTATTTTTTGTTAAGGCTAAATTATGTTGATACCCCTTTCCAGTGAGTATTAGTCAAACAAAACAATGCATTCATAAAGTAAACCCATTATAAACCACGGATGCACTTTTGACTGCGTAAAAACCTTTTAATAATTAGCACAGTTTTAGCTACATGTTTTCCTAACAGCCGTCATGATATCCGTATTTTAAGTGATTGATCGTTCAATATATGTTTTTTTTTCTTAACATTGAAAGGAGCTCCAAAGCTACATGTCAAACGGTACTGTGTAACAAACTGTGTAACAAGTGCGTATGTGTTCAGAGAGTGTGGGATTGTATTCAAGCGGTACGCTGAGTTCACGGGTACGTGAGGGGTTGAGTTTGGCGGGGGTTGTGAATTATAAAGAGGGTCGTGATTTCGCCGGGGACGATCTTTGCTCCTGAGCGACATTCATTTCAACCAATGACTCCTGAAATTCACACAAAGCGTATGTCTCTTTCTTTTTGTTTCTTGTTGACGAAGCCTTTTGGATTGTACAATCTGTTTTGGTGAATAAAGTTATTTATTTATTTATTTACAACGTTTTGGAGCTTATTTTACTCACGTGTCAGTACTATTTGGTTTCATTGGTAGATATTATGTTTTACCGTTACAAAAGCCAAGAAAATTATGTTTTTAGATGTTTTATGTTAAAATAGTAGTTAACATGTAAGAAAGAGCCTACTCTTTTTTATTGCTGTATCAAAAGCCAAACCCCTTTCGAATTTTAAAACTATTTACGTTATAATGTATTTAAAATGCCAAAACCAATCATTTGGGACGTAAGTTACATTGATCTAACAATTTTGTTCACTCTATTTATTAAGTAAATACGTGCACACAAAAACTCTCCTTTCGAAAATTGTAATAGTCCATACGCTATTCTCTTAGTAAAATAATTAATATTACATACAAACAAATTCAAAATTACTAAACTAGAGAACAATGCACAAACATTAGTTTTATCGAACATGAAAACGAAACTTACTTACGTTTTCACTTACGACTATTCCAATGTCATCTGTCAGTATTCTGAATATTTGAATAATCTTTTGTATTCAATAAAACTCGAATAAGGCTTAAACATAATTTTACTAAACAAACAAAAAAACACTTTGTAATTTGTTGTTTGACAGACGAGTATGCATTGTATGACAGTGATAATTTTCTATACAAACCTTTAGTAAAAATAAAGAGCTATAGCTGTCAACGCGCCAGCAAATCTTTCAAATTTGATAGAAAGAGTCGTTATACCAACGGCGTCTAAAGCTTATCTTAAAGAAGTAATGGAATACCCAAGTGTGCTTCTGATAAAAAAATATTGAAATTATATTTTAAAAATGTTGTCAGGGTTTAGTAAAAAAGTTAAAATGAATTTCATTTATATTGAATATGACAATAGATGAATATGGCAATGTTGAAAATAAAGGAAACGCAGTAGTTCAAGTTACTAAATCCTAAAATTATTATTTTTACACAGTTGGACGGATTCACAATAAACTAGATGTTAAATAGTGAACATTACATTTGTTGCACTCAACGCAGTGATAGTGTTAATGCATAAACACTATGACTATGAAACCAGCTCATTCACATATTTGTTAAAAGGCTCGTACAAAGCAGCTCTAATATGTTGTTACGATGTGGATGTGACATTGTAGCAACATCAACAGGAGAGTATTCCACGCGCTGTTATGTTGGTAGGCGTGTTTGGCTTATCCACGGCTCTAATTATACGTCCAACGTGTTAACCATGTGCTATTATTACACACTCTGGCTATTATATTAGTTTATGCCAGAGAGCTATACGTTTAGAGAGAAAACAAAATGATTTTGAAATTCAAAATGTGTCTAAATTTATTTAATTTCGATTTTTGTTGAGCAAGTTGTACTAATGGGGATAATCTTGCTGGAAATCGGTTAAAATTAATTATCGTTCCATAACTTTTGACTGACTATCCGTAAAACAATCATTAATGATAAACTTTATAAGTCTAAAGTTATTTTCTTTTTACCTTTAGGAGAACAACTGTAGCTATTCTTCTTCTATCTTGATCAAGCTTTATTATAAATGAATTAAAATTTCAAAAAATGGTCTTAGGACGAAATTTTAAAAACGTGTTGGCATGTGCTGATAAAATAATCTTAGTTAAATGTGTTCGTACAGGGTTGGATTTAAATGCCCCCCTTAACTTTTGAAAAAGGAAATATATTTCAAACACTTTAGGAAATGTTTTTGTTAGATCCTTCAGTTTGTTTTGACGTACTTTTCGACGTACTTTAATTACAAAAAAAAAAAACAAGTCGATATAAAAAATGTTTCTTTTCGTCATTGAATTTGTATACAAATTCCCTTCTGCCGAAGGGGGTTTGTATTTATAAATTTGGGGGAAGCCCCCCCACGGTTTTGCGTTTGAGGGTTGATGACACAAATTACGTCAAAACAAACTTAAGAATCCTTTAAAACATTCTTCAGAGGGTTAACAACTTCTCTTTGTGCTATGGTGAGGGGGGAACATTTAAATCTCACCCTGTACATTAAATATGTTAACATAATATGTAATACCTGGTGAATACAAATAAGTGTGCATTGAAGCAGAGCTAGTAATGTTCAAACTTCATGATATATATGTGAACGGATCTTTCAGAAAAACAATAGTGGTCTAAATATCTCTAGAAGCCGTTTTCTGTTTTAATTTCTCAGTGCCTTAAAGTACAAAACTGGTTCACAATCAATTACTTGTGAGTGCTAGTGAGCCCACCCTACAGAGTATTATAAATTCGCATATTGATATGTACTATAAAAGTAATTAGCAAACGAATTTTCAGTGCTACAATATTTTAACTACAATAACTGAGGGTTAATCAAAATAACAGTTAAATACTGACCTCTTTTGCATGCAAATCATTTTAAATGGAAATTGGGGTAATGATCGAGATAGTTTAAATGTTATGCAGTTAGTCATGACTGTTTTCAACCAATCTCTATTTTTCGAGTTTTACCTCCTTGCATATTTAAGGTTAATTTATAGCGACAGAATGACGTATAAGCACAGTACGACTACGTCATTATTGTAACTCGAGATATCCACCCTTTTAGTTTCATGACGTGCGACTTACTCTGTTTATAGTCCAACAACTCACAACAAAACGATTTTTCATTAGGTTGAAACGTTTAGCAGTACATTTTTTTACACTGTGTCGCGGTGTAAACCGGAAACCTTAGATCTTAGTGATGACACCAGCGGTGAAAGCTTAAGAGTTCAGATTCACCTGATACTCGTATTTACCTCATATAACATGTCTCTTAACTGTTATATCTGCAACTAACTGTATGCAGATTAAGCATTGAAAGAGTTAAGTAGATTGCAACAAGCGAGGCTCATTAGCAATCTACACGTTACAGAGCGATGTTGACCCGAGAGTTGTATGTTGAAGCGTCTGCAAGTTAGCTAATGTATAATGTATGCAATTCATTAGCGTTAGACCGTTACGTTCTCTTCTCTTCTTCAACAGTACCGTCCGTTAACTTTAGATTTCTGGAGTAACTAGCTTGGAAATGTTTGAAATTCACGTAAAATAATTACGTAATTTTGTAATTTTGAGCAGTTGATATTGTTTACTAACATTCAAAGATTATATTTACACTTTACATGGCGAGTCCATTACGATAAGTTTTTAGGTATTTATTAGACTCCGTAAAATGCGGTGTTTTTTTTTCAAATGTTTAATAAACTTGTTTTGGACTGGGTAACTTAATTAATATATTGACTTTAATATCAATGGGCTAGCTACAAGTTAAATGAATGTTACCATTGTACCTTATCTTCTGAATCCTTAACATTTAGTTTAAATAAGAATTTTGCGATAGGATGGTGAAGATGGATTTATTATGATACTTTTGTTGGCATCTAATCTTCTAAATTATAACTCACTTTTAAGAGGGAAAAACTTATAATATTTCGAGAATTAACGATATATGCTCTTCATCAGATAATAATTGATCATTTAGTTTATAGTTCTATAGAATAAGGGATCTTACCTTGGATAAAAACAACTATTAGTATGATTATAAATTCGTGTCGGTGTAATATGTTACGCTCAGTCTTATTATAAACTGTTTCGATTCTTATTTCCACTATACATTGTCGTATCTCACAAGTTTAAAAACACTGTTTAAAGGTTTTTTTAATGATATTAAGTTATAAATAAAACTAAAGATACATACAGTAATATTTTTGAGTTGTTGGAAACACTCTGATTAAATCTAGAATCTCGATCAGGATTGTAAATGTATTAACTATAATCTAGTTCTTTCGGTTTACACCGCATCGAAACTTGATAATTAGGTTGAGATATTTCGGCTTCGCTGTAGTTCCATCTGCAGTCCCTAAGAATCCCAAGATGGTATTACACGCGAGGCCAAAGTATCTCAACCTAATTATGAAGTTTGGGCGTGGTGTAAAACCGGAAGAACTAGATTATAGTTTAGATCTTAATTTGTATAAACGCTAAAAGGCTAATTTATTACTAAAGAAAGCGGGAGATCCGGGTTCAAGTCCCGGTTCGGTCCAAACATTCTGCCTTCTAGATTATAGTTTACTAATAGAAGTTTAGTGCTTTTAGTATTCTCGTATACTAGGGAAATTGTTTTCTCCAAAAATCACTGATGTGATTATCTATACCTCCTGAACGTAAAAAACACCTTAGAAAGATACAGATTTGGTAATACACAAAGTTTAAATAAGCCTAAATGGATTTGCGTTCAAAACAGCAAAAATGAAACCTAAAAAAGTAACAGAGTTCATCAAAACCACTTAAACCATTACAAACAATTCCAACAAAATTTGCTTACTATAAATATGTTACAGAACTCGTATACTAACGAAGATTAATGCTATCAGCTCGAGAATAGGCACTAACACAGTTAGGAAGGCAAAGCTCTAACCCAAGACAAACAGGAAAACTGAGTTATAGCAACAACTCTGACAACTTGTTACTTAACTAGTGAGTTTCTAACTACTGTACCTTCCATGTGCAACTCCATCGACACTGCAACATCAGGTGGAGGTTTTGTGAACTTGGGTACAAGTTTTCCGGTAGGCTTGATTTTAAAATATAATATTTCCTACACGTGCTCATATGACGCTTGTACATTTTCAAGGATTTGGCTAAATATTTTAGGACCATCTAATATACTCGTAACGTCTTTAGATGTTTATTGAGCCGATACTGTAGTTTCTCGTGTTTAGTAGAAAATCGGCATATAGTGAATTAATCTTTTCATTGCGTCGTATCAAAGTAGAACTTAACCTGTTACCATCATAAACTTCTTGCAGAAATAAACTTTAGTTTTAACGTATTCTTATATTAGGGTATCGAGAACAAACTATTGAATAAGAAATAAATCCGTCTTCTAAAAAAACGGTAATACTTTTTTAGCGTGTATATATGTTGTCCATGAATGTGTTTTGAAATATATCTAGACCTCGCTTGGAAGTAAAAAACTGCTATAAAACAAACCGGAGTATGTTTTGAATGGTCAATTGAACAGCTACAAGTATAGTAGATGTTACTTGTATTTTGTAAAATGTCAATAAACTGCAATACGCAACATACGCTAGAGTGGTGATTCAATTTCTTTCAGTTTATTTTAAGTTAAACTAGTTTGACGTCCTGTAATTGACACAACACAATGACTGTTTGCTGAACACTGAATGTTGATGTTGACTAACCAATATTTCCTATTTACCGTACTGTACACGCACGTTTAACAAGTTCACTGCACTAAATAAACTGTTTAGCTCAAAATGTATATGTCAATGTATAGTTCAAAATGTGTATATAAATGCTACAAATTATTACTTAAGAAATTTTCAAACACAATTTGTGGACGGAACCCGGATCTTTTACCTGCCTAATAAACTATATGCCAGATTTATTTTGACGTTGTTTGGACACATTCCTTTCAATTTATCAGAAATAAGAATTGTTGATAGTTTGAAATACTATTCAAATATGGTATGATAACTTTGACAAGCATAACTGTCAACAATACGTCGTTAACTAAAATTTATAATTATAATTTTAAAAAACTTAATATCTAATAAGTTAAAACATCAGTTTGGATTTCTCAATGTATTTCTTGCTAACTAGTTTACAAACACGTAAACATAAACACAGAAATGTTGAAAGCGTGTATGCACAGTCAGATGTAAGGGGTTATTGAAAGCTGCCTCAGAAATGCTTATTCACACATGCTCAATCTGCCTTTGTAAGCAGATTTGACAGTCAACTTACTAATATTCTCTTCAAGCAACATTTCGTCTTCCTCAGAACAATATCAATATTTTACCTCTTGTACACTGTTTGCGTTAGGTTTGATATTGTTTTAACAGTGGAAATAGTAATGTATGATTTTTACACACGTAACTGGTATACAAAGAGAGAGAGTAGTCACAGTTTTGCTGTTTTATAAAAATATAATGTTTGGTGAAAGGTTGGCAGGGCTACAAAGCGGGCCAGAGGCGTCCTCTAGTATATAAAAATATATTAAAGTAGTTTTCTAGCTATAAGGGCTATTCAGAAAATAAATTCATTTGTTTAGACTATAACCAGTACACGAAAGAAAACATTACTATGCCATTAAGTAGCCTCTCATAATAAATTAGGGAGGACGCCTAACATGTTGTTTTGATTTTTGTTCTCTCTAAATAACGAAAGGAAAGTATGATCTCTACATGTAATACTTTTTTGTTTCTTTTTTTTGAACTGGCCTTTTTATCGTTCCGGCCTCTCGGCATAACAATGGTGTTAGTTTCAGATTGTATTGATATGATTTGCCCCTTTCTGGTGATCTGAGTCCGTCAATGTTATTTAACTACTACTATGTTAGTATTGTGTTAGTGGTCCTTTAAGTTTCCAAAACTGCCTCTTCTAGGCAGGGGACCCAAGGATCCGAGGTCCACTGGTAGTAGGGGGCTGAGGGATTTCCTCACAATCGGGCCAGTTATGTCTTGGTTTAACTTGTCTCTGACTGTCTGTTCTTATCTTCTATCTTCACTGTGTTCTTCTATCTTGCTTGATTTGGATTTTTAGATACTGTTTCCGAATAGTTCAATTTTGTTTGTGCGCTTTATTTATTGGGTTTGTTGGATTTGTTTTGATTGGTAGTCTTGATCTAGCTTGCGATTTTGCTCTAGAAACCACTGCCCCCCGAATCCGACACTCAGCAAACCTAGTCTAGCTAGGATGCTATGGGGATCGCTGACTGGGGTGAGTCATCGATGGACCTCCCCATCCCGCGGTACAGTTTTCTTTCGTCACGGGCCTGCTATTCCCGGGTTCCGCCCCGTTGCCATTTAAGGCTCGGTTCGCTCACACGTTTCTTCTTTCAATCAGTGGGGTATATACGTGTTTAAGAGCGTCAAAAGTTTCGTTCCTTCTGATTAGGGTGGCCAGGTTCCATGGCAATTGCCTGTCGTCAATTGCAGACTGATGTAGCGTCTGTCTTAGATCTTCATTTGCCTCGCATTCAAAGAGACCGTGTAATGGATGGTCTAGAGCATTGCACTCGTTACAGGTGTCCACTTTGGACCTGTGGAATCTCATGAGGTATTTCTTGAAAGGTCCATGTCCTGTAATTAGTTGTATTATGTTATGATCAAGATCATTTAAGTGTCGGATGTCTCTGTCTCTACAATATCAGGAAAAAGTTCGTAGGTGAACCTCCCTGTATCGGCTGTGTCCCAAGTTTCCTGCCACAGTTGTGTGGTTCTGTTTTTATGGTGAGTTTTCTGTCATTTAAATGTCCTTGCGTTCTTTGCTTTAGTTGCTGTATCTCGTTGAGCTTGTGGTTAATCGGAGGGTTGTTTGATACAACACACAGCGCTTGTAATGGGGATGTCCTGTACGCCCCAGTGGTGCTAATTAGCACCTTCCTTTGTGTTTCTTTTAGATTGTTGAGTATACACCAGTGATTGAGTATATGGTGCCATACAGTTATCCCGTAGGACATGATTGGGATGAATATCGTCTTGTATAGGAAGTTGAGGCTGACCACACTGGCTCCATGCCTGATCTTCATGATCCTTGCAATCTTTGCGAAAAGGGTTCTCGCTTTTGTACCCTGGTTTTTAACGTGGGGTAGAAATGTGAGTCCAGCGTCAATCGTCATTCCCAGATACTGACGCTGGGTCTCATTTACTATTCGAATGTTTCTGTATTTTATTACAGGCGGTCTAGCGGCCATGTTTCCTTTAAGGATAATTATTTTTGACTTTTGGGATGAAATTTCCATTTTGGTCTGATAGGCCCAGTCCGAGAGCACGTCTGTAACTAAGTTTCCTTTGTATTCGATTTCCCTTCGGGTATTCCCAGGGACAATGAAGGCCACGTCGTCAGCAAAGGCTATGGGTGTGACGCTTTCCGGGAATTGTCTGGTCAGAAGAGCGTCAAAAGTAAGGTTCCAGAGGAGGGGCCCAAGGACAGAGCCTTGAGGGCAACCCTTGGTCATGGTTTTACTGACCATCTCTCCATCGCTCTGGATGTGGACTTTCCTGTCCGAAAGATATGATTTGAGTGTGGTGAATAGGCTCTTGGATAGCCCCAGTTTAACCAATCGGTCAATCATCTCGGGCCACCAGAGTGTGTCGAAGGCTCCCTTAATGTCAATTAGAATTGCCATTACATATTTTGAGTCAGAGTCTCTGGTTATGGTCGTGAGTCTCATGATGGCGTCAGTGGTACTTCTGCCCACTCTGAAGCCGAACTGATGGTCACTGATTAGTGAATTGCTTTCAATGTGCTCGTTGATTCTTTCTTTCAGTACCCGCTCGAAAATCTTTCCAGCAACCGGCAGGAGGCTGATTGGTCTGTAAGAGCTGGGGCAAGCCCAGTCTCTCTCTCCGCCTTTGCGGATGACTTTAATATTTGCATTTTTCCATTCTTTGGGAAAGATTTCCGCCCTAAGGCAGAGGTTAAAGATGGTGGTTAGGTTCTGAACATTCTGTTCATGTAGGTTCCTGTAAACCTCTGGCGGGATATTGTCAGGGCCAGTGGCCCGTTTCGGTTTTGTCTTCTTAAGAGCGAGTTTGACTTTATCGGTGGTAATGGGTGGCTCAATGTTGTGCGAGTAAGAGACAGAAAGTAGATGGGCTGCTTCGTCTCTCGTGGAGAGATCATTTGGGATGATTGTATCCAGGAGGATAGTCATTGTTTCTATATTAGAGCTGGTATAGGCCCCGTTAACTTTGAGGGTGACCTCTTTGAGAGAGAACCTCTTTGAGTTTGATTTTGTCAGCCGCCAGTTTGTAGGGTAGGCTGTAAGGGTCTTCTCGGGTAGTCCTGAAGACAAAGTCTTTCCAGCTCTGCCTTTTGGAGTCTCTGATGAGATTTTTATAGGCTTGTCTTGTCCGTCTGAACTGTCCTTGGTACACTAGTTTCGCTCTACAAGGGCAGCATCTCTGGGCCTTGCGGCGGAGTCTGCCTGTCTCGAGCCTGAGCCTGGTGAGTTCATCGCTCCACCATGAGACGTGCCTGTCTCTGATTTTGATCTTGCTTAGGTTTTCCGTGCAGGATCTGGTAATGGCCCTCTGAAATTCTTCAGTGATATGTTCTATGTCTTCGGAAGTACTTGTTGGTAAGTTGTTTAAGCCCAGCAACTTGCTTTGGATGCTCTCATTTATTTGGTCATAGTCAGCATTTCTGAGGTTGTACTTTTCAAGCCTCGTGTTTGAGCCATTTTAGCCCGTGTTTATATCACAAAGGATAAGGCGATGGTCACTGAGACTCTCATCGGGAAAACCGTCCATTTGGTTTCAATTTTAGACAAGTTGCTAGTTGCCAGAGTTAAATCAATGTTTGTTCCAGATTGGTGTGTAGTACTACTACCACTGGATAAATAACAGCCCTTTTAATTTTAAAATAGCTGTTGTCATATATTTGAGAGAAAGCTGTTCTAAAACTCTTATCAAGCCAAACGGTTGAGAATTTTTCTTTCACTTTATAAGGTTGAGCGTAACACGCTACGACCTAAAACAGGTTAAAGATTAATTGCATCCAACCCTAGCTATGGACACTGGTGGTGAAATGTCATGAAACCCGGATGTCTTGGTTTGAGGAGTGCTCCGAATCCTACAGTGAGATGTCAAAATTTAATTGAAAAATGCTCTTGTATGATAAATATTAAATTGTTTACAAATATTGTGCATTTTAAAAGTAAAATTAAATTTAAAAATATGTTTTCTATTTGCTATGAGACAGATCAAACGCAAATAAATCGAAACCATGTACAGTGCTTGTGTATAGTAACTGTACGGTGAATGATCGCTCAATAATCAAAACGAATCCTGTATAGTTTGTTTTGTGACACAGGACATTTTAGAATTGAAAACCGTCTTGATTTATTGGAAACTACTGAGAGCTTTAGTGAACTAAAAGTTATTTGGATCTAGATATATTTTTTAACTTTGATCTTTACACAACTCAAATATATTTCAAAAAGAACAACGATATACAGTTCCTGTATTACTCCATCTGCCCTTCAATACCCGGGAAACGATCAATCCCAAAGGTCTTGCGGTTAGAGCTAAAACCTTTGCAGCAATCAAACTGACTTTGACAGTTATATCAACAATCTGTCAAACGCTTTAACGAAAAGAGCATATCCACACAAAAACAATACAAAGCCAAATCAAACGTCCTAAAAACATTACAAGTTACGCTTATTTTAAAGATGACCAAAAATTAACGGAATCTTAGAATTCGTCTTCATTATAATTTAAAAGTTCTCAATAAAAAATAATGTTTTCAAACCACTCCTCCAGAGTTATATTAATTTGAAAACTCTGTCTTGCCTCAAAATTAATAATTACAACAGTTCAATACCAATACCTAAGCCCATACCTATTTTAATATGCCTATTTACTACGTTAAGATGTGAAACTTGAACGTTAGTTTTGCCAGCAAATGTATTAAAAGTGTTATAAGTAATAAAGACTGGCTGATAAAAGGCGCAATAAACAGAACTTCAACCGTAATTTATCAATAAAATTGCAAAATGTGTTCGAAAGAACATATTGGCAAAACCGTATAACCCCTTAGAAAATAAGGATAAGTTATCATCGTTTCGATGTCTATCATCAAAATGAAGTACGGCCAGTTTCCAGTCACGCTATTTCTCACGAAATTGAATAATTGGAAGATTGCTACGAGGTAAAGGAATATATTTAGTGAAGCCTCCCCTCAATTCAAATAGTATAAGTAAATCAATGTATTCATTACTTTGACAACGGAAACACCGACATCGCTCATTGTTTGGTAATGCACTAGATACCTCCTAGATGGACTTAATATTAACCCATGTTGTTTCATGTAGCAAATATGTATTTTGTAATAAATACAATAGGTAATTACTTTTTTGTTGTTAATGTTGAGGATTCGTCGAAGATTCGAGAGGATGGAAATATAAGTGATCAAAACTTACGTTTTCATCAAATATGTCACTTCTCTTATGATTTCTTGTTGTTGTTTTTTAAACGAACTAAGAAACTATATTACGAAAAGTATATAGAGTATATTATTAGCCTATTCATTTTACAAAATTAAGTATTTTTTTTTGCGAGTTAACTGAGTGAGTGTTAGCTGATTAATATATTTTTACCTTTTTCTTAAAAGTATTTTAAAAGGCTAGCTGTAAACTACGGTTCCATAGAAATGTTTGGTACATTTTATTATTTTTCTGCAAAGATGTTGTGATGTGAGTATAAGGAATATTGTAATGTATGAAGTAAACTATGATAATGAGCATTATATGTGTCATAAGCTGTAGTCGCAAGCCCGCAATTCTATATATAGCATTATTTAAAGGACAGACAACCTTTTTGGAATAAATGTATAATAAATCATTACAGCTGGATAAGAACTATTCGTATTTTCAAAAAAATTATTGTATTTGTAAAATGTTGTACAAATAGAAATAAATCATTATTCTTGCTATATATTTTTGCTATTGATTAGTAAAACAATAACTCTTAAGGTCGATACCAATAATGAATAAAAAACTGTTGAATCCGATTCAACCTTTTGGAAAAAAAATTCAACAGAACATATTTTGCTGTAGTCAACGCCGTACATTCGTTGAAGTTTTGTTTCTTTTACCACTTCGTATAAAATGAGATGCACAAATAAGCCATATATAATAAAACCAAAGAAAAGGAAAATAAAATGAAATCTCTAGGCTGTTCTAACCGCTTGATTTGCAGCAGCCAGATTGTTAGTAGAGTTGAGCAAACAAAGAACATTCAGTAGGCAGTTACAAGTAAACAAGAGCCCTTGCAGTTAGCCTCAGTTCAGCAAGTTCGGCCATATTGTTGGTCAAGAACAATACTCAAACTCAGCCAGTTTCCCTGTTATATGTTTCCTCCACAGATAAAGCCATTCGACCAAAGCACTATTGAAAGCAAATTAGGAAACCACTTTTTACCTGCCGATTGGGGAATTTAAAAATACGAGTTGTTACCTAGTGATAGTTAAAGAAATTATTAAAGGCTATGTTTGTAACTATCGTAGAACGTGTTTTGATCATATCACGCAATTTTTGGTTATACGACACTTACTGTCCGCAATAAATGACGAAGTACGAGTACTATTTTTGTTGGACTGGCGCCTAAACCTTCTATCCATAATTTCCAACCTTTTAATTCGTTTGGCATCTTGAAGACGTTTGTAAATGCAAACAGTGTTTAAGGGTTACTAGATAATCAATCAGTGATTATATGGTTTAGCTTACCTTCTACGAGCTTTTTCACTTGTATTGTTTCAAATCTGTTCTGAGATCGTCTGTCAGGAGACCCAACTTTCTACCAGTTTCATCGTCCGTCTTTGTGTTTTCTATTTAACGGATATAAAGCCCTGCGAAATTGGAATTGTTTTAGTTTACTCAAGTTTCATTATTCCGTTGCCACCTAAATAGGTTTAGCAGTAGCTGGCCAACCTTATGCGAGCGGCATACATACGATCTCGTATTTCTTCCGCCAATGTAGAAGAGGTCCGTACTTTCAACTTGCCTCATTCGAACTTCCAAAATCTTACAGTGGTTATTAAGATAGGAGTTTTCCGGTGGGCGACTACTTAAATAATTCTATTAAATCGTCTTTAAAGTATAATTTTGACGAATAGTTACAAACCTACTTGATTTTCTGCAATTAAAACTAACTTATAAAAATACCTTGTTGAGCCAGTGGGTTTCAAACGAGAAATTCTAGACGGCATTTCTCTCATAACCTTAACAGTTTAAGTAAGCTTCAACAAAATTGAAAGTAAACCCTCTCACTCCCTAAACTATATTGGTGGAGCACATAGATTAGGTTGTTTAACGCCTTATTAACATATTTCTTGTTCAAACACTGTTCAGTAGAACGCTTTGTGTAACCATGGTTCCAAGCAGTGCGAGTTTTGATGCAGTTTGCTAAAATGTATATTAGGAGTTGAATGATTCAGCAGGCTATGATTTCACGTGGGACTTTCTCCATCCTCGTGTGGCTTCTGTTTGAAACCACGGCTTCTATATATGAACGTTTGCTGTGTTGTTACATGGTATAACCACTTTCGGTACTTGTTCTTTTAGAAAGAAATATCATGTAATTGCTAACTTAACTGGAATGGGTGTTATAACGTTGGTACTCGTATTTCGGTTCAATAACGTTTGTAATTTATTATGGATACATAAAAATGACTTCAAAACTATACACACATAATGTTTTCAACTTTAGTTGCAGACTTATAGGTATACAAAAATATAAAAACCAAATGACCAAGATCCGATGGATTCATTTCAATGTACAGACAAAACTCTTACTTTATTTATATAGATGAAACTTCGTATGGTCTTATTTACGAGTGCCTTAGCATTTGTATGCCCATGCACAATAAATTATATTATTATAACTTTTTTGTACCCTTATACGAACATTAATTTACTCAAATACTTATAGTCTTGGAGTATTGAAATTTGAAACTTACTTTTAAGTTAAATATAACTTAATCGTATTTAAACTAAATTAACATTTAATAAAGTAATCTTTGCAATATGATTTATTTTAAATATGAGGTACTGTCATAACTTTAAGCATTTATATTTTAAAAGAGAATGAAATGATTCCTTAATTGTTAATGAATGGAAAGGCTAACGACCCAAATCAATTGGACGCAAACCTGATAACGAAGGTAGTTGTTCCAACTCCGTTACACTTTTACACTTTTAATTGAACCCTTTTCCCAAACGATTTCATAAAATGTTATTTTAAACTTCTAAAATATAATGATGATTAACCATTTATTATTAAATACTTCAATTAATTCAATCACTCAAGAATAGTATAAATATAGTAAAAATGCGCTAGTAAAAATAGTGCAACACTTTAAAACAAACTTGACTATAAGTAAAATAAGATTTGTTAAAGGGAATTTCAGGATTGTTGTTGGTTTAATTGGCTAGTTCTAGCGTTAAACGTACGTTTTTTTTTTTTTAAATACAATTGAGTCTTAACAATGCCAATAAAAATTTAACAACTTGTCCAACTAAACGAATAACTGTAACTCCACAATTCATAGCATGAAACAAGTTGAAAATATGATACAAGTGTTCAGAAACATGCGTTTTGTGCAGAAACAATGTCAAATTTTATAATTCTGAAAATATTATATGATTGAAGTAAATAGACATAGATCTCCTTCAACAACCTTCCTCTCTACGATGTACTTTTCACCAACAATTTGTTGTTTTCTATTGAAATATAGGTTATAATGTGTCCTACTCACTTATTTTAAACATTCCTTTTTAGTTGCAACATTGTTTCCATCTTTTTCTTGCTAGAAACAAAATACTACAAAGAATAATTAGGTAAATAACTTCAAAGAGCTAGACGCATAAACGGCCAATGAAGAGACTGTAGGACTAGAAGAAAGGCTGTATAAAACATACAGTGTAACTGAGTTAGAAGGATAATACGTGATCAGGGTGGAGAAAACAGCGCTCTTCTGGTTGGGAAAACATCCCTTACTTGAGTGCATTAAACAACACGGTCAATGTTGTTACAGGACTGAATCTAATTAGCAATAACATTGAAAGCTTTTCATTCCCTGTAGTTTATTCAATGTCAAAGTGTATGTGTACGTGCATGTGATAATGGAGAAATATGAACTTAACCATGTCAAGACTAAATAAAACTATATTCACGACGACTTATTTTTCTTTTTTATTACTTCAAAGAATAATAAACTTTGAATAGGTTGGAACGTGCCTTTCACAGAATAATTTGTACAATTTTCCGCTGTATTTTGTGTGTGTTTCAATCATTTCAACATATGTCATTTATAGCCTACATCCTAATCGTCCCGTAACGTTCCCAATTCATATTTTATTTAGCAAAGACATGTTTAGTTCAAGGCCTTCGAGTAATTTGTTAATTCTCTCATAACTTCTTAGTGGTTGATGATTAAAATACATCATTCAGTGCTTCACTACTTTCCCGTGATCCTTTTTTCTAAAGTTTTTGCAGCCGATATTTTGCAACTATTTATTTCTAAAGGGCGTTTTTACTACAAGTTTGTTTGTGACCAATAGTTTCTCAGGCTAATAGTTTTAGTGTGCCTAACTTTAAGTCAGATAAACAATTCACATTTTTAAGCCAAACAGCAAAAACAAAAGGGCTCAAAACAAGAATAAATAACCTATGTAAATCATTTAGATGAAAACCACGAGACCAGGCTGAAAGAAATAACACACTTCGTGGTCAGAATAATCCATTCCTATACTGTTCTTTCTTGCTCTTAAATTTTCAAAAGAAAGTTTTTTTTTGTAGTAACAATAGTTTATATTTTTTTTACTTAGATACTAATTATTTCATAAGTTTCATAAAATTAATTATTATGTAACCACTAGTTAATAACATAGTTTCATTAAACTATAATGGGGTTCTCAAAAGTATAACTTGGCATTTCGTCCATTAGTCTGGCATTGCTTTCATGTTACATGGATTTGTCATACTTTTCACATACGTATTACCATTGTGCACTATTTGGTCTTTAATATACCTACGGTTTTAAGAGTTACCTATACTGGACGACTGGTTAGAATAACGTAAATTGTTCTAAACTTTAAAGCGTATGATAGATTAGAAGTTCCTAACTTCAAATTATTTTGTAGGTACTTAATTAGTTCTAGTAAGCGCCAGCGTGCCGCCTTAAATTGTTGGTAGTGTCAAATATAGAGTAAGTTCTCGTACTCATTGGAACACAACCATGCTATAATAAAGACCACGAAGCCATGGAAGCAAAGAACATGCTATAAAATTGTTAATCGTTCTTTGAAGGTTATACAAAGATAGGTTACTCGTTTAAAACGGATCAAACTACTTTAGTTAAGTTCATCTAAATAGATTGATCTTTAGAATTTGTTTGATATAAATTTAACACAGTTGGCCAATATAAAAGTTTTATTTAAGGACAAGCGCTTTCAATAGCAAGCTATCATCTTCAGGCGTGTTCCAGTGTTCTGTCTGTGTGAAAGCGCTTGTCGTAAAATAAAACTTTTATATTGGCCAACTGTGTTACATTTATAATAATCAAGTCCAGTATCTCCAAATGAAGATCATTTAGAATTTGTGTTCATATTCGTTATTTCGTCTCTTAAGTGTTAATTATTCTCCTTCAGAGTAGTTAAACGCCAATGCATTAAAACTAATTTCACCAATGAGTATTCGTGGTTTTCGTCTGTTTGGATTTACAAACCACATGCTCAAATGTTAACCCGTATACTGCACCTTAGCCAAGTAAAATGGATTCCTAATGGAATATGCGATCGATATTATGTTTTAGTGAAGCTGGCAGGGAGCGGGCAGGATCGTGCGTCGGGTAACCACAAATCCGTTTGCCAACAATAGCCCGGAACAAAAGCGTGATGTATCCGAGGTTTCCGCTGTTCAAGCGTATCCATTAATTCACTCATACATTATGTATAACATTCACTCAGGTCCTACTTTCACAACGCGAGCTTTGCAAGTGTATTCTGTTTACTCTTCCGTACTCATAGAAGAGCGAGATGATGAATATTTGGTGTTTCTTGGGAAAAAACTTCTCCTGTGATTTTGAAAGGATACATTTTACGAGGCTAGAAGATATGGGATGAGAAACTGAAATTATAACTTGGAGCAGACAAATATGATAAATTTTGTCTAAAATATATGGCCGCTTGGTTTTTGAAAAGTACGTTTTTAACGATACAACTCACCAGGACATTCAATGTAGCTGAACTTTCCACTTATTCTTACATCGAGACCTCTTTCAGACATATGGGGAAAATAATACATTCAGAAAACTTGTTTAGTGCAAAGTTCCTGGTAGGTGTTTTAAAATGTGTGACAAACTTTTCATAGAAATACCTACCTAGGTACAAGGTTTCAAATAAACAAACTTTTTGTTTGGTTGTATAGTTCTAGGACTATTACAAAAATAAGGTATTCAACGGGTTTGGGGCCTCAAAATCGTCCGAAAATGAAGTACAGTAAATCATGTGAGTTTGTATGCATTAATTGAAATAAAACTTATGGTCAGCCACAATGCAAAACAGTATTTAATTGCACAAAACGTTTCGATTGTTCTATGATAATTAAACGTTTTGTACAATTTAACACTGTTTTGCATTGTGGTTGACTCAAAAGTTTTATTTTAATTATGACAATCCACATAAGTATATACTTTACTAACCTTACTAACTGCATGGTCTAAGAAAAAGATGTTGATTTAGGTACATTAACCATTTTAAAACGTAGTTAGCAATTTTTCCATGTCATAAACGGTGCTCAGAGTAAGACTCGTGGTCGTTTTATCTGACCGGCTCATAAGTGGTTTGAGGACTATACAGGTTTAGTACTTGGTGTTCATTCTTAAAGCAAGAACGATTTTCTTATGAATGATTTTATACTCGAAAGTGCTCAAAATAATGTCGTAAATGTAAAGTAATTTTAACTCACAAAATCTGAACAGAAACGATGTTGATTTACAATTCTGTATTCATTTGCCGTGTTCATGTATCTATCAGAATCTCAGTAAAATTTCCAGAAAAATTTACAAAACTCAAAACCTTACAACGCCAGAATATACTTAAAAGTGAGTCCAGTTACCGAAACGAGATGAAAATGAGTAAACGTGCTTTAAATATGTTGAATAATAACGTAAAGCTGCTTCCAGTTGTTTGCTAAGCAGCAATCTGGCTCAGGCCGGACATTCTTTGTAAATAAAGGAACGTAACTGAGTTAGAGAAGGATTACGTGAACTCGCTGCTAGAAACAACTCTGCACGTGCACAGCATACTCGTCGCCAACTACACTTTCTGTTCTGCTGCTTTGATTCCACACACTAACTGGATTTGTGTGGGCTTTTTGTATGAAAAAAGGCGAGGTTTGTCTTGTTTAACGAGGCGAAGTTAGGACTACAAAGTCCTCTCTACCACTCAACCTCGACCTTTACCTAGCGTCACCGTTTAGTCACATTACAAATTGTAAGTGGTGACTGCGGGGATCGAACCCGCGCCACCGGAGTGATGAGTTCCGGAGTCGCGCGCGATACCAATCCGCTTATGTACGTATGAGTATACGGGTGTTCTAAAAGCCTCCCGTTGCAACATTTGAACATTTTTAAAAGCTGTTTTGTTGACGTAAACGGGAATTTTGTATTATACCTTTAAATAAACGAAATTCTCTACGAGTGACTTCTCATTTCAAATGTCATACAAATACACAACCGAAAGTACCCTTAGGTAACGTTCTAGTAATATTACTCAAAAGGTTTCAAATAACCAATCAGATCAATAAATTAGACATTTCTAAACTTTTCACACATTTTTAATTTCAAGAGCTAGCTTTCACCAGCTAAGGCAACTTCAGTTTAATATAAAAAGCTTATAAAAATTAACAAAACGTTGTCTGTGGTTTTTAAACTAAATTTAAATGTGTGAAAAGTTTAGAAATGTCTAATTAAACGATACCATCCACTTTTCACCAATAATACACTGAATAAAATCTAAACCAATCAGATCTTTAGTTTCATAGTTCTACTAGATCCGAACAGCAAAGTGCTATTCGACAGGCTGTGTATAGGCCAAACTTTCTAAGGGTTATTGTTCCAAAGGCCAAAGAAACATGTGTTTTATACACATATAAACAGCATACACCAGTTACATGAATCCACTAGATAAAATAGAAAGTTTATATATATACAAATAACATACGATAAATAGTAACAAGAAATGTTAAATTTAACAGATAAAAGAATTCGTTTGTATAATAATATTTACGTAAATTGTTTTAACGATGCGATAAAATTTATTGTAACAAGAAATGTTAAATATAATACAGTATGCTGTTTGAAAGGATTTCAAAATACGTCGACATAAATAATCAATGCACAGCTCATATAGCACAACTAATGTACCCTATTTAGTAAAGTTAATTTCAAACGGAGGACATAAATTGTTATACCCATTGAATTTCTTAAAGTATTATGGTAATAAACCTAAATTATCAAGCTTAAAGGTATAAATGAACCGTGTTAGTAAGCCAATGATGCCGTTCAAAAGGTTTGAAATAAAGGAACTTGCGTAACAGCATTGTAAACGACGCAAAAGGCAAAGTTATTGCTGGGTACAAAATATTTCCTACTGACTGGAGTTGGTTGAATTATTTAAACAGATTGCATTTGAAGGAATGGATTCACTGCCGCTGCACTAAATATAGGGAAGTGTTGAAAGAAGACGATAGAAATATTTTACAAGAGCAATTTCTTCCTCTTGAAAGAACGCTGAACCAAGCGAAGCAGAACTTTTCTCCCTCACGCTATATTTAATGGATTTGTCTTATTTTTCCTCAGAAAAGAGTAATACCACCTTATATGTCAAAAATGTTATTACTTTTAAGTTGTTTATTTAACATATTGAATAGCCCTTTTGACGAGCCAACGTATTTAAAAAATCAGAAACGTATAATAAAGTATGATTGATAAGGAGTTATCTTCTAGTTTTTCTGTTGTAGACCAATATGAGAATAATTACCCCTTTAGCATATTCGTGGTGGATTGGTATCGCGCGCGACTCCGGGGTTCATCACACCGGTGGCACAGGTTCGACACTTACAATTTGTAATGTGACTATACGGCGACGCTAGGTAAGGTAAAGGCAGGTAGAGAGGACTTGTAGTTCTAATTGTCTGGTATTAAACAAAACAAATTTTACCTTTACCTTTTGTTTAAATTAAAGCGAAATACAGCAAGGAAATTATTAAACAACAATAACAATAATTATTTAAATTAAAACGTCATGTGTTTGTAAAACATTGAAGGTGAATTCATTCCTTTAACTCCAATAATTATGTAATTAATTTTAGGAGTTTTAAGGTATGAGCTGTGATGTCTTTGACCTAAATAAATGTCAATTTTTAGTCTCATGAAGCCTGAAGCTTTTGCTATTACACATCGCACAAATCTGATCACTAGTATCCACAAAGTCGGCAGTGCTTGAGTGTAAGAGTTCTGAACCATTGGTGGCTTGAATGATTCATGCACATTGATTTGTGATACCGACAGTTTGTAAGAGGTATTTAAGGTTAATATCGCACGAATGTGAGTGTTAAAATTGAGCATTTTGTTTGAAGGTATGGTCTTGTTTTAAAATAGGGCCGTTTCTATACATAGGAATCTAGTAGACATACTCGTATAGCCTATTACAAAGGAAAGAGTTGCATTTGAGTTTCTTGACGTGGATGATGAACTCCCTGCCAACTGCCGGTCTCTGACTAATCTCATTTTGCGTACCGATTCTATTAATTTCTCTTCAGTAGCTAAATTTAAACGCCAAACGGGATACGGATCAGCGGTAACCACCAAATTCATGGTGGTTAGGAGAATTGAGCTCTTAAATACATCAAAATTTGGTAAATGTGGCAAAAAACTGACGTGGTGTTTGGTTTCAGGGTGATGGATCTGGCAGGCCCAGGATGATGACGTCAGACAAGATGGCGGCCACCTTGTGGCTGCTTATGCTGAGTTTGGTCGCCGCTGGTGAGTGATGGCTGGTGAATACTAAGTAGACAATATTGCTATGTCAGTGCTTTATACATTGATACATCTTGTATGGGTACAGTGGCTGAGTATCCGCAGAAACAGGTGTTTGCAAATATAACATCATCATTAGTTGGAATGTATTTATAACTAAAACTTGTCTACGAGACCTGAAAAAGTAATATTTGTACGTGTTGAACCTTTTTCAAGAAGCATTTTCCTCTTAAAAATCTATTTTTATATCGAACAACGTTTAAAACAGTTTTAAAGTAGCCTATACTTTGAAAACTAAGACTATAACTAACAAACTGCATGTGTAAAACGCTAAGCAAACTAAACTCTTACGTCATAAATTAAATTTCAATCAAAATTTTCATTGTAAAACCCAATTTTATCCTTATACGCAGGCTTGAGCGCCGGAGTCATAATTACAATCTAGGCTACCGGTATCATACTGTGCCCAAAACCAACACTAAAACTGTCAGACATTTCGTCCTTTCTATGATGTGGCATCCTCAGTGACTAGATAGTTGAGACTAGTCAGTTCTGGTCTTACAGTTTTAGTGTTAGCTTTTTAACAGGACATGATACCGGAAGCATAGATTTTAACCTAATCTTATAACTGAAAGTTGGGTTTGGAAGGTAACTTAATCTCTAAAACCCCGATTTTTTTTTATTAAACCTTTACAAAAAAACAAATATATTTAAACAAATATATAATTTAACCAATTTACATTATCATTCATGTTTCGTTTTTTTTTTTTTTGCTTAAGAACTTATGATCATATGCAAATATAAAATAAAAACATTGTGTAGGTTCGATAATATGAATTATTTTCTTCGTTAGTCAACCCCTCAATCTTCAAAGCAGCGCTTGACTGACTCTTTTAGTAGCTTCTATGTTTACGTACTCTTTATGAAATTTCCCAATCAACTTCAATTCACTCAACAATATTTCAGAGAACGACACTCTTCTCTTCTACACGAACGAGTCGACCTCCATGTACCCTGACTCAACGGCGGACACGAGCCCGGAGTGGCCGGTCACGCTACTGCCCCCTCGGCCAACATTCTTCCTGCCCCCAAACCCCCACGCACACCAGGGCTCTCGCTGGGGACCTTACTTCGAGGAGGGGCCTCAGGCAGTCAACGCCAGTGGCTCCACCGTCCAGCGACTGCAAGATCGGCATGCTTCACAAGACGGTTAGTTAAACACGTTTTGAAGATTGAAATATTTTGTGGATAAAAGTTTTGCTATGAAACAATTTTAGATGAAAGGTTTATGATAAGTACAGACATAAAATGAAAATCATGGATCTCGGAATTTTGGCTCAATACAGGTGAACATTTTTTTAATGAAGCTGTTTGAAAAATTTTAAAAATACATATTTTTAAGGTATGAGTAGACGTTGGAGGTGTATTTTACTTTAATAAACCCATTTTGGGTCAACACATTATAAACATAACCTGCCTGGTACTAAAACTTTATTTATTAAACGTATATCCCATTAAGTATCGTATTGGTTTTGGTCAGGACTACCATAATTAAGGTGTTTCTATAAATGAACCGTTAGTAAGCCAATGATGCCGTTCAAAAGGTTTGAAATAAAGGAACTTGCGTAACAGCATTGTAAACGACGCAAAAGGCAAAGTTATTGCTGGTGCAAAATATTTCCTACTGACTGAGAGTTGGTTGAATTATTTAAACAGATTGCATTTGAAGGAATGGATTCACTGCCGCTGCACTAAATATAGGGAAGTGTTGAAAGAAGACGATAGAAATATTTTACAAGAGCAATTTCTTCCTCTTGAAAGAACGCTGAACCAAGCGAAGCAGAACTTTTCTCCCTCACGCTATATTTAATGGATTTGTCTTTTTCCTCAGAAAAGAGTAATACCACCTTATATGTCAAAAATGTTATTACTTTTAAGTTGTTTATTTAACATATTGAATAGCCCTTTGACGAGCCAACGTATTTAAAAAATCAGAAACGTATAATAAAGTATGATTGATAAGGAGTTATCTTCTAGTTTTTCTGTTGTAGACCAATATGAGAATAATTACCACTTTAGCATATTCGTGGTGGATTGGACGCGCGCGACTCCGGGTTCATCACACCGGCATACAGGTTCGACCGCAGTCGACACTTACAATTTGTAATGTGACTATACGGCGACGCTAGGTAAAGGTAAAACTGTTTGTAACATTGAAGTTAAATTCCTCGCTTGAAGTCTCCAAAATTATGTACTTAATCTCTAGAGTTTAAAAGTTTAAATGAACTGTGTAATGTGTTGACTAAAAAATAAATGGAAATTTTGAGTATCATGAAGGCTAGTTGGGCTTTGTTTTATATTGCTACTCGCACAAATCTGATCACTAGTATTCGGCAGTGCTTGAGTGTATGAAATATAGCCTGAAAAGAGTTCTGAACCATTGGTGGCTTGAAATTCATGCACATTGATTTGTGATACCGACAGTTTGTGTTTAGGTTAATATCGCACGAATGTGAGTTAAAATTGAGCATTTTGTTTGAAGGTATGGTCTTGTTTTAAAATAGGGCCGTTTCTATACATAGGAATCTAGTAGACATACTGTATAGCCTATTACAAAGGAAAGAGTTATGCATTTGAGTTTTCTTGACGTGGATGATGAACCCCTGCCAACTGCCTGACTAATCTCATTTTGCGTACCGGTTCTATCAATTTCTCTTCAGTAGCTAAATTTAAACGCCAAACGGGATACGGATTAGCGGTAACCACCAAATTCATGGTGGTTAGAGAATTGAGCTCTTAAATACATCAAAATTTGGTAAATGTGGCAAAAAACTGACGTGGTGTTTGGTTTCAGGGTGATGGATCTGGCAGGCCCAGGATGATGACGTCAGACAAGATGGCGGCCACCTTGTGGCTGCTTATGCTGAGTTTGGTCGCCGCTGGTGAGTGATGGCTGGTGAATACTAAGTAGACAATATTGCTATGTCAGTTATACATTGATACATCTTGTATGGGTACAGTGGCTGAGTATCCGCAGAAACAGGTGCAAATATAACATCATCATTAGTTGGAATGTATTTATAACTAAAACTTGTCTACGAGACCTGAAAAAGTAATATTTGTACGTGTTGAACCTTTTTCAAGAAGCATTTTCCTCTTAAAAATCTATTTTATCGAACAACGTTTAAAACAGTTTTAAAGTAGCCTATACTTTGAACCAACAAACTGCATGTGTAAAACTAAGCAAACTAAACTCTACGTCATAAATTAAATTTCAATCAAAATTTTATTGTAAAACCCAATTTTATCCTTATACGCAGGTTTGAGCGCCGGAGTCATACATACCTAGGCTGTATCATACTGTGCCCAAACCAACACTAAAAACTCAGACATTTCTGTCCTTTTCTATGATGTGGCATCCTCAGTGACTAGATAGTTGAGACTAGTCAGTTCTGGTCTGACAGTTTTAGTGTTTTTAACAGGACATGATGTACTAAGCATAGATTTTAACCCAATCTTATAACTGAAAGTTTGAAGGTAACTAATCTCTAAAACCTCAAGTGTTGTGTTGAACCTTTACAAGTATTTTAACAATCTTATAACAAATAGTTTTAAAGGTAACTAATATCTAAACCCTTTACTTACAAAAAAACAAATATATTTTAAACAAATATATTAACCAATTTACATTATCACCATGTTTCTGTTTTTTAAATCAGGACTGCTTAAGAACTTCTGATCATATGCAAATATAAAAAAAAACATTGTGTAGGTTCGATAATATGAATTATTATCTTCAGTTAGTCAACCCCATGTGGTTATGGAAGAGAGACTCTTAAAGTCCTAATTCGCCACCAATAAAGACGCTTTTCATTTAATTTCAACCTCCTGACTGACTCCTCTTTAGTAGCTTCTATGTTTACGTACTCTTTATGAAATTTTCCAATCAACTTCAACGCATCAACAATATTTCAGAGAACGACACTCTTCTCTTCTACACGAACGAGTCGACCTCCATGTACCCTGACTCAACGGCGGACACGAGCCCGGAGTGGCCGGTCACGCTACTGCCCCCTCGGCCAACATTCTTCCTGCCCCCAACCCCACGCACACCAGGGCTCTCGCTGGGGACCTTACTTCGAGGAGGGGCCTCAGGCAGTCAACGTTACCGCCAGAGTGGGCTCCACCGTCCAGCTGGACTGCAAGATCGGCATGCTTCATGACAAGACGGTTAGTTAAACACGTTTTGAGATTGAAATATTTTGTTAGGTTAAAAGTTTTGCTATGAAACAATCTTTATGAAAGGTTTATGATAAGTACAGACATAAAATGAAAATCATGGATCTCGGAATTTTGGCTCAATACAGGTGAACATTTTTTAATGAAGCTGTTTGAAAAATTTTAAAAATACATATTTTAAGGTATGAGTAGACGTTGGAGGTGTATTTTACTTTAATAAACCCATTTTGGGTCAACACATTCTAAACATAACCTGCCTGGTACTAAAACTTTATTTATTAAACGTATATCCCATTAAGTATCGTATTGGTTTTGGTCAGGACTACCATAATTAAGGTGTTTCTATGAATGAACATGATTGCCGATGTAGGCAAACTAATTTCTTCGCAAAACAAAAGTAACGTTAATTAAATCAAAATTGAAATGTTGCTGAGCGAGTTTCATGTTCAACGGCTATGGCTTTCACAGATGTCTAAAAAACAGTTTAAAACGGTTACAGTTTTACAATGAAATCAACACATAGTACAATGAATTCTTGAAATCAAGATATTCTGGAATCTACTAAAAGCCTCAACAACATATACCCAACCATAAAGTTTACAATTTAATCTGAAGTAGATGGAAAACTGCCATTTTTAGATGTTCTCGTAATAAACTCTAACAAAAAGATCGAATTTGATATAAACAGGAAGAAAACTCATAAGATAGCTCATGCCAAGTATGGACGAAGTGAGAAATCAGCCATGGCAGTCCATTCAATATACACTACAGCAACACATCCAATTTAATTTCAAACTAAACATCCAATTGAATAAAATTACATGTAAGTTGAATAAACACACCTTATTATTACCATCTTTGTAATTTAAATAATTAGGTGAATAAATCACTATTACAAAGTGAATAAATCTATTGGCCTCTTTGTATTTTCTTCAAAATATAATCTACATAGTACAATCTTTTGGAAAAACATCAAAATCACAGTTTTCTGTTTCCACCATTGGTTTGACTTACAAACTCATAAAAATCGTTATACATCGTCATTGACAATCTGCATTAATTAAGAACTTGTTGATAATTTAACAAACAAGACTAATCTCAATATAGTTTTATTTTTTCCAGGGCTATTTACTGTAACTTTAAATAACTATTTCCACCCAGTGCAACCTGTTGTTTTCCTTATACTTACATTCAAAGTCACGACGACGTATTCAAGAGGGAGAACGTGTTTGGAGAAGGGTGGTGAACTAGAATGAAGTTCATTTATCTATAATCCGATTTCCCTTGTGATCGATGGTTCCATCAACAAATCCATCAAGTTAACTCAGTTACTCTAAAGGTTCCGCCAACACAGTACAACACAACAGACTAAACTTTGTAAGCTTGTTAGGAAATATCGATTCTTAAATGGAATGACCTTTTGAAACACTAGTTTTATAAAATACGGATTTGTCGTAGACAGAAAATACCCCGCTTTTAATATATTTACATAAAAAAAATATAATAGTAACTAAACAGAAGACCAATGGCGTTGCCTAGGTGATTGGCTAAGTAACTATAACCACCAGCTGCCCCACATGCATGGGTGGTACTTTTAATATTAGATTATCTTTGATTTAAAGACTGTTAAACAAGTACGAATTGTATTACACTAATGGTAAGTTGAACGTTTATTACTTATTTTGATCGCTTAGCCATCTTTAAATAAACTGTGTAACATTACCAACCATTAACGGATTTCCTGTTGTCAGGTGACGTGGCTGCATCGCAAGACAGAGTCGATCCACCTGCTGACCGTGGGGAGGAACGCGTACAGCAACGACCAGAGGGTGACTCTCAGCTTCCGCTACCCCAACAACTGGAGACTAGAGATAGTGTTCGTCACCAGGAGAGACGAGGGGTTGTATGAGTGCCAGGTGGCCACCTTCCTCCCAAGGTCAAACAGGTCTTTCCTCAAGGTCACAGGTGAGGACGACCTCTAGTCAAATAATTTATATTTCAGATTTGAAATGTGGCAATACAATCTCTTGGAATTCGTCCTTAACTAGTGTAAACAGTAATCAGTGGAAGGATAAGAAAGGCAAACGTGTTTATTTCTGACTGAATACGCGAAAAGAAGGAGGTTATACAATTAGAACAGTGCCGGTTCTCTTTTAACATTTCAAATACAGGATTTTTTTTAATGCAACCAGACTTTCAAACTTTAGTAAGTCATTCTTTACGACCGCTATAAGGTCGTAAATTGAATCATTGGTTTGATTAGTTCAATACCTATCAGATTGTAATAAGCGCAATCATAGTTGTTAGCAAAGATCAAAGTGTGCTTATTTTTGAAGAACGCTTAAGAGCAAGATAACATTTTGTCAATATGCGCTTAAGATCAAGTATTCAGGCGTTAGTAGGCATCTTTTTGTTGTTTTAAAATTCTGAAAGTTTTTAGAGAATTTTTAATCCAACCATAACATTGTCCACCACTTCTTCATTCAGTACAGTCCGTCTGTTATGTTTTCCGTTCCTTACAGAACCTATTTGTTAAACTTTTAACAAACCTGTGAATTTTAGAAGTGTTTGAATATAACACCTGTAAAATTTACCCCAATTCCTCTTGACAAAAGGAAATTATCCTTTCTTAAATGTTCAACAAGCACGCTTTAATCTTTGCTAAAACCATGATTGTGTTTATTTTATAAAAAATCAAATTAGCAAACTAAAACCACTATATTACTGCAACAACACATACAATATGACGCATATTGAAGTGAACAAACCACCAATTATAAATTTACGACATTATAGCACCTGTAAAAATGACTTACTAAAGTTTGAAAGTTAGGTGTTTAAAAACACCCTGTATAATAAAGGACTTTATACAAATCTTGTTATAAACGCTGTTAGTTATAACAAGATTTCCTTATTTCCTTAGCGCTTAGTCTGGTGTGTTACACCTGTAAATTGATTGCTTGTGAGTATGTACTCTGTATTAACAAATTAAGCGTTTTCTAAATATACTTTTAACATAAAAGACGAGTATACTGTAAAAGTCCGTATTACAATAATAACTTGGATGGCTACAGCCACAGGTTTCCCTAGATTCAACAGATACATAAACATGCTAACATATGGGTTGAGGTACACGGAACAGTACAAGACAGAGTCGATCCACCTGCTGACCGTGGGGAGGAACGCGTACAGCAACGACCAGAGGGTGACTCTCAGCTTCCGCTACCCCAACAACTGGAGACTAGAGATAGTGTTCGTCACCAGGAGAGACGAGGGGTTGTATGAGTGCCAGGTGGCCACCTTCCCTCCCAAGGTCAAACAGGTCTTCCTCAAGGTCACAGGTGAGGACGACCTCTAGTCAGAAATAATTTATATTTCAGATTTGAAATGTATAAAGTAATACAATCTAGTTGAATTCGTCCTTAACTAGTGTAAACAGTAATCAGTGGAAGGATAAGAAAGGCAAACGTGTTTATTTCTGACTGAATACGCGAAAAGAAGGAGGTTATACAATTAGAACAGTGCCGGTTCTCTTTTAACATTTCAAATACAGGATTTTTTTAATGCAACCAGACTTTCAAACTTTAGTAAGTCATTCTTTACGACCGCTATAAGGTCAAAAAATCATTGGTTTGATTAGTTCAATACCTATCAGATTGTAAAATAAGCGCAATCATAGTTGTTAGCAAAGATCAAAGTGTGCTTATTTTTGAAGAACGCTTAAGAGCAAGATAACATTTTTTGTCAATATGCGCTTAAGATCAAGTATTCAGGCGTTAGTAGGCCATCTGCTTTTGTTGTTTTAAAATTCTGAAAGTTTTTTTAGGAGATTTTAATCCAACCATAACATTGTCCACCACTTCTTCATTCAGTACAGTCCGTCTTCTGTTATGTTATCCGTTCCTTACAGAACCTATTTTGTTAAACTTTTTAACAAACCTGTGAATTTTAGAAGTGTTTGGAATATTAACACCTGTAAATTTTACCCTAAATTCCTCTTGACAAAAGGAAATTATCCTTTTCTTAAATGTTCAACAATAAGCACGCTTTAATCTTTGCTAAAAACCATGATTGTGTTTATTTTATAATAAAATCAAATTAGCAAACTAAAACCACTCTATTACTGCAACAACACATACCGTATGACGCATATTGAAGTGAACAAACCAATTATACAATTTACGACCTTATAGCACCTGTAAAAAATGACTTACTAAAGTTTGAAAGTTGGGTTGCGTTAAAAAACACCCTGTATAATAAAGGACTTCTTATACAAATCTTGTTATAAAACGCTGTTAGTTATAACAAGATTTCCTTATTTCCTTAGCGCTTAGTCTGGTGTGTTACACCTGTAAATTGATTGCTTGTGAGTATGTACTCTGTATTAACAAATTAAGCGTTTTCTAAATATACTTTTAACATAAAAGACGAGTATACTGTAAAAGTCCGTATTACAATAATAACTTGGATGGCTACAGCCACAGGTTTCCCTAGATTCAACAGATACATAAACATGCTAACATATGGGTTGAGGTACACGGAACAGTACAAGATAAAGCCATCTAAAACCAGACTTCCAGGGAGAGAACGGCACCCAGGGCAACACTATGTCTCTTGTTTACATGCATGCACTTTGTTCTTATACAGGTTAAGTCAACACAATGTGGAGAATATGAACTATGTATCTTGTTTTTTACTCAGAGTAAAGGTATTCTGTTAACCTCGCAAACAAAGGAGAACATGTTTATTGGGAACAGCGTGGTTTGACTTTTCAAAATATCCATCTTCAGTTGTTTAAGTTAAGTAATTTTGTAGAGAACTATTTGCTGTTTAAGACAGAGTGATGAGTCAGCATCACATTCTCGTACATAAGACTTACTTCAAAAGTAATGAATCAGTGAATAATACATTGGATTCTTTCGTCAGGTATTTTATTACTCTGATCAACATGGCGTCGTTCTATATCTAAATACGTTATTATGATCAGCCTATGACTTCAGAGAACCTGAAAACAACGGCTTCTGTTCAAGTAATGAGATTTTATTCAATGCTGATCCTTCCCTAGCGATGTTTTTAGGGGTTTTGTACGTCTTGTAAGGTATTTTATTTTCCGAGTTCTCTGAGGTTATTGATCACCTTTTTACCTTTCTAGTTTGGAATTATTTTAATATCGATCAATATTGAAGAGCTTCAAAACAACACGCTTAGATTATCCAGTTTAAACGTGAAAACCTGGCAGCAAACAGATGATAAATAAACTGAGTGAATGGTAAAGTTCATTTCAGTGAGCTCAGCATCATGGTGAAATAAATATACAATCACACATTGCTATCAATACAATGATCTAAGTTAAGTACGCCTGGCAGCCTTCCACACACAGGAAACTGATGCCGGATATTGTATTGTGTGTTTATTTGCTTTTATTTCCGATTCATTTGAGTACTTTGGAAACTATATGATAATAATTGTCATTTGAATTATTCCTTTATCAATCACATGAAGGCCTGGTACAATCACGCGAAACTTGTACGTTTACGTAAAATTTGCGGCCTGAACTTGTGTCTATACTTGCATCGTCCTTCCAAACCCTAGGTTATATTTATCAACAGTACCGACAATTCGTTGAAATTGACGTAGTTTATGACGTAGTTATTACAGTGAGTTACTGTAAACAAATTCTTTTTGGTTTTTGTATCAATTTTGTCCCTCTTGTTGTAATTCAATGATTGATTAGATAAATAATACACAACATTGCAGATAGCCAACTACTGAACCATACATTAACTATAATTAAATAAATAAGACAAGTTCAAGTTCGTATATATATATATATGGCTCGTCCATCACTTCCAGTGTGATAGATGGGGAGATAATTCGTCAACGTAATTAATTTCAAGCCGGATAATGAATTGATCCTCTACCTCAGAGGGGTTCCTCCTGTCAAAGTTTAACATGGTAAATCAGCATTTGTTTTGTCATCTCATATTTTTGGAAGAAAACGTGTGTTGAAGTAATAACTTATATCTTTAACTTCTTGTATGTATTAACTAAAGCGACCTTTATATCGATTTTACGTTTGTGTTTCAAAAGTTATTAATTAAATTTAAAACCGATTTTCACCAAGTCTTTTTACATGCAGTTTTAAACAACCAGCAACTTATTTATATGTTTATAACTGTATATAACTTGATTATTAAAATATTGTTATTTTATTATTGATTTATTTAATTACTCATCGTTTGGTAACAATCGATTAGGGTCTTCGCCATGTTTAATGTAGTTTTAATATCTGACAATTATCACAAGATGTAATTTTCAATTTGAAGAAATAGGCAGATGAAGATGGAATATAAGCATCGTTTATAACTAACCAAAACTATTGGTGCCAGACAAAACGATCCAAAATTGACACCTTAAGGCAAGTACAAATTAATAACTAGCGCTATATTTTATAAGTGAACGCTCCAGTAAAACCAAACATTTAGAACTTTTTATCAAGTATGAACAAAATATATTACAACGGGAGTCTGTATATAAGCACACATTTTTGCAGATGCATTCATCAGGACCGGGGCAACCACAGAACTACGCCATATCACGTTTAGCGAGACAATGGTTAATATACACTACATTGTGGTGAATGCGGAGAGATGATGTACACCATGGCCAACGCGATACATTGTCGGTCATATTTATGTGGTCGAGTGCAACAATGTCGTTGCAAAAGGTAACAAGGGGCGGTTATTATGGATTGCATGCGATTTTGGAGTCACCTATTTGGATGATAACCGTGAACGGAAAATGTACAGGTTTTCCACTAAAGATAATGCGAGAATATAACAATGCAAAGGAAGTCTGCATTCATTTTTTTACTCAGTAAAATGTAATAATTCTAAATATTGATCTCGGTGATGGTCTAATCAGGTAGTAGGATCGGTAAGATATACCGGAATAATTTAAGCTCATTCCATCAGGGTAAAAATAGTATAATATACTTTCAGCCAGGTTATGACATACGTAAATTGCATACAAACAAATCTAAATACTGATTACAGTTTCAATTAATAATAATCGTTTATTGTCGTTTACAATAACAGTTGTGTGACAAAAAAGAAGATTAAAAGTAAGTATTACATTATTTAATTTTCCCAGTTGTAGGACCATGTATTATTACAAGTTACCTTTTGGTGCCTGTAGATCCTACTGTAGATTCTTCTAACAGATGTACATTTCGGGACTGGGGTGTCCCATCATCGGTGTACCTTCTCTATTCTAACACACTATTGTTCATTATATTAAAAATATTTACACTATATACACACACCACGGTCACTTAGTTTGTCTCGCGGGATGTCACACGCGGAACTCGCGCGGGCCGTACACTACGTAACGCAATTGGGCCGCATTTCGGGATGATAGGACACCCCAGTCCCGAAATGTACATCTGTTAGAAGAATCTACAGTAGGATCTACAGGCACCAAACAGTAACTTGTAAAAGTAAGTAACGCAAAATCACCACCAAAATACTGACAAAGGTCGACATTAATATCATTAAACTATTAATACTCTTATTAAACCAATAATACTACAAATCGAGGTTTTTATTGGCCCATAAATTCACTTACACTATAAATAATATGTTCAACTAAATAATGTTTGAGCCTAGTCTTAAAAGTGTTCAAATGTTGTGTATTGTTTAATTTTTCTTCGAGGTTGTTATATAATTTTACTCTCATTTAGTCATAATATCTCCATTATAATTTTAGAATATTAAATATACATAAAAAACCAGGAACAAAGAGCGAATTGTGGCTTTGCCTGAGTAATTGAGATGGAAGGATTGTTTGGGAAGCTACACTGCGTAGCCAGCCTACGTGATCAGCATCTCCACAACCCCACACCAACCCCAGGGGTAGTTGTGCTCTACACTGCTGGTGAAACTCAGAATCATACTTTGTATTATTTATCATATACTACTAGAGTCCGAATTAAATTTAATTCAAAATAGAATGTGTGATTCCATAGATACAATATTACTGAAAAACGTAAGGTCTTAATGGGATTTCAAAATATTTAGACCTTGAAAAAATTAAATTAATACATGAAACACTCTTTTGAAACCAATGGCAAGACAACTATCTAACTGGGACCCACGTCAGTCCATGAACAGCAGTCTATGAATGCTTACTTTCTCAAACAGGTGTTCATATCATCAACACATTACCAAATTCGTTTGAAAGCGCACAAGTGCAAGGCATTAGCGGATCCGTGGCGGATTAGTATCGCGCACGACTCCGGAGTTATCACTCCGGTGACGCGGGCTCGATCCCCGCAGTCACCACTTACAATTATTAAATGTGACGAGTGTGGTGACGCTAGGGAAAGGTCGAGGTTGAGTGGTAGAGAGTACTTTGTAGTCCTAACTTCGCCTCGTTAAACAAGACAAACTTTACCTTTTTTAGGCATTTACGCGTCTAACAATGTGTTGTTCACTCAAGCTTTTGAGAACATAGACAAGTTTACGGCGTTCAGTTGGGATACCTTGTAATTGGCTGACCGACTAGGGAATATAGTGGTATAATGCAAATGAATGAGAAAACCCGAAATTGAAAGGGACTTAGATTTGAGATTGAATATAAAATTAATGTCCCCAATCAACTTGTCTGACGACTGCCATGCATTGTAGAATAATTTGCAATAAAGATTTATTCATTTACATTTGAGATAATCTAATACTAACCCGGCTCTAAGTATGTTTGAAGAATAAAAGACCTTTGTTTATGTGTGTTGTTGTTATCAGATGTTTCAGCTTCCCCGCCATTTACCAATTTCTCATCCATCTTTCTTTGATCTAACAATACAGTATACCGCCCAACCGTTTGTGTGACTTCCAGATCGAACTAAAAACTAGAAACAGTTTGATTCCATACTATTTGCACTAACTTGGATATAGATTGGCCCAAAATAATAAAACAATAATTAAATATTTATAAATAGGGGGTTTTCAGACAAAATATTTGATTATGTGATTCCTCATACTGTGATATGCCACTTTTTATCTTTGGCTGGGGTAAACTATTCTGGTTTGTGACATTTCTTCAAGTGTATTGAACTTATTCTGTAAGTTTTCTGATTTGATAAACTGATCTTGGTTTGGAGATTTCTTTGACAATTTTCCTTTTCTCCTCAATTTGAATAACTTATGTTTACACCAATGAATATCAACATTATGAAGACACTGTCTTTCGTTTTCTATTTAAAACAAATATAATAGAATTAAAGAAATGATAAGAAGAGTAAGAGAGTCATTACTAATTCAACAAATAATTCATTGAAATTAGGAAAAAGGGAATATTTTCAAGAACATTTTTAGAAATGGGAGCTTATATGAAATATTACCGTTAACAGACATTTCTATTGACTTATTAAATTCCATTTTACTTCATTTATGATATTTCGCCGACCATTTTAATCAATTATTTGTATACAATATTAGATAAGGAGACGAATGCAACATAATAGAGCAATGTGTTCCAAATAATTATGAACATACGATTTTTAGACGAATAATTACGAGGAGATTTATTACCTACTATGTTTGGTGAACGCACGTGTTTTGATCTTTACTAGGTATTGACTTACAGAATACGAAAAACCTATCTCAAACGAATAAACGTCAGTATTTTAACGTCAGAATCAACTTCAATGAAACTAGTCTAAATCTTACCGTTGACATTTTTAACTGTTGGAAATCAAATATAAACGTTAAATTTAAACTGATTGAACGGATGGATGAAACACTGTTTTCATTTTACATTTACAATATAAAAACTATATTAAATCTATTGTCTCCTGAATTATGGAACTCTCTGACACTTCTTTCTGAACAATTACTTCACGTAAGTCTCGGAGTGGAAATGCTTCGGTTTTGTGGTGGGATAAAGTTTAATTGCTCCGTAACTTTGGGAGTGGTTGAGGTTTGACTTTCTCGAACCTGTTCAATTTGCCAATAGTTCCTTGGTAATTGGCCTTCGGATTTAGCTGACCCATACTGAAACTGTTTGGGGGAATAATCAAGATACATCGTACTATATATTTAGATATATTAAGTGGAAATATATAGTTAAGTTAACTGCATGTTACTGCAAATTACAGTTAAGTTTAATGCCACACTTTTCTACTACTACCATGGTTTTACGTACTATGGTTTTAGAAAGTGTGGCGTACGCTTTACCTATGAACCACCTAAATGCTTTATCTAAGAAGTTAAATCTACAGACTGTTTAATCTGAGGTGAGTTTTATATATCCCCACCTTAACTTTTGAAAGAGGAAATTTTTGAAAAACACTTTGGAATGTTTTTATAGGGTCCTGAAGTTTCTTTTGACGTACTATTCGTTAACCATCCCACCCAAAAACCGGGGGGAGGGCCTTCCTAATTCTTTAAAATACGAACCTCTCCCTTGGGACACCTTATTTGAAAGGGTATAAAAACACAAACTCATTGATACCATTAAAAATATTTACGACGTTCCTATAAAAAATGGCCGCTCAAAACGTTTTTCATTTTTTAAGCAGGGAAATAGACGCTGTTGCTATATTTTCACATTTTGAAAAAAGTATGGATTTAGTCTTTGGGCACTAAAGGTTTTAAAATGACATGTTACAACACAAATCTTTCAAACTTGAAAACTGACAAATTTTGAAAAGGGGCAGTTTTCAAACGTTTGCAAAATTTATCTTGAAACATGTCATTTTAAAGCTTTATACCCAAAACTAACTTATGTAAAATACTATCAAATCTTTAAAAATATAGCGACAGCGTCAATTTATCTGCTTAAAAAAAACGTTTTGAGCCCCTAAATACAGAAACTTCGTAATTTGTTAATGTGTATCAATGAGTTATTAAACTTTAATAAGGTGTCAAAATGGGGTGGGGTTCGTATTTAAAACCTAACTGGGCCTCCCCATGTATTTGGGTGGGGGTGACGAAACGTCAAAAGAAACTTCAAGCTTACAAACATTCCCCAAGGTTTTTCAAAGTGCTTCTTCTTTCAAAAAGAGATAGGTAGATATAAATCTGTTTAAGCCTACATTGCATTTTTATGATAAGAAGAAATAATTCTCGTTAGGTTGTTTTAAATGTTAAATCAAGTTTCCTCACTCCCTGCCACCTATGTATTTTAAGAACACTAAAAATAGTGTTCTAAATTATTTTTTAAGATTTCCTAACTTTAAGTGATTATTACATTATTATCAGAAAGGCCCCCTACAGTGTCTCTAGTCCTCTTCCTACAGTATTTCTAACCTGGAGTACAAAGACTACCCCACTATCTCAATCATAACAAAAACTGTTTATATAGCATTTAACTTTTAGTTAGAACCAAAACTCCTTGTAGTTTGAAGTTATGTATTCTATATCCTAAAGTAATTTTCGACAAAATACTGGATTTGGGCGGTGGGCAGTATTGTATCGCGTGATTGGATCACGTTGCTCGCCCAGTGAGAGATCCTAATTCAATTTCCGGCAAAGGTCTTAGTTTGTGTTGTTCCTTTTTAAACTAACAAGGCGAACAAGTTTCTGAACTTGTAAGTCATTACTTCTACAATGCTCTTAAGACGGATAAAAGAGATTTCATTGTGTCGAAAGTATTTTCCTGCAATTATTGGAACATACGACTTCCTTGCTTGACGACGGTTCTCAAATGATAAGGAATGAAATTAGCAAAATAATTAAAACACTGCAATTATTCATGAACCGAAAAATGTTTGTTTTTATTTCATCAAGACGAAGGAATGTACAAACATTTCTAAGAAATCTTGTATAAATTTACCTTACTTTTTCAATATGCTAGATCAGGAAAAGGTTGTATAGTTTTGTAAAATGGCGCTATCAGATTCTATTGCGTATGACCCATACTGAAACTGTTTGGGGAATAATCAAGATACATCGTACTATATATTTAGATATATTAAGTAAATATATAGTTAAAGACTGCATAAAGTACTGCAAATTACAGTTAAGTTTAATGCCACAATTTTTTTCTAAACCATATTAGGTACGGGTACGTACATTTAATTAAATATTCAATATGCAAACCGGTACTATGGTTTAGAAAGTGTGGCATTAAACTTGCCTGTAATTTTCAGTAACATGCAGTTTAATCTACAAGAGCTGTTTAATCTGAGGGTGAGTTTTATATATCCCCACCTTAACTTTTGAAAGAGGAAAATTTTTGAAAAACACTTTGGAATGTTTTTATAGGGTCCTGAAGTTTTTTTTGACGTACTATTCGTTAACCCTCCCCACCAAAAACCGGGGGGAGGGCCTTCCTAATTCTTTAAAATACGAACCTCTCCCTTGGGACACCTCATTTGAAAGGGAAAACACAAACTCATTGATACCATTAAAAATATTTACGACGTTCCTATAAAAAATGGCCGCTCAAAACGTTTTTCATTTTTTAAGCAGGGAAATAGACGCTGTTGCTATATTTTCACAATTTTGAAAAAAGTATGGATTTAGTCTTTGGGTACTAAAAAATGTTTTACAAGACAAATCAAACTTGAAAACTGACAAATTTTGAAAAGGGGCAGTTTTCAAAGGTTTGCAAAATTTATCTTGAAACATGTCATTTTAAAGCTTTGTGTACCCAAAAACTAACTATTAAAATCTTTAAAAATATAGCGACAGCGTCAATTTATCTGCTTAAAAATGAAAACGTTTTGAGCCACCATTTTGTACAGGAACTTCGTAATTTATGTTAATGGTATCAATGAGTTTGTGTTTTTATACCCATTTTAATAAGGTGTCAAAATGGGGTGGGGTTCGTATTTAAAAAACCTATGGGCCCTCCCCCCCGGTATTTGGGTGGGGGTGGGTGACGAAAAGTACGTCAAAAGAAACTTCAGAAACCTACAAACATTCCCCAAAGGGTTTTTCAAAATGCTTCTTCTTTCAAAAGTTAAGGTAGGGGGGAAATATAACACTCATCCTGTTTAAAGCCTACATTGCATTTTATGGTTAGAAAGAAAATAATTCTCGTTAGGTTGTTTTAAATGTTAAATCAAGTTTCCTCTACTCCCTGCCACCTATTTATTTTAAAGAACACTAAAAATAATGTTCTAAATTATTTTTAAGATTTCCTAACTTTAAGTGATCATTATACAGCAAAAGCCCCTACAGTGTCTCTAGTCCTCTTCCTACAGTATTTCTAACCTGGAGTACAAAGACTACCCCACTATCTCAATCATAACAAAAACTGTTTATATAGCGTTTAACTTTTAGTTAGAACCAAAACTCAAATGCCTTTTATAGTTTGAAGTTATGTATTCTATATCCTAAAGTAATTTTCGACAAAATACTGGATTTGGGCGGTGGGCAGTATTGTATCGCGTGATTGGATCACGTTGCTCGCCCAGTGAGAGATCCTAATTCAATTTCCGGCAAAGGTCTTAGTTTGTGTTGTTCCTTTTTAAACTAACAAGGCGAACAAGTTTCTGAACTTGTAAGTCATTACTTCTACAATGCTCTTAAGACGGATAAAAGAGATTTTCATTGTGTCCCAGAAAGTATTTTCCTGCAATAATTGGAACATACGACTTCCTTGCGCCTGACGACGGTTCTCAAATGATAAGTAATGAAATTAGTTGTGCAAAATAATTGAAACACTACAATTATTCATGAACCGAAACAGTTTTGTTTTTTATCTCACCAAGGCGAAGGAATGTACAAACATTTCTAAGAAATAAATTGCTACTAAATTTACTTTACTTTTCATATGCTAGATCATGAAAAGGTTTGTATAATTTTGTAAAATGTCGCTATCAGATTCTATTGCGTCTTGACCAATCAATACTGATCATTTTAGGGTGTACTATGTTAAAAGATAAGAGTAATTGATTGATAAGTACAAACATTTTATCACCGTATTTTCTTTAATAAGATATATATTAAGAAACTTTATACTAAAAATAAAATGATTAAATTTGTCAAATTTAATAACTTTAAGTTAATTTTTCATTAGTTTTTTAATGGTAAATAATTTGGAAAAATACCTAGCAAGGTTTCTTTAAATTGGTCGGAAATGTCCCAAAACCTGTTTTGATTGTTTTGTTAATTTTGTTATTGACATTTTAAAACGTCTTACATCACATAAAAGTCAACATTAAATTGAAATTCCCGTATTACACCCTTAATACACCCTAATACCTTGTATAGCAGCACGGTTGTTATATTTTTGAATGGCAGTGTACTCAGCACCACTACCTCTCCTAAAGCCTTTAATCGATTCAAAAAAGCGTTACAAAATTCAATTATCAAAGTTATGACGAAAAAGGCCAAACATACCTCCAAGAAGTTCTTGAAGTGCTATAGGCAGTTTGTAATCACTGTTTCGTCTACCATTTTTCCTCGTTGACACAAAAAACTGATAATGTAACGTTATATGAATGGTAATACATGAAAACGAGAGGTTAGTTCACACGAACTAAACTTTACATTGGATGTGAAAGCACTCAAGTATCGATTGCTGATAACAACTTTGTTCCGCGTAACCGCAAACCCGTTAAAGGCAAAGTAACTGCTCTTCTAACGCACTGAGTTTGCCAATTTGTTTCAGTAACTTTTCAGACACTTCAAAGTGTCACTTTGTAATCATTCCACCTGCATTCAAGCACTTTTTAGCCAATGGTTAAGCTTTTACAAGAACTTTGATAGCCAATAGTTTTTACTAACAAGACTTTCAAACCTTTACTTTTACGAAATGCATCACATAGCTGCTACGGTATAAATGTAGATCAACGATACACTATACAAGTATAGAGGCTTTTTCTAAAATAAAGGAATATGTTTTAGTTTCTAAATGCAAATATATTACCATAGAAATTTTTAATGTATTTTCTATGAAGTATAAACATAAAATAGTTAATAAAGCTTTACCGTAATTTAGTAGACTAAACTCTATCTGATTGTGTATATTTTGTATTTTCACCTTCGGCACTACCACTTGTAGAATACAAAGTCTTAATAGCGGCTCTGATTTATTTAAAAACTACTACTACGTTTCGGGTGGTCGGGAAACCCGTTTTCAAGAGCTAAACTAATATACTTAGATAGTTTAGATTTATTTATATAGGAGAAGTTTTTCTCCTGAAGTGGCTAAAAGCTTGAATTATTTTCTTGTAAATACTAACACGTTCTTGATGTAGCTATAAACTTTAGGTATTTTTGTTATGCTAAAACATACATTCATCTAATGTCATAGAACGTAGTGTCACGGTAATTAAAACAATGAAATGCAGGTAGGCCTATTTAAAACGTTGTGTTACATCTAATACTAAGGGTAAGAAATAAAAGAATGCTTAACGGTCGATTGTTCATCGATCAAAGTAAACCAATCTCACAGAAGACTGATTTCAAGGGGACAGGTGAGAGCAAAGTTTAAATTACTTGAAGTTTAAGTGTCTGGATTAAAGTTGTTTTCGATTCAAAACCATAACAAAAACTAAAGTTTCGACTCTTTGGAAAAAGTGCATTACCCTTATATTACATTACGTGTGATGGTGGTCTTAATTAGAACAAAAAGATTATTTTTGAAATTAAACGTATTGTTTAAAAGTGTATATTATAAACTATTCAAAATTTATCAATTTGAAAATAATACACATAGTATCATTGTAAATTGCTTTAGTGTTAACTGTTATTATAAGATACCACTATTCAATCAATATATAAGTATAGGGCATTAGGAAAATAATCCAGTAAAAGATATTTTGTGATGAGGCTTCTGAGACAACTATGTTTTGGTAATCATTGTAGAACTACGACTTCCTAGACAAGCGCTGACTGCTGATTTCTGGTGAACTCACTAGAAGGACACTCCCTTATAAATACATTGAAACTAAAGTTTACCGTCATATTAGGGTCAATGTTTCCTTGGGAGCCATAGCAAATAATAATTGAGGATATACCATAAAAAGTGACAGTATTACAACAAAGAAACAAAAGAAACATGTGCTTATTACGTTTATACAATAAGTTATTAATAAGGTTTTTTTAATTACGGTTCCCATTTACGATTTTCAGTTCTAAAAACAAACACCGTTGCGTTTATTGCAAAGCGTTATTTTGTAAGAGTTGATTAAACATATAACTTGCAGTTAAATATGTTACAGTTTACTAAAAAGTAGTTTTATCCAAGAAAGTCAGTTGACATGTTAAAGCCAGTTTCGAAAAGTATTTTGTTTTTAAGTCCAAGGTAATGTAAAAACCATGAATAATGAGTATTTTTATTATTTTCACACTTCTTGTTTGTGGATTTCATCAACAATTTTCGTATATGATCACAAGAAGTAGACGATTGTAAACATAAAAAGTTTTCGGTGACGAAAACTGCTCAGTAGGCGAAGGTGGGTAAAGTGAACGTAAACATTTACCTTTATCAGTTTGACGTTATTTCTTATTCATGTCAGCCTGGAGACCTCTTTCTGCTTCAAGGAAGCCACAGAGCCTTGGGTAAGGTCAACATCTTCAAACGAGCTTCAGATATGCATTACATAAATGGTTGTCTGATACATAGCCACAGTTAGCTTGTTTTGACGCTTGTTATCTCTGTCAAATAGTCACTTTTAGGCTATCAAAGGAATTAACTTCAATTAGGTCCTAAAATATGGATTTGCAATTTTATCACATTTAGAATTTACTCCCGTTAAATATAGAATTCTGCTCAGTTGTTAATAAATAATTGTAGTATTTTATATATGGGAAGTCCTGGTTCTACCTATTTTGATCAGTTTGTTTTAAATCGTGTTGCATTAAGATATTTTTGGTTTCAGTTCACTCTTTAGTAGCATTTATTTGTAAATACTTAGAGTCAATATCACCCCTTATTTTCTTATATCACTCAAGTTACGTACCTAAAACCACATGATATAGTGTGACTATATAGTTAAAGTGTCGGTTTATATTGTAAAATTAAGTTAAAATAATAGTTTCAAAAGACGGTTAAGGAATCGTGTCAATAATTATTCAAAATTACGGGTTTACTAAAAATCTATAGTCACTACATTTTATAACTTATTTCCTAGGTCTTGAAACTTGAACGTGTAGTTTTTTAATTAACATCTTGATATGAACTATTTTAATATTACGTATATAATTTTGTCCGTAAAGAAATGCAGTGTTTTTCAATAATGGTAGTTGTATGTAATGATGTACTGTGTTACGTAAATGTATAGATGTACCAAGTAAATATCATCTCTTTATTTCTTCTAACAGCAAGTATCTATGTTACACTCAAATGGGGTGATTGTATGCTTACTTTAGTGTAGAGAAAAACTGTTTCTTCTCCACCACAACAATGTTATTTTATTGTATTGTCCAGCTACTTACTTGATATCTATTGTGTTTATTGTGTTGTTGGCAAACATATGTTCAAAGCGGTTTCAGTACCAGCTGTTGGAAACAAAGCTTTGATTTAGAAATCACACTTTTTCCCTTTAAAACGCTGTGCAATAAGCTAACGAAAAAATTTCGGTGGCAACAAGATAGGTACGATTTTACCTCGTTCTAATATTTTGTTACTGGTTTGAGTTTTCTATTCTCAACGTAGTTTGATATCTACTATAATAGAGATTAATTCAAACGGTGTTTTGAGCCCATAGTTAGGTTTCGAAATGAAAAATTCCATTTTTTATGTATTTTTAATAATGTGTATTTATTCTAAACCAATTTAATAGTACCTTGTTGAAAAGCTCTTTACGATTTTACTAGACCTTTTCAGTATCTTGCAAACTAAACTGTTAGCAGCTACTACTCTCAGTGAAATACTATTCACATTGCAAACCCTAATTGGAAACTACATGGCAAAACAAATTTTTAAGGGTTCTTTAAGTTTTATTTATTGAACAACCGAGGCTTTGTAAAACATTTCTGATTTACTGTTGAGACAAGAAGTGGAGCAAACTCCAAGACCACTTTAAAACGTTCAGTAAGATACGTGTTTAAAAAACATAGGCATATTTGAAAACTGAATACTGATGAATTATTAAAGTAGAAAACCCCGGTATATTTTATACAATACAATATTTTAGTAAAATGTAATTGTATGTTAAAATGCGTAAAAGGAGCCAACAACTTTCCTACTATTGCATGAAAACCAGTCCAAATTAACTTTTAGCTTGATAGGTAAGTTTATTTTGTCGCTGTAAATATCGTCTGTTTCCTGAGGGAAATAACCAACTCTGCTCCTGATGATAAAACTACTCTTGAGATCTTTGGTTGCCGTCTGGGGAGAAGAGACAATCCTGACATTAATAAACAAACCTTCCAATCTATTCTGCGACGTAGATCCCTTTACACAGAATAGGAGGTATTTCCTATAATACACAGGAGGTAAACGGAGGGGGGGATATTCACAGGACGTATACGTAAAGTACCTATATGTTGGTACACCATGTGTCCAAAAGGTGACCTTGCCCTTCCCTTAACCTTTGAACGAATGAACATTTTGAACGTGCTTTAGGATCATGTAACAACTATGATATATACAGAAATTCATCCCATGATAACACCATTTCTTGGATAATTTCATTTAAGTATAATTTAATACTGCGTGAATAACTTTTATTTAGTTTTAAATAGAAATTAATACACAACAGACCAAGTTTTAAGAGTTAAAAGAGGACTTTGGAATTATTGATGTATGATTATATTTTGTATGAGAGGTAGAAAGAACTTAGTTTTAGGATTTAAATACAAATAGTGGATTAGGAAATTGTCAAATATCTATGTATGAATATATATGCCCAATTTCGTATCGATTATCGATGACTCTTTCTTTAAAAATAAAAATCATGGTCAGGCTAACCACCTGGCCCCGGTATCTCAACAAAGCAGAATCCCAGGACTTTTATTGTATAGAATATTTAACAAAAAGTAAATCATGTTAAAGTCTTACAATAACAACAAAAATTAAACTAACTATGTGCAGAGTCGATCTCCCAGGAGGAAGTACACAAGAATCTTCTGTTTCTCTTCTGTTTTTGGCGCGGACCATATTCTCGCCTCTTCCATGTTTTCATGAGTCCGTTCCATTGTAACCACGGTGGTCCACTATCCCATGGGTTGTCGTTGTTATGGGTAGTTTACGGCAAGTATGTTTCACTTATTTGTACACTTCTTGTTCAGGATAAACAGTTCTTCTCTGCAGTCTCTAGATATTAATATTGAAGTTATTCAGGTCCCAACCCTCTTCGACTAGATTTACATTTTTTTATTTGTTTTAATTAAGTTTGCTGAGACGACATAAGAACATCTTATGTATTCTAACAAGAACATTGGTATTCTGAATTTTCTGAACGCAGTTGTGTTTAAATTATCTTATTTTAGCGTTAAGTAGTAAAGTGGTATTGGCCTCTGAAATACATCAACATTTAGTATCTTCATTTTAATTTCAAACTAATGTTTCATTAAACCTGTCTCAATACAAATATGAGTATAAATCCGGGAGGCCAAATTTAATAGTTAACATATTTATATGTGTATGTCATGTGGCTTCTTACTTATAGATGAACTGGAAATTTCAAATGTTGCATGGCTTACTGTGTAATTCCGTTAAAAATAAAGGTTATTTTAAGAGTTTTTCGACTAAAAATAACGACAAATCGAAAGAGTGCTTGAATTACGCTTTTGACTGAACCCTAAACTAGCGCTTGGATCTTGAATTTGACGCAAAATTATTTTCATAATTTCCCTAATTAATGTGTGTGTGTTGTTTTTTTTGTTGTTTTCGTCAAAGGTATTTTGATTTAGAGACTTAACCTAGGATTTAGTTTGTAAAATAACGATAGTTCAATATGGTGAATCATTGAGAGTATCGTTACAAAGACGACTGCTTATCAATAATTACTTTGTACTGTCAATTCCATAAACTCGTTTGTAATATCTAACTTTGAATTTGCTTTGAATAGGTGTAAATAACGCATTATACTGTATATGTGCTTATACTAGCTGCAAATACTTATGAGTGGTTACTCTAATTTACAAAACACTAGAAAATATAGTTGAAGAACGTGGTGGCAAACATAGAATACAATTAAGAGATACGAGCAAACTCATTTGACAAGTTTACTTTATAAAACTTTGCTAGTTACAGAAACAACAAAACCATTTGCATTTCTTTATTTGCTCTTTATCCGTTTAACTCTGCCAAATTAACTAATTAGAGGAACAGCTAAAGGTTTTTATGTGATACAAATGCGGGGGAAAGCAATACATGAAATATAACCTAGGACCTCCAGGACACACTGCGTCAATCAACACTAATAAAAAAACAATTAGGTGCCACTATTTCCAGTCCCAGACGTTTCACTTATTTTTCAATCGAGCATCATCAGTAGGCTTGAGACAGTAGGTTGAGATGACTCTAGCTCCTCTATAAACTTTCTGTCGCAGTCCTACCAATTGCTTCCTTCTTGCGTCAGGTGTCCCAATTGTAGCTGTACGATCGGTATATGTAATGAGGCACAACCATGATTGGGCGAAGCTGCCACTATCAGTCAATAGACGCCGACGTACTTCATAGGACGATTCTCAAAGTGTCTCTGTGCTTTCATTGGCTCAACTAAGGTCTAATTGATCACATATTTAGTCATGTTTATAACTGGCTGCTAGGTTCTGAGATGTATGTAACTATCACTGTGGTTGAAATTGTTTTCTTTTCTTTTGCAGATTTCTATTGACGCTCTTATGAACATCGGATAGTAGTATGATCCTTTGGAATCGGTACGACAAGTCCCTATCGGCTGACAGCCAGTTAGAAACAATATTAAACAACTAGAGCGCAGTTGAGCCAATGGGGGTGCAGAGACACCTTGAGGATTGTCCAATGAAGTACGTCGGCGTCTACTGGTTGGTAGCGGCAGCTGCGCCCAATAGTGCTCGCTACGCCTCATTACGTACGATAAGATACAGTCACCTCAACCAATCTCAGCAAGTCTCCTAAAGATGTTCGATTGCAAAACAAGCAAATTATTCGGCTTTGTAAATAGGGTAAATAGTTTATTTCTGCGGTCTGTACCGGAAGTTGTAGAAGATTATCGCGACGATTAAGCCTAATAAATAAAACACATTTACCGGTAGAAAATGGCCATAAGTTTTAAGTTATTGGGTTTGTGTTGTCATTTTCACACTCACCTTTCTAAGACTACATTAATTTTATGTACTAGAAACATACGTGTAAAGTATGGAAGCTGTTGACAAAGAGCTGTGATGTGATACGTATAAAGGCTGATCCTTGAGTAAAGCTACAAAGAGTAGTCTCACATTGTGCAGACAGGGCTTTATGTATTCATCACACGTCTAAAACGAACCACACAATTCTCATTGTCAAAACACCGAGCTTGTACTGGAAGTTTACATTTGGTGACAGTAGATTTTGTAGACAGCTTTAATAGTTAAATTTTTTGTTAAATAAGTTATCTGTAAACATTCTAACATAACGGTAAAATGTAAATAATGTATAGTTTAACAAACTATGTCAAAATTTAGCTTTACTGTCTAAAAGACTGCCGACAGATCTAAAGTTTTGTGAAATAATAATGTAAATTATTTTACTGAAGAATACATACATGTTTTGTGCTAGTTACAAAATTTAAAAAAATAACAGCTTAGTTAATGAAGTTAATACGCACATTCTTATACAAACCTTTTCAGATAAACTTTCGTGTGTGTCGATTATATTAAGCATTTCTTGAAGAACTGAACCACACACCGTATAGATAAACAATGGCAAATCTCAATTCGACAAAATATTGAATATACAAAATATTTGCTATAGGTAATAAATAAACACCCATACCTCTTTCAGACCTCCTGTGTATAATATATCATGTTATATACATGTAAAACCCGAAGTGGTTTCAGTAAAAATATAAAAAAGGTGTTGAGAAAATATTCTGCTATAAGTACTAAAAAAACACCCACACCTCTTCAAACTCACAATAGTTTATTCGTGGTATGAGTTATACGCATGTAACAACTAAATCGGTTATTATAACCCTTAACAACTGATTGTGGTATAGAATGCATTCAGAGCAAGAACAGTGAACTCATATACATACAGTGTATACAGAGCCACATTTATGTATCAGACAGCTGCTCATGATAAGGGCGTTGGTCTGGGTTGCATGTTGCTGGTTGTGTGATAGAGTTGGCTGCCGTCCAGTCTGCTATCTCTCCACTTTACTCAACTTAAGTATACATTTTAGTTTCGTAAAGAATTTGTTTGTTAATAAACAAATTCATACTCTTAATAGAAGGTGAACGAGTATTTTACCAGGATAAAAGCTATACATTTTAACTTGTGATTGTATTTACCTTCCAAGCTATAAGGAAAATTCTTAGTGTACTATTGATGGGTTTTGAAGATGTAATAGTTGAAATATGTGTAACACATTTCTTTGTCGCAGAAGGATTAGAGTAAACTATGATTAAATCCGATGACACAAGTATTCTGGTCACGTTCACTCCTTTTACCAACTCGTTTTGTCATGACAGGGTCATTACATTAATGAAGCAGACCTTTGATTATTATTACGTTGTATTTATTTTCTTTCTGTGAAACAAGAAACAGATGTATTGGAGTGGTTAGTGCATGAATTTCTCACCGATAAATTTAAGTTGAATCTTTACGCTTTAAATGTTGTATCCTTTTTCAATTAATATTTTGTTGGCATTTTATTAAAAACGTACTTAGTATTAAATGGATGAATTTTCTAAGCAAAAGCCTAAACTTATTCATTCGTGAAAAATATAAAACCATTATACAATGTATACAACCATCACTCGTGTACCTTAACTTGTACCTTAACTTTTACATACATTGAACACGAATAAATACGAGGGTCATCCAGAAAGTAAAGAACGATTGCGCATCACGCGCCGCGCACACCCCTCACCACTACGAGCGCGCGTGCAGCTGCTAGCTACATTCTTCCTCTTCAGTTTGAGTGTAGGTTCGTTGCTGTGTGATTACGCGTCTCGTGTCCACAGTGATTAATAATGGCATCGACAATCGAAAACCCCGCCAAATGTAAAGTGTGAAATTTAAACACTCGAAAAGTCACGGCAACTTTTTTTGGGATCGAAGGGCTTAATCCATGTATTTTATGCCAAGAATAGAAAGACTACAGTCTTGGTGCCGAGTGATTATCACTTATTCCCATGTTTTGGGTAAAAAACAGTAACAAGGAACTCAAAGAAGCTAAGAAATCTTGGCTTATGTTTTGGCAGCAAATGAGTACAACATGGGTACGGAAAAACTGGTCCCACGTTAAAAGCAGTGTCTTAAAATCCATGGCGTTTGCGTAGAAATGTAGAGGAAGGTTCTATGCATTTGTAAATAAGGTTTTGTGTTGATATCTTTATTTTTATTTTACCATGCTACGTTCTTTACTTTCTGGGTGACCCTCGTATTTGGAACAGAACCAAATAAACACACACATGAACAAAATAGAGTTATCAAAATAGTAAATAGTCAAACTTTTAATTAGAAATCACTTTCAAAACTTATATTTTCGTTGGCACTATAAAACTCATTGTCTTAGACATATTTTTTAAGTAATTGCTTGAACAATCTTGCCGAACCATCTCGATGTTTTGAACTAAAACTTATATACCAGTGTACAGCACAGCATTCTTTCCTATCTGAGAGAGGGAGGCGGTTATTCGTGGTGAGAAGATTTGCCCCGTGTCTATTTGTATACTTGTTTGTCCTGGGAGCCAATTGTGTTAGGTAAATTTTCTCTACTGTTAAAATGAAAATGTTTTGAAAGATTTTGGGAGATTTAAAATACTTCCTCTTAACATATTATGAATATTACTGCCACACATAACATATAGCCCTACCAAGATCAAGAACCCGAGTGAAAAACTTTTCAGGTGATTGTTGGTTTGGGTTTGCCTAATAAAAGCAGAGACTATAAAGCTACAAGAGATTTCAATATAAAAGTTAATTGAAAATTTAGTAAAATGTACTCGTTACGAGGGGTAGTTTTGTAATGAAAGTCAAAGTGTTAGAGTTGTAAAGATGGATCAGCGTTAGTAGGTAGTAAATCTAAAGAAATCCGTCCGGGATTATGGAAAGGATCAGTGGCAGGCTTATGCTGGTTCTAATGACAGTTTGATCGCTTTGTTAGTAGCTTCTTACTGTGACAAAAGTTACAATTATATGGTTCTAAATATTCAATTAGATATAACAAAAAGTTCCTTTATTTCAACACTTGAACTGCAATAAACTGATTGTAATTGTTCAAACCACCAAGACTAGGTAGAAATACCACACGTTCGCAACTTACTTGTGAGTGTTTAAAGTTGTTTACACCACAGCATAATTACCAAGTTAGGAACTATTTCCTCGCCTGTGTAACCACGTGTAAAGTCAGCAAGTGACGTCATGAACAGCTGCGTGTTGCCAACTATGTGTCTGAATTGTTGCGGTGACGTCACGCCAACACACTCTCTGAGCAATTAGTGAACTTCCAGAGCAAAGTAGTATATTTATTGCCATCGAGTTTTTCGTCTAACCACACAATGTGTATCGCTAATTTGCATAGAGAATTAAACTATTTATTTTTAACGCTATATAGAAACGATATATCAAACACCGCAACGGAGAAAGATTAGAGTCTTTATAAGGTTTCATCATTTAGCTTAGTAGTAGGCCTACAATTTGAAAGCTAAAAAAATGTTTAATTTTTCATACTTGAAAAGTTTATGTTTTAACAAGTTTATAATTATTAGTTAAAAGTCCTTCCAAAAATTTACCAAGTAAACTCTCAAATCCCTCAAATCAAATTGGTTTCGTGAAATTCGTATTTCCGGTATATACGGTATCTCCATTTTTATTTAGTGTCTCGTGCTTTGGGCTTTAATGATATACTTGTAAATGAATGAACTCATTTTACGTTAGAACTACCTCAATGTATTCTTTGTATTTCTTTCACTTACTATTTGTATACTGGATATAAGGTGTAATAAAACGTAATAAAGATGTGATAATATAATTATGGTCATTTATAAGCTAATGACTATAATTATTGTATCTATTGTAACAAACTATTGTACCTATCGTGTTATCTACAAAATAAGTACATTATATTGCTTAAATTAAGTTACATTTATCAATAACTTATGCTATCAATATTACTGAGAGAACTGAACAACGGTTACAGTTTCTTTGTTCTTGCATTTGTTGCGAAATTGTAACTATAGTATTCCTGATGGAAAGTCGAAGGATGCAGTATGTAAATCAGGAAAGGTATGAATTCGTCAAATACTGCAGCTGTTGCAGGTTTAAAACATTGTTAAGTGTTTTCAGTTCTCCGTGTATCAGAAAAATTTACATACAAGGGAATGTATCTAACCAAAGACTTGTAAGCTCGAAGCAAATTTATTTTTGCTCATATGGTTTGCTTTAATTAATCGCATTGTTATTAAAAATGTTTTCGTACTAAAGATACGATAAAACTTAACTATAGTTGTTTCAGGAAAGGTTTGAAGTCAACAACAAACAATAACATTTAATGTCAATATCAATTACAAGCAACTTTGTTTCATTTGAAATAACAATAAATTTATAAATACAATACCACGCGTAACAATTTAGATGTATAAAGAAAGAAAACAATTACAATTGAGTAAAAGGCAACCATAGCTTCTGATGATCAATTGAATGTAGTAATTAGTCCATATTCTAATAACATCAACGTTGGTACATTATCATCGCCATCTGTGCTGATAGGCCGTTGACGATACTTAAGTTCCGTTCAAATAAATCTTCAGTTTTTAATTATTCCATTGTCCTACATATTATTCTGTGAATTCAAATTGTGTTGGTAGTTTGATCGAAAGTGTGACTTTAGGTTTATTATTCTGAACAAACAAATGCTTGATAATTTAAACCTCTTCTGGCACTATGTAAGTTTGTAATTGAAAAATAATTACAAACCAAGAATAATCTAGTTTGTTTGAAAAATTTGTTTTTGGTTATAATAGCTTTTATGTGTGTGTTTAAACTAAGACGTTATGACTCATCCTGCATACGTCCCTAAGCTAACGTTACACTTTGGTCGGATGCAAAAAATAACTAAAATACAGCGGAACCATGTTGTTATTTTTATGCAATTTGATTTTTAGTTGACCTTAGAATAACAATAATTGACAAAGAGCAGAAGGCATCCATAGCTTCTGACATTTTAAGTATTAGATATATTTATCCATCCGACAGAAGAAACTTATTTCTATTCTTGGAGTCACAGTTTTCAATTGGTTAAAAACGAGGTACTCTGTTTTATATTATTTACATATATCCTATAATCTAGTTCTTCCGAATCACACCGCGTCAAAACTTCGTTATTAGTTTGAAATATGTCAACCTAATCGGCGATTGTGACACCGGCCAAGAAAACCTTAGAGTCAAACATATATTCGGTTTGATTTTCTTGCTAAGAAATACATACTAGCCTATATCAATATTTTGAAACCTAGTTCGACAAACGACATTAACAACTATAACGTCATTTATAAATTGCTACATTCAACTCAAAGTAAGAATGTCTGCGTAAGATCGACGCTGAGTATGTAAAACTCAACGATTCCGCGGTCTTCGTAATGCCTAACCGTCACGGAAACCATTGACGAGGAACTAGTTCAAACATGGTGTATAATTACAGTGCAAGGACAAGGTAAGACGAACCAAGTCTTTGGCTTGCTTTGACTGATTAGAGTTGACAAAGTTGTTCACTTCACGAGTCGCTGCTCACATAGTATTTCATTAACTACTGGAGTTTATTAGTATACCACCAAATAGTGAAAATTATTTCGTCTAGTTGAGCAGCTAGTTGTTAAAGCACATTTTTGTTTGCATATATTTTTGCAAATCCTGTAAAATGTATCAAAAGCTACAGTTTGCTTTGTCAAATTCTGCCCAGCATTATATTTTATTGTTTAAACACTTTTAGCTATCACATACACGTGTTTCGTGAAGAGCCACGGAACTGATATCTTAAAGTATTATGCACTTACAACAAAAGTACTCTTATCAATGTGACTATGCAAGGACCTAGTTCTAACGATAGGATGCACCACCGTGTCTCATAAGTAATGTACGGTACGGTCTCAATTTTATCAACTTGTAATTACTAAGAACACTATAGACTGAATTTGATTAGATATCCTACATTTTCTCGCAATGCTTAGTCCAAGCTTTAATCAAAATTACAGACATTCAAATAATAGTTGAGTGAAATAGCCTATGTGGGCCCTTGCATGCACTGATAGAGTTGCATACAAAGGTCAATGATAGTTTGAACGTACTTTATTACCTGAGCCAATACCTGACTTCCCGTATACAAGCCTGGAAGCCAGGTACCCGGTATGCTGTATGCTGACCTCGTACTCAGCAGCTCCCCAGGTACAAGCACGTCTCTCCACCCAACACTCACAACTTTGTTACCAGTTTTATTGTCTTACTTGTTGTTTGTGTCAAGCATGCACCGAATCATAACTTCGTTACTTTGTAGCTTATATTGGTAATCAAATACTCTGTGTAGGGTTACACCTTTAATAGAGGAAAAATACGCGGAACCGTTTGAAATAATTAAAATCCAGGCCGACACGCAGCTGCGCGCCCCTGGCATGAGTGAATCGAATTTCCTTGTTCCTTGCAATTTCTTACTTTAATTCGCTACGTTTACAGCCTCGCTTCAGTATTCAGCTGTTCTAGTACTGCGTACCTTCACAGGGCTATTCGCTCCGTCCACAGCTTCGCATCAGCCTTCGGCTTTAGACTTCAGTGGTCTATTATCACGGGCTGTTCACTACGCTCATAGCTTCGATTCGGCTTTCGGCCTCAGACTTGCGTATTTCTTTACTGCTTTTCATATGTACAAAGCTTTACTGCGTACCTGAAAGCAATAACAAATTAGGTTAAACTTACTTCCTTGTTATTTATGTCGCTGTTCCAGAAAACCCTTTTGGCCACCATTTTGAAACGATTCAATGGATTTTCAAAACTTTTTAAGTTATATAGATATTGTTAAAATACATATTTATTTCAAATTACATCAAAAACGGAATAAATGTACTGTTTTTTATCATTACATCCACTTTTTGACCAAAAGCCCCCCTCCTCAAAGGATACTTCCGGTATCCCATTTTGCCAGCTAACAAACTTCACCAAAGTGATTACTCACAAAAGAGACATTCCTACCAAATGTCATACAAATAGGACCCAGCTAACAATGCGAACCTGATGAGGTCCCACATAAATATATACATATGCATATAAAGAGTGACAAAATGCTCAACTAAAATGCTGGGGTTAGAACGGTTCTCATTTCATGGTCGGGCTTCGGACTTTCCATGCTGACGGCGTAAATAACTCATTTCAATGAAAGTGCTATTAAAAATAAAACAGGGAGTACAAACCAAGAATGACCCTTCTTAGTGCTAATATAAATAACTTCACCCCGTACAAAACCTTGATGCTGATATTTATCGAACCGTTTAGAAGTGGTGGACATTATCACCTGAGGTTCATCCGTCGTTACTTGAGAGAAATTGGATGGATTAGAGAGCAATTTGACTTGAGTGAAGTTAAGCCTTAACCCTCAGGAAGTTCATGCCTACGCAATGCTGTTCCATAGCAATAAGTAGTTAAATCAACCACAAAGGGCATAACATTATAATTAATACCGGTGATTGTTTGTATGACAAGAACAACATTATCAAAAATTTAATCTGATGTCTACTTTTTAGCTTATATTGGTGAAAATAATCTGTGTGGGGTTACACTTTAATAAGAGGAAAAATACGTAGAACCGTTTGAAATAATTAAAATCCAGGCCGACACGCAGCTTAGCGCTTATGCGCCCCTGGCATGAGTGAATCGAACTTCCTTGTTCGTTGCGATTTCTTTAATTCGCTCCATTCACAGCCTCGCTTCAGTATTCAGCTGTTCTAGTACTGCGGACGCTACGAGGCTGTTCGCTCTGTTCACAGCTTCGCATCAGCCTTCGGCCTCAGACTTAAGTGGTCTATTATCACGGGCTGTTCACTACGCTCATAGCTTCGCATCAGCCTTCGGCCTCAGACTTAAGTGGTCTATTATCACGGGCTGTTCACTACGCTCATAGCTTCAATCGGCTCGGCCTCAGACTTAAGTGGTCTGTTATCACGGGCTGTTCACTACGCTCATAGCTTCGCATCAGCCTTCGGCCTCAGACTTAAGTGGTCTATTATCACGGGCTGTTCACTACGCTCATAGCTTCGCATCAGCCTTCGGCCTCAGACTTAAGTGGTCTATTATCACGGGCTGTTCACTACGCTCATAGCTTCGCATCAGCCTTCGGCTCAGACTTACGTGGTCTATTATCACGGGCTGTTCACTACGCTCATAGCTTCGCATCAGCCGGCCTCAGACTTAAGTGGTCTATTATCACGGGCTGTTCACTACGCTCATAGCTTCGCATCAGCCTTCGGCCTCAGACTTAAGTGGTCTATTATCACGGGCTGTTCACTACGCTCATAGCTTCGATTCGGCTTTCGGCCTCAGACTTACGTATTTCTTTACTGCTTTTTCATATGTACAAGCTTTATTACGTACCTGAAAGCAATAACAAATTTAAAATTAAATTTAATTATGACTATTTATTTCGCTGTTCCTGAAAACCACCTTTTGGCCACCATTTTGAAACGATTCAATGGGTTTTCAAAACTTTTAGAATATTTATAGATATTGTTAAAATACATATTTACTTCAAATTTCATCAAAAACGGAAGAAATGTACTGTTTCATCATTAAATCCATTTTGACCCCCTCCTCCTCAAAGATATGAGTATCCCATTTTTGCCGGCTAACAAACTTCACCAAAGTGATTACTCACAAAAGAGACATTCCTACCAAATGTCATGTAAATAGGACTAACAATGCGACCTGATGAGAGTCCATAAATATATGTACATATGCATATAAAAAGTGACAAAATGCTCAACTAAAATGCTGGGGGTTAGGAACGGTTCTCATTTCATGGTCACGGGTTTGGGACTTTCCATGCTGACGGCATAAATAACTCATTTTCCAAAGAAAATGCTATTAAAAATAAAACAGGGAGTACAAACACAAGACAACCCATCCTTAAGTGCACTAATATAAATAACTTCACCCCGTACACAACCTTGATACTGATATCTACCTAACCGTTTAGAAGCGGTAGACATTATCTTACAAGGGTTCATCCGTCGTTACTTGAGAGGAAATTGGATGGATTAGAGAGCAATTTGACGGTGAAGTTAAACCTTAACCCTCAGGAAGTTCGCTTGCCTACGCAATGCTGTTCCTTAGCAAAACTAGTTAAATCAACTAACAAAGGGGCATAACATTATAATAATACCGGTGATTTGTTTGTGACGAGCAACTGTGAGGTATTGTAGGGGGTGGTCATAGCTCAGTGGTGCAGTGCGTGCTTCGCACCAAATCAGCCAGGTTCGATTCCCGGGCGCGGTGATCTTTCACGATGGCCATTCCCGTGATTCGGAATCACGTTAATCCGTTGGTCCATGCCATTGGTTATTGGGCTATTAATTAATGACCCAATCTAGAGACAGTTGGCCCTAGTTTGTAACAAGAACCCACACCTCATCATCTATCAAAACACTCATACATACTTGCCCATCCATATTCACCTTAAAATACCCTCTAGGAGTGGTCGGTGTCTGAGATCAAAATATCAATGTATCAAAGTATCAAAGCAACATTATCAAAATTTAATCTGATGTCTAGTTTTTGACTGGGACTCGTGGCGTGGTCCTGTAATCAGCTTCATGGAGGTCAGGTTTGAGGATGATATAGTCTAAAGCGGTTCAGATAGTCTCAGTGATCATCTGATGATAGCCCATCAACTCCCACCATCGTTAGACATATTAGACCATCACCTGCGTGGTTCGGAAGTTACGTTAAGCCGTTGGTCCTTGTATTTCCATTCGTCATTGGGCTATTAACTTAATTCACCAGGGAAAAGAATCGGACTTAGTTTGTAACAAAACTAAACCTCATAACTCATTACTACTACTCATCACACTCATCCCTCACCACGTATTTGCCTTAAAATACCCTCACGAGAGTGGTCGGCATCTCAAATAGTGATTTAGTATGTAATAAGTTTAGGAGGAGGTTTGCAAAGTTGTGACGTTTGATGATGGAAATAAAGTGTGCACAAAACAGATAAGCAACGCAAATGGAAAGCCTATCGGTAATGATTATCCCTAATGTTCTGTATATTAAGTCTAGATATAAATCTTGAAAGGGTGTTTTAAACGTATTGAAATGTGCATTTCTGGATGCAAGTTTTATCTTTATTCGCTTGAAAGCTCACCGTACATTCATGAGACATTCTCCTTGCTCAATTCATAATGGTTTCGTGTCGAAGATTCTTCCGTTACATATATCATACTATTGCAAATACTTTATTATATTATAATAAACTGACAAGTATATTAGAACTAGTGACTTAGTGTTAAATTAATTGTGGCATCATCCGAAATTTGTGGATTTTGAAACCTAGGAGATAAACTAATAAATGTGACAAAATAAAAGTATCGTTTATGAAGAAGTTTTCTTTGACTTGACATGTCTGGTTGTAGTTCTCGTGCTTGAGAACTGAGAAGATATCTGGGCTGGAGAATGACAGTGTCTAGATCAGATACGCTAGCGGCTTGATTTCCCTAAAGCGAAAGAAACATGACAAAGTGAGTTGTTCTAGTACTTCCCTTCAAACATCTTAATATCGTTCTTGCAAATATGTATTTATTTATTCATTTTGAATTGGATCTTACGTTTTAAACACTGTTTATTTGGTTCTTACACTTTTGGATGTGCAGAATTGTTCGAAGCGGTGTACATTGTCTTTTAATATTAACCGCATGAAAATCTTCGGTAGAACATTTTGCATATCTCGTAAGAATATTGTTTGTTGCGTATAACTATAAATTTAGAGTCACATGAAATGTTACTAACTGGTGGTAAAAAAGCTCATCAGGAATTTTTTTATATATAAGGAAGTATTGAATTATCCTTTTACGAAATACCCTCTTTTAACGGATTAAGGCAAAACTATTTCTACTGTACAATTTGTTATACGTCTGATACCCTGCAGCCTTAAGGTACTTGTGCATCTATAAAAAAGTTTTACTAACAAGATAACATCACGATAAAAATTCAAGTTGTAAGGCGTTTAAAGATACTTTAACTTTTGAGTAGAGTTCAGAAAAGGGAATGGAAATAGGTTTGAGTGAACTTTATTCCGACGCGACTAAAATAACTTAGCTTCTAGTAAATTGATAAAAAATGGTATATTTTTATCACTAGGTCCTAAAGTGACACTTTTTGATGTGAGCTCAAGTTTAACGTCCAAGGACGTTAAATGAGCAAAGATCAAAAATACACTTTAAGGACGAGTGATGAACGATACTTTTTGTCATGATGCAAGTAGAAGAAAAGGTTAAAATGGTTAGTTAGTTAATTTAAAAACGTGTTGTAAAATATTTTAGAGAATTATGGTCTCAAACGCTACAGTTTTATTTTTTTCATCGTTTTGTATAAACAGCTGTTCATTTGATTTACCATTGCAAGTGTCATGATTCGATGTTAAATCGACACATCGCACTCAATCTAAAGTTTAATTACCTGCAATTTAGATTGATATTCACAGTTTATTCGTTGTATTGACTATAAACAATAATCGAACAACTCATTCAATTTCAACAAAACCATTGGACCAGCTGATTTCCATGCCACGAAAATATCATCAAAACAATTCTTTATTTACCTGGGTTAAAAAGTGACACTTTAGCACTGTTAATGCATGTGTCTAAAGCAGCTGTTTTCGGAGCTGAATGACAAAAAACAATTTATACTGGTGTATTGAATATTTTGTTGAAAATTATTGGGTAAGTAAAAGAAAAACAAGTGTTAAATAACAGTTACTAATGTTAGACAAGTTACCTCATGTTACACAGCCTTTTAGAACGGATACTTTGTAATTATTAGTTTAGGAACAAATTGTTTAAAGAGAATTACAACGATTTGGTATGCAAACCGTACCGTTTTCCCTCTATTTAAATTCAGTTTTAAAATACCATTGATAGAACACTGTTTTATGCATGATCATGCTTCTATTTTTCATGATAGGGTTTAATTCAGAAACAAAAGTGTTTCGAGTTTCAAACAATTTAGTTAGGTGGTTCAGCTGGAAAACCATGTATAAACAGAATGGTAGATAACTAGTTAATGAGGCATTTTTCCAAAAAAAAATCAATCACAATTATCTCATAATGTTAAATCCATATAACAATTTTCAAGTGTATATCATCATTTTGTAGAAGTAATGAATAAATAATTTGCAAAACTTATTCCTTAATTTTAAACGACTATAGATACTGTACTATTTTTCACGGGTTACGAATAATAAGGCGTCAGTCTTTGTTAACTCACTATTTATTTACAATCTAATTCTAATTACACTGATATTAAACAAAATTAATTATTAACTCAATCGCTACAAACTATTACACTGCGTACAGTTCCTTTTTACACTATTTGCACGTGACAGTCAATTCACACTCCGGCGCGAAGTCCACTCACGTGACCTCGTAGCACTCTCCAGTCAAAATTCCAACGATGGTGACGACGCCTCGACGATGGCTCACCGATGTTCGCAACCGCCACGAAAAACTCACTGACACTGAGAAAAGGCACGGTTCACGCATTAGGGATGTAACCCTGTATGTTCACTTACACATTCACAAGGACCTTCTTACACAGGCTTGCACTGAACTCAACTGACTGCCGGGCCAGGCCCTGAGAGCTATATATGGGCTGAACGAACATTCCAGCTACGAGAAGTCAATCAAGGAAGCTCATTGACCCGTTCCAGGTTATTTCTCGATGTGTCGGCTTTGTGTCGGGTATAGTAAACACCCCACTCATTATAGTGTCATTTCCCGGAAGGCGGCCCGAGAGCGTCACTGACCGTCTCAGTGGGTCCCGCAAATCCAGGCGTCCACCACAATATAAATACTGCTTTTGTAACAGTAAAACATTATCTTACAAGGGTTCATCCGTCGTTACTTGAGAGGAAATTGGATGGATTAGAGAGCAATTTGACTTGAGTGAAGTTAAACCTTAACCCTCAGGAAGTTCGCTTGCCTACGCAATGCTGTTCCTTAGCAAAAACTAGTTAAATCAACCAACAAAGGGGCATAACATTATAATTAATTTGTTTGTATGACAAGAGCAACATTATCAAAATTCAATCTGATGTCTAGTTTTTGACTGGGACTCGTGGCGTGGTCCTGTAATCCAGCTTCATGGAGGTCAGGTTTGAGGATGATATAGGTCTAAAGCGGCTCAGATAGTCTCAGTGATCATCTGATGATAGCCGCATCAACTCCCACCATCGTTAGACATATTAGACCATCACCTGCGTGGTTCGGAAGTCACGTTAAGCCGTTGGTCCTTGTATTTCCATTGGTCATTGGGCTATTAATTAATGACCCATTCTGAGGAAGAATCGGCCTTAGTTTGTAACAAAACTAAACCTCATAACTCATTACTACCACTCATCACACTCATCCCTCACCACATATTTGCCTTAAAATACCCTCACGAGAGTGGTCGACATCTCAAATAGTGATTTAGTATGTAATCAGTTGGAGGTTTTGCAAAGTTGTGACGTTTTGATGATGAAAATAAGATGTGCACTAAAACAGATAAGCAACGCAAATGGAAAGCCTATCGGTAATGATTATCCCTTCAAGGTTCTGTATATTAAGTTTAGATATAAATCTTGAAAAGGGTGTTTTATACGTATTGAAATGTGCATTTCTGGATGCAAGTTTTATCTTTATTCCGCTTGAAAGCTCACCGTACATAATTCATGAGACATTCTCCTTGCTCAATTCATAATGGATTTCGTGTCGAAGATTCTTCCGTTACATATATCATACTATTGTCACAAATACTTTATCATATTATAATAAACTGACAAGTATATTAGAACTAGTGACTTAGTGTTAAATTAATTTGGCCATCATCATCCGAAATTTAACGGATTTTTGGCTCCTAGGAGATAAACTAATAAATGTGACAAATAAAAAAGTATCGTTTATGATAAGTTTTCTTTGACTTGACATGTCTGGTGTAGTTCTTACGTTGCTTGAGAACTGAGAAGATATCTGGGCTGGAGAATGACAGTGTCTAGATCAAAGATACGCTAGCGGCATGACATGATTTCCCTAAAGCAAAGAAAGAAACATGACAAAGTGAGTTGTCTCTAGTACTTCCCTTCAAACATCTTAATATCGTTCTTGCAAATATGTATTTATTTATTCATTTGAATTGGATCTTACGTTTTAAACACTGTTTATTTGGTATCTTACTTTAGACTGTTTTACTGTAGGAATAGATGTGAACCTGATTATTTACGAATTAAGTGAGTGAATGCTTTTACTGTTGAATAAAGTAACAACGTACTGAAATGAACAGTGCATTCATAACTATAAATTAGTTCAACTGTAAAATCTTCAAATTACATCAATAATTACAATATTTTAAGATTAACCGCATAGATAACTTACCGATAAGTAGAAAATTTTGCATATCTCATCAAATGTTTTTGCATATAACTGTATATTCAGAGTCAAATAAAATGTTACTTACTGGTGGTAAACGCATCGAGAATTTTTTTTATATAGGAAGTATTGTATTTTCCGTGTTAAGTCCAGTAGTGTAAATACTGCTTATAAGTCAGGGTTCAGGAAGGTAAGGAAAAGAGCGCCGGGAAACATGAGTATTGAACTGGAATCTACAAGTGATGTCTGGAATGTACAAACCACTAAACCACTAACACACTCTCCACGCATACCTGCTTCTTACTGGGGTTGTCTCATTTTGAGGTTCTCTGCATAGCTGAAACCTGTATAATAATCACATTGTCGTTTAAAATAAAACATACAACTGTTTTGTGTTAATTAGTTCATCTCGTAAATGTAAACATTGATGTGTTTCCTTAAACGCTAGTTACGGTTCAATTAAATTAGGCACTTGATATGCACGGAAATTAGTGTTCGTATTAGTATTACGTTATAGTGTAATAATTTCTTTTTGTTTAACCAGTTTTAGACAGCTTTCCAAAATCTTACTTGTATCTCATATTCAAATATCAATGTAGTATCAATTAACATTAGTGTAGGTAAAATATCGTTAACTGTACATAAAGAAATTGGGTTGGAGATGTTCAAGAAGAGAGGGTCCTGCGAGAACATCCCAGCTGATATGTGGCAACATTCTCAACATTACGTAGTTATAAACTTTAAATCTTGAACAGTTGTTCTACACAAATACAAAGTTTGAAATATCTTTTCGGAGGTTTGTTCATTAGAACCATGTAAACAGGTGAAACAAGGAAAACACTACAGTTTTGTTTCTCACTGGATAAAAGTTAAACATGGCTCAGAGTCATAAATTCCGCTAATTGAAGTTTTCATTTTGCTCGGAGAATTAATATTTGTGTAGCCATCGCTGTTTGTTGACATCATACTTTGTGTCCTCTGTGAACACTTTTAATCAAACAAGCTGGATGTTTTATAGAATACAGAAGTAAACTGGACAAAAACAATCTTTGTAATCATTAGACTTTTAGTGTTACGATTCAGACACACATCGATAACTTGTTAATTATTTCTAAAAGTATCTTGTTATTTCCTTTTGTCACTTTTTATTACTTGTAGGTTTTCAGGTTTAAAAGAAACGTTTTCTTACAGAACATTGTATTATTAAAAAGAAACCTCACAACCAATTGAATGTTCTGAGCTTTAAACAATATTCCGGAGTTTTCATCATAAGTAAACAGAGAGAGCCAACGTTTTGGGCTGCCCGCCTTCAGATGAAAATTTACCTAATCATAACACAATGTGTTGGAAAATTTAGTAGTTTAAGGAAATCACAGTAAGATGAACATCGAAAATCAGCGTAAGGGTTTTATCAAAACAAATAAAATGTTTAAAACTATAATTAACGTAACAAAAAATCATGCACAAAACTAAATTTAACACGTTCAGGGTCGTGACCGTTGGCAACCGACTGACGCCTGGGAGGAGCAGACAAACAATCACAGGTGCGTATCAGACTAACCAACTGTAACTGATAAAGACAAAAGTCCCTATAAATCCCTACGTCCTTAGGCTCTAATGTTTTTATTTGAATTGCATATAATGTATTTATGACTTTTATAATTCTTAATGGGTATATTAAAATTGTAAACACATATAAACATTACAAATTTAGCCTGCATGCTCAGTGAAACAGTAAATGCGTAGTAATTGTCGTGTAAATAAAACCAATTCAACCCGAAACTGAGGGGAAAACACTAAAAAGCCTATACAAGAAAATATAAGCTTATTAAACTAATCAAGTAAAGAAAACATTTAGGAATACAGCCTGTTTTGAGAAACATGTTGTTTATTTACTAAGTACATACTTATCTAAAGTTTCTTAATAATGTTCCAGAAAAAATGAGCATCTAAGGTTGATTGCAGACAAGTGACACACAAATGATAGTGACCTCCATTTCAACAACCAGCTGATCGTGTGAGAAATATTTGGATTTAGAAACGGAACATTCAATCTTATTCTGATATGTCCTATGTCTAAGGTTGGAACCAACTTGCGTTTATAAAAAAGCAGTTTCCATTTAATGAATATCTTAACAAGTCCAAACACAAATGTCAAAGTGGCATGGACTTGAACTCAACTGTTGAAGAAGAATGTCGTTGAATAATTGATGTTTTAAACTTTGTCAGGTAGATTGAGCATCTGTTCAGACTTTGAACTCTTTAACTAAACTCGGCAAACGAGACTGTCCATTGATGGTGAAACGTTGGAACTGTAAACAATAAATATGTTAAATAACTGTCTAAATGTTTCATGTTTGTATCATCTTAATAGAGTAAGATCGATATTCTATTGACACAACTGTGTTAGCTAAGTGCTAAATAGACCAACCTCTTGTTCCTAACAGTTTCAAAGTTACGACAGAAAGTTAAAGAGTTATAAGTTACAAGTTTTTGTTCTATTTTAACTCGTAAAATAGTTCACCGATTTTATCGAGTTCCAATGCTGTTTAGTTTTTTAATAATGTGTAAGCAAACATTAAGCTCTCTACCACCCACCCAGCCCCTTGCCTACTCACACCCCTGTCCTGCTCCCACCACTACTACTATGTAGTCAGTCATCAGCTGTAATAGAGCCGACATGAATATGTATCCAGATTGAGTACATGGCTGTGTTTATGTTAATGGGTACCTCGTTTAACTGATTGACTGTCATTAGCTTAATTGGTAATGTGATATTTAATGTTATTTTAAGTGGTTCTTAGTAGTAATTACGAGTCAATTCAGTGTAGTAAATGTGCAAAACGTTCTTGCCAAAAACTTTACTATTGTCTTCAATATAAATTGTAATTAAGTCAAAAAGGTAATCTTAAATTTGTTTTCAAAATACCAATTTACCAAATACCAAAATGCAAACAAAAATTGGAAACAAGAAAATATTTTAAGTGAGTTTAGTAGTCAATGCTTTGCCGTTGACCGTACACATTCAATTTATATCTTCATTACATTGTGTAGCAAGTGGACTACCAACTCAATTATTATAAGCGTTCTTGTGATTAGTTAAATAACACTCATTTAGTTTCATACCTGGTTATTAATTTTGATATTAATTTTGAAATATAAACACAATTTTTACCAGCTGATTAAAAACAATAACAAAGTTAAAAGCACTTCTGAACACTTGAGCTGCTGGGTGAAGTATTCGTGTAAATAATTCAATTACACTCAGACCAAATCCAGCTCAGCTCAACAATGTTTTGTTAATACGGGCTTTAGTTTGATCTCACTGCATTTTTAAACACTTTGAAAGGTTGAATAGCATTCAAGGCAATGCGTTAACTATATTCATCCTTAACAGCGATTCGCAAAACACAGTTGAATTAAATACAATCACGGAAAGGTGTTTTGTTTTAAAAATAAACCATAACCACGTTCAGAACGTTTAAGGCACGTACAATATGAAAACATATATAGGGTACTTATATGACAATGTGTGCTTTTAAGAAGTATAAAGTAAAACCAAAGTAGCTGAGATCTACTAGAGATAAGTAGACTCCCACAGTGTGCGTGTTTTGTGTCTATGTGTTATCAAAACATTCCCTTAAAGCGGTATTCCACTAACTCAACCAGAACCAGTATATTGTATACCACTTCACTAAAACTTTATTAGGCCAATGCATTTTAGTAGAAATTTTGGATAAAGTAAGAGTAAAATAACTCTAATATTAACTGGGTACTTAGAGATTTATATTAAGGTGTGTCAGAAAGTGTGTAAAGTGGTGTACATTTTGCAGTGCCGATTGTATATTTTGTATTATTCAGATATAAATTCAAAATATGAGTGTAATTTGTTTGTTGGTTATTAGACTTAAACCCTCGTATTATCTAGAAAATTTCTGTCAAGTTTCTCAAATTGAAACACATATACTATATTTGTTTTTACCATTTTCTATTTTATCTAATAAGAAACACATGTAATAATTATAATTCCCAAGACCAAAATTACTACACAATCCTAACTTACTTGTGAGTGTTTAAAGTTGTTTATACCACAGTATAATTACCAAGTTAGGACCTATTTCCTCGCCTGTGTAACCACGTGTAAAGTCAGCAAGTGACGTCATGAACAGCTGCGTGTTGCCAACTATGTGTGTGAATTGTTGCGGTGACGTCACGCCAACACACTTTCAATGCAATTAGTAAACTTCCACAGCAAATCAGTCTATTTATTGCTGTCGATTTCTTATTCAAGATACATGATTTTATTTTGCAATTCATTTTATACTATAGGGTTTGCCATTTTGTTCAGTAGGAGTTTTCGGGGAAATGTAAAATGATATTATATTACACAATTGAATAATAAATCTATTTTACATCAGTTTTATTATTTCTTTGAAGTATCTCCTATGTTTCACCAATTAAACTTTTATTATGAACCAAATTGGCCTACGTAATGTTCTCTTATTTTCTCTCTATCTTTTATTTGGGTTCAAACATTTTGGACAATCATGATAAAACTTAAATAAAAATCAATGTATAATAGAAGTTTACATATATCTCTGTGCACTAATTTTTGTTATTCCTAAAAAACACCTTGATAAAAAATTCAATGAAACGAATAATCCGGTTGGTCAGTGATAAATTATCCGTCTTGTTTCAATTCCAAACTACTGAACAAAATAATTACATGCTATTGCAATTAATCGGGTAAATTTATTATTAAAATAGTTTTTAAAGTAGCTAAGTTTAGTAAAGACATTTGAAATCAAAATGTACGTGCCAAAGTAGGACTCAAAGCCCGATCTTTCATTTTCGGGCAAATATTCTAACCACTACAAAATAAATAATCCAAATTCTGTTATATAATCTTATATTAGTTGCAATGTTGTAAATGTAACGTTACTTGAGTGACGAAGGATGCAGTATGTAAAGCAGGAAAGGTATGAATTCGTCAAATACTGCAGTTGTGGCAGATTTGAAACATCGTTTATAGTTTTCTGTTCTCCGTGTATCGGAAAAATCTACATACACGGAAAATAATCCGACCGAACGTTCTCAAGTTCGAAAAAATTCATACGTGGCATTTGTTATTAGCTCAAATGAATTGTAGAATATTTTTTGATAATTTTCATGTTCAAGATTAGATAATACATAATATGCACAATAACGAATATATGGAAGATATGATAATGCTTTGGTAAGGCGTTTTCTGTCAATGAATTTGTATTGAATGAAGGAATTGATCTATACCTTAGTATTTATATGTGTTGGGACACCAGTTCAAATATAGTGTATTTTATTATAAGAGCAAAGTGGTGTTTGAAGAACCGAGTATTTGGTTTGCTTTGAAATTAACTTACATTTTTTCCTACACTGGGCATTTCATAAACTACTGGAATGTATAAGTATAACAAGAAATAATAAGGCTTAATAAACATTGTAAAGTTGAACAACTGTTGTTAACATACGTTGGTATACACTTTTGTATTCATTATTCAAAAACACATGGTGATCACGAACAATAATTAAACGTAATAAAACCCTAATATACTATGTGTTGTGATTTTCTTTTTCAACCACACGCTCTTACAGTCCTAACAGTTTATTTCTATATTTGTTTTCATGGATGGATATGTTAGTTTAATAATAAGATTTCTCGCCTTAAACTTCAGTTTCATAAATGTAATTGAAACCACATTTAAATGGACGAAAACCGGTTCTAAACTTTGTTGCACATTGATTCTGTCATTACGCACTATTTAGGGTACGTTAATAAAAACCCGTTTTAGAAGCATATTTTTTGGAAACATTTCGAAAGTAATTTTTGCTGAAACGACTATAACCTCAAGAATTTGATCATTTGTTAATTTTGATAAAAACCAAATGGTTCCACCGTATGAATTGGTTGATAAGCATAGAGACTGTGTATTGCTCGTTAGTACCGCCTTGCATATAGTTAGTATGCGATTGGTTGGCTGAGGATATATCATTACAAATGTCAATTACATCCGATCTAATTAGCTGCGGCATGTATCGTTGATTTGTTTCCTAATATTATACGTAAAACTAAGGATAATGATGGAATTCAAGCCCACAACAGTTTGTATAAGTAATAAAAACGTAAATTAGGCAAATACATGTAAAAGTACGAGTAATAACTAACTCAAAGTGATTCTAAGTTAAATACCTACTTATTTAAGGACAAAATATCACGATGATAATTTATGAAAATGTTCTGGTAAATTATTTAATTTAGAATGATGAAAACAAGCTACAGGGGAAGCAAAATTGGGTACCATAAAAGAGCCATGAAGATCTTTTAGCAAACACAATCGGTAAAATAGAATTTATGGAACTATATTGTAAAAGGGTTACTAGGAACAGAAGTAGGATGATTAAATATTGCATACGCGTGTTTACTAGTCAATGAAGAATAAAAGAAAATATTGAGGTACCTTACACAGTTGGCTAACCTCAAATGTGATGTTATTATTAACACTTTTATCGTTGGCAGTTACTACTTATTAGAAAACTTAATATAGCATACAGTCTCATCTGTAGGTATTTCTACCCTCATCTCTTATTAAATGTAATAAGTCATATTTTATGTTGGGTGGCATGTCAAATTAACCAAAACCTAGGATTTGCCTAGTCAAATCTAGTCTAAATGTATATTCATGTCCGCATTTATGTGTTTTCGCGTAAGGCACTTAGCTGCCAACTTAGGGTCTGCATGCACTCATAATAAAAGTACTATAATCAATGTGTTTGTACAAGTATTGAGTTCTGACGATCAGTTGAACTTTTGAGCCTTACGTTTTGTAACGGCTCGTAACAAATCTACGGTCAGAAAATAACTAAACGATTAATGATGTTGTATGGTGTACATATAATGTAATGATCTTGTGTAAATTCTTTATATGCTTTAACAGGAACTATAGTCACTCAAATGAAAGATGATATATGGCATCTAGGACTGATAAAGATGCAACTGATTGTAGGGTATCATGCAAAGGTTAAAGATAGTTTGAAACAACTATACTATCGAACATCCTGCCTGTTGGTTTACTGAGAACAGCTGAATTCTCAAAGTCAAGCATGGAAGCCAGGTACCCGGTATGCTGTATGCTGACCTCGTACTCAGCAGCTCCCCAGGTACAAGCACGTCTCTCCACCCAACACTCACAACTTTGTTACCAGTTTTATTGTCTTACTTGTTGTTTGTGCCAAACATGCACCGAATCATAACTTCGTCACTTTGTAGCTTATACTGGTGAAAATACTCTGTGAACGGTTAAAGATTTATTGAAGGGGGAATAAAGGCTTAGATAGTATTCGAAGTTGAAAAGTTGAAGCATATAGTAAATAATAACTGCACTCGTGTGAAACCTGAGGGCTGGTATCCAGCTAGTTATTGAGAAGTGGTAGACATTGTCTTACAAGTTTCGTTCGTTGTTACTTTAGAGGAAATATAATAGACTGAATGAAATTAAGTGCATTTGACTTGAGTTAAGTCTAACCTTAACCATTTGCCTATCAATGTTCATTTGCCTACGCAATGTTTGTCTTTAGCAAATACAAGTTAACTCAACTAAGTCACTGGCGTAACATCTGTAACTTAACTGACATTGTGAGATATTTGTTGAAAAGTTCAACAGATCAGCATTACAATCAATCGTTTAGAAAATAACAAGTAGGGGTTTTTTCAAGAATGTGGCGTTTTGATAAATAAAATATAAAGAACTCTGTAAAGACATGACAAGTTTCATATAGAAAGCAAATTAATAATTGTTTTTTTATAAGTTTCTGTCTTCCACGTATATATTGCAGTCATGAAAGAGGGTTTAAAACGTATTGAAATGTGCATTTTGGATGCAAGTTTTATCTTTCTTCCGCTTGAAAGCTCGCCGTACATAATTCATGAGACATTTTCCTTGCTCAATTCATGTTGGGAGATGATTTTGTGTCGAAGATCTTTTCGTTACATATATCACAGTATTGGCACATATACTTCATAATTTTATGGTCAATTGTATATAGGCAAGAAAAGTTACTATAGTCAAATATTGTTCAAATTTCTACGATTGCCTGTAAACCTGGAAATCTTTGACAGACTTTAACGTAAGAGTAATTTTCTGTACAGAAAAAAAGGTAACTGGAAACACATTGAAACACTAAATAGTACAGTGTAACCCAATGTGTCAAGTTTATAATTCTACTGGATATAATATGAATTTAGCAAACGCAAATTATTTGGTGATAATCTAATTTGTTTCTGATTAAAACTTAACAAAACATTTTAAGTGAAGAACTATCACCACATTAAGTAAATAAAGTTTGGCTCTAATCAGATAAATTAATAAATATTACAACTTGTAAAAGTGATGCTGATGAAGTAGCTTTGTTGGATTTGACATGTATCGATGTAGTTCATACAGCTGGAGAATGACAGTGTCTAGATCAAAGATACTCTGGCGGCATGACATGATTTCCCTAAAGCAAAGAAAGAAATATGACAAAGCGACTTGTCTGCAGCACTCCTCTTCAAACATCTTAAGGTCGTCCTGTAAATATTTATTTATTTATTCGTTTTGATTAGAACTGGCATTTTAAATACTGTTCTCTAATTTCTTTAGCACATTATACTGCACATAATAAATGTCAGCCTGATTACTTACAAATTACATAAGTGAATGTCTTACTATCGAATATAGGAACAACGTACTGAAATTAACATAACTGTGAGCTAGTTCAATTGTAGTTTGAAGTAGTATATTTTAAAGCGAACCTCATCTAAACTTCTTCTATATATCTTAAACCTCAGAGTGACACGTAATGTTACAAGCTGTTTGAACATATATTGGGACTGCTTTTACTTGAATAAAAAATTCCGATTTATTTGTGTACGAAAAACGCTTTGTAAGAAATAAGAAAGAGTGAGAATGAGTAAGAGGCGAGCGCGTGTTGATTAACAGGTAAATTCTATGTTTAGCCGAGTTATCTCATGCCGCACTGCTAATAGAATAGATACTTTGTTACTCTATGTTAAGAAACAAATCGTCAATTTGATCATTCTAGAAAAATTGCTCAACACATGATCTGATAGTCCCCATTTAAAACGATATTTTTTGGTGTAGAGAATGGACAGGTTGTGTTTAACGTTCTCAAAGGTTGTCCCTGGGTTTAAAAACATCTTACGCCCAAAATTGCAAAGGTTTTTAATTTAACTAACAGAACAATTTTTAAAAGTGTATTACATTTTTTTATAAGCAGGTTTTGCCTTTTTCGTGTATACAGAACAGAACTACTACTACTATCGTTTAAACCCGCATTTGTGCGTTTTGAGTCATGAACGGCGTCGGAAACAGACCATGTTTTACCACGTTTTGAGTGAGCGTAGCAAAATTGAAATATCCCTACTACTAAACATATTTCTCGTGACTGGCAAGGTTGGTGGCTCTTCAAAGAACGGAGTCAGACGAAACAACCCTTCTAGAGACGATGCTTTTTAAACATAAATTAAACTTGTGGATTTACACCTACCCCTCGATCACTGGAGAGAAAAAATCAATAATCTACTATTTTAGTAGTAAACATAGGTTCTTGTTTGGTTGACTAATCGTCGTAAGAGAAACAGCCTAGAGGTTGTATGCTAACCGTACCGTTTCTCTCTATTCAAATTTGTATCTAAAAAAAAGACAAGATTACCGATTTGATTGAGTGTGAATTATGTATTGAACTGTACTGATGTGATTATGTATTGAAACTATAAATATATAACTAATAACCCAACAGTGGAATAGGAAGTGGGAGAAGTACTTTGTTGAGGAAATAATGCAAGTTGTATTTAGAGCATCAACGAATATTAGTTTCCGCTTTGCAATAACGGATCCGTTGTAGAAATTGAACCACACATATCTTGCTTAAAATAATGTAGCGTGCATTTTTTTTATCTGTGTACTAGTGGACCCGACAGACTTCGTCCTGTTAAAAAAATTTGTAATGTGGCAGTTTTTTGTTCCGTACATATGTTTTATGTCTGTAAAATAGGGATATCAGCTGGCAACGAATAGCAATAAAGCTCAAATTTACTACCGTACGTTTTAGTTAGAAAACGTTTGTATGGGAAAAGAAAAAGGCTGTTTTAAGGGGTTTCCGGCAATTATTCGAATTTTTCTCGCCGTAAAAACTATTCTTAAACTCCAACGAACATTTTTTGGCCAAACTGGTCCAGGCGTTGTTGAGTTATGCGCTTAGCAACACATTTTGCGATTAGTTTTATATTATAGATATGCTTCTCTTCCTGACTAGAAAACGTTCCTGTTGTTAATCTTAACTCTTAGGCTTTCGCGGCCGTCGTCATCACTAAGATCTAAGGCTTCCAGTTTACACCGCGTCTTAGGCAGTCAACAAGCTACTGAGGATGACTCTCCACAGCGAGGTCGAAACGTTTAGCAGTAATTATATTTCAACTGTGACGCGGTAAACCGGAAGCCTTAGATCTTAGTGGTTCCTGTTGTTATATCACCAAAGATTATGTTAAGGTAGATAGAGAGCATATAGATTCCGAAAGGCTGAAGCAAGAAACTCAACTTACTTGAGGAAGCCCACGCAGAGAATGCACTGAAAAGGGATTTTTTCGATTCTTTTAGGAGTCTCAAGCAGAGAAACCGACGCAAGCACAGGTTCGTTCGTCCTCGCACGTGAAAACGAATCGACATGTGAAGATCACAGAACATTGAGATAACGTGCCCATGTTTTTGAATTTTGGATGCAAATTTAGCTCTCAGTTTTAGTATTACATTCAGGCGCAGGTCATATGGTTGAGTAATTAAATAAACGCTTACATGCCGTTGTTTCCGTCTGTCACTAACTGGTCTGGTCTGAGCTACCTAGTTGAGGTAAGATAAGTACAACTTAGAGAAAACACTTGTATAATTACATTGATATAACTTAAACCAGTTCGAAACCTGGATGGTGTTATACAACTAACCGGTTAGTAGTGGTAGGCATTATCTCCTAAGGATTCATCTGTCATTACTAAGAGGAAATTGGATGTATTAGGGAGCAATTTGACTGAAGTGTAGTTAAACGTTACCCCCAGCAAGTTCGCTTGCCTGAGCAATGCTTGTCTTTAGCAAATACAAGTAAACTCAACTGACAAAGTGTCATAACATCAGTAACTTAATTATCTAGTTATAAAACAAACTGCACATGTTCCTTTATTTTAGAGTGACTAGTTTATACACATGTTGTAACTTAAGTCAAACATTTCCTTGGACAAAATCAATTAACCTGTTGTTGTAAAACTTTGGAAAAGTTCAGAAAACAAAAGATAAAAACCCTATGTTTACTTAAAATAGGTAATAATCACACATAGTGTCTTGAGCGTAGAGTTAAACGTTAGTCTTGCCTAATCTCCATGAAGAGGAACCTTATATCTACAAAATAATGATTTGTTACAAAATATTTCATAAAAATATGTTACCAAATTTGTGTTAATACTGCATATACGTCAGGGTTCAGGAAGGTAAGGAATATATAGCGCCAGGAAACATGAGTATTGAACTGGAATCTACAAGTGATGCCTGGAATGTACAAACCACTAAACCACTAACACACCCTCACACGCTTACTTGTATCTACTGGGGTTGTCTCATTTAAAGGTTCACTATATCGCTGAAAAATGTTAAAATAACAATAGTTGATAGCGTATTAACACTTACAACGGTTTTATGTAAATGTTTCTAGTACGTGTGTTGACGTGTTTCTTCAAATCTACACTTTCCTTCAAGTTTAGAAACTTCAGCAACAATTATGTTTGAAGTTCTTGTTTACTTTCGTGTTGCGTTTGTATTTAGTTAACATCGGTTTTATAAGGGTTTTTACGTTGTTCTACAATTATTTTCCATCAAACTGTTATAAGCCTAATATTGACGAATTTTGAAAATGGTATCGTTAATTTTTAGAATGTATGTGAGATCCAACTATCTGAGTGTATAGATAGAATATTAACCATGATTTGCAATACAGAGTCGAGAAAGGCTACCGGTAGTAATACGAGTAGGCCTACATTACACCTTCAGCGTATGGTGCTCTTTGAGAAATTCTTTGCAATGACAAGACACACTGACCAATCGACATGAGTCGATTCAAGAACAGTAACAGACTTGCCTGACAGACTATGCTTGATAACTAAACACTCAATATAATGTAAAATTATAAAACAACTACCGCATTCAAATATATGATATATACAACTACCTTAATGTTAATGGAGTTGTAAAAGTCGATTTTAATTTGAAAAATATATCAAACCTTTGGAAAGAGTACAAGATCATTACATGGTTTTGGAATTAGAGTTAAGCATAGAACCCCCTTGGCTCGGATATGTTTGTTAAGAGAGTTTTAGGGTTGAGCTTTAATATATCATTAGCTACTATCAAATAATTATGTGACAACACTGTCAACATGAAGTCGTTATCCAATGCAAATACCTAAGCAGTGGTCTAAAGCAAACACAAAGTTTGAATTTGTCTTGTGAAAGGTTTGTTCATTAGAACCATGTAAACAGGTGAAACAAGAAAAACACTACAGTTTTTGTTTTCCCCTGGATAAAAGTTAAACATGGCTCAGAGTCATAAATTCCACTAATTGAAGTTTTCATTTTGCTCGGAGAATTAATATTTGTGTAGCCATCGCTGTTTGTTGACATCATACTTTGTGTCCTCTCTGAACACTTTTAATCAAACAAGATGTTTTATATGTTTTGATGTTTATGTTAAGATGTTTTATATAATACAGAGGTAAACTGTACAAACATAGTATATTTGCAATCATCATGCTTTGAGTCAATGTTATGATTCCGACTTACAACGATAACTTTGATACATACTTATGGTAGAGAGCTTTTCTTTTTAAAATTAATTCAAAGCAAAACTGGTAAAATGCTAACTTCGGCAAAGTCAACTTATAAAATTAGCCTGCATTGTATTTGTTTTGTTTTGAAAAGCAATCCGGTTGAAATGTATTTCAAAAAGTACCCCTTAATTATTTGTGGCGCGTGTTAATATTTGAAAAGTAACGTTTTAATAGAAAATTGTATTGTTAAAGGAAATGTTGCACTTTATCTAGTGTTCTAAATTTGTAAAAGTAGTGTCGCCTATTTTAATGTGGGTAGATAGGAAGAACAAGACGTTTCGGGTTGCCCGCCTTCAAATAAATTTAACTGAAAAACATAGGGCCTAACACAATATCTTCAGAAAATGAGCTAGCCTTAAATAATCTGCGTAAGTTGACTAGTCGCACATAACCAAGCAAGCACTGCGTGTCTGCATTTGTGTTTACTTGGCTTTAACAAAGAAAACCTTTTTAGCCTAGAAATCAATACAATATGCATAGACCCATGAAGAGACTAAATGACAGTTAGCAATTGACTCACTACCTGGCTAGCGATTGGTATGGAAGATGAAACAGTCAATACATAGTTTCGCACACTTCCTTGTATGTCCACTAGTCTTATCTTGAACCATAGGAAAAATAACAATTACACTTACATTAACCATACACAACGTTTGGAACTAAATGCATTTATTAGGAATATGGAACCTCCAAGGGTACATTCAGTCTGAAGAAACATAAAGTTATTCAAATGGACATGAAAACCCTGCCTCTTTCAAAAGTCTTCTCATTTAAAATATATTTGGAATAGGAAACTTAATTTTCAAAAATACCACAATATAAGAATGAGACATTTTAGGGTTGATATTGAAACCAAGCTGCGTTTATGAGAAAGAAGGTTACATTGAATAAATATCTGTACAATATCAAACACAAAAGTCAAAGAAGCGTAGACTTAAACTCCCCTCTTGAAGAAGAAAGTCGTTGAATAATTGATGTTTTAAACTTTGTCAGGTAGATTGAGCATCTGTTCAGACTTCTTTAACAGTGAAGTCTATAACGAAACTCGTCAAACGAGACTTTCTGTTAATTGACAGTGAAACATTGACTGTGAAAACTATTGAATTTTTAAATATAGGTATAATAGATGTCAATCCAGCTTTCAGGTGTTAAGTTCAATGTAATGGTTATTGGTGTTTGATAAGACGAACCACTGTAACACGTTATGCTTTGGAATGCTAAGTTTGGATTTAAATTGCTTTATACAAAATAGTAAACTTTTAACAATAATATCAGGAATAATTATGTGATTTCATCAATTTAATATGAGTTTAATAACTTTGAAGTAACTGTAGGACTATGTTTCTGGGCCGAGGGTTGTGAAACAGCTAAGGGTTGCCCTGTCAAGATAGAATGCTACTTAGGGAAAATATTTTAACAGCTTTTAAAGTTCACCGCTTCCTAGGAAACCATAGCTTTAAATACCATAATGTTTTGACGGAAGGTGTGCTTCCTGCAGAAAAACAAACACAATTGACCAGCTGATTAAAAACAACAACAAAACTAAAAAGCACTTTCGCCTCCTGAACACTTGAGCCACTGGATGAAGTACAAAATAATTCAATTACACTCAGGCCAAATCCAGCTCAGCTCAACAATGTTTTGTTAATACGGGCTTTAGTTTGATCTCGCTGCATTTTTAACACTTTGAAAGGTTAAATAGCATTCGTAGCGTTAGTTTTACAATGTTTAACTTAAACAGCTTTTCGCAAAACACAGTTGAATGAAATACAATCGCGAATCAGTGTTTTGTTTAGTTTTACCTTAACCTTTAACAAGTTCAATGAAATATGACGAAATTGTACTCTTATGAAAGTGGGTGCTTTTAAAAGTATTAAGGTAAAAGTTGAGGCTAAGAACTACTTAAAATAAGTAGACCTCCCACCGTGTGTGTGTGTTTGTGTGGGCGTATGACCACAACATTCCCTTAGAGCAGATTATCATTTCTTACTCATCTTATTGTTTCTTTTGTTGGCCGACATTTTAAGACTCGGTAGCTTTCGAGGTTATGTGCTGTGCAGTCTTGTTTAAGAAAGGTAAAGACTCAAAACTAAATAGGATCGTTTCATTTACAGTAATGCAACAGTAACTGCAACTTGAGTTATTTGTCCTGTTATGTATTGTGGTTATAATTTAGGAGTTTATAATGGCAATATCTATGTTACTTTTCATTTCCTTTTTTATTTAGTTTTATCTTCATTCTTTTCAAAACCAGAAATGTGAATATGATCACTTTTCAAGCATAATAGGTGGTTCTGTAAGCTTAGCCGAAAAAACATTTAAGCAAGGTTAATATCTAAGCTACAAACATGGTTATAACATAAAACTACAAGTTGATATGCCAATGCAAATCACAGAGGAAACTCTGGTCTGTGTGAATTGTAGTGGAAACTGAAAGTGAAACTTGGCGTTCCTGACTACTGAACCGGAACAGGTTGGTTTCGACCAGCTTGCATTGCAAACACAAATGTGTTCTAATACTCAGTTGTCAAAAATAACTTAGGTTACAGAATTTCTAAGATATTTCAACACATAGGTGCTTTCATTGGCAAATATCAATTATGGTATACAAACTTATGTTTCTATAAAAGTAGTTATATAACAGCATACGTCTTATCAAACAACCACTCAAATAGAAAGTTAAAAAGTGTATTGAACAAAGTGGTAAAAGTCTATGAGTATGCTCTATTAACGCTTTGAGGTCGTATCAACTATAGGTCGACAAACGTTATTTCGAACGCTTGATGTGCAGTATAGGAGACGGTTGAAACAGTCTCTGATATGAGGACTACGCAACACTAACGGCGCCTAGCAGATAAGAGCGAAACTACCACTCCTCCCTCCTCGGCAACTCAAGTGCGTTTGACAGCCCACGACAAACAGCCCGGTGGTTACTGGTTATAGTGACGGACAGCTGGCCCCTGTCTGTCACAGCGTGGGTCGAATCCACCCGGGTGCGCTCTGGTATACGGTGCAATGCTAGTTGTCGATCATGGGTGCGGGGCCACAATGACCCGCTGAGGATCACTGAAGAGAAAATGGCTCATCAAATCCAATGAGGCGGAGAGTGGCACTTTTGAGCTTAGGAGGCGCTAGATCCCCGCGCTTAGAGGTGGTTTAATGACTGGTAATGCACCGTACCAAAGAGGGTTTTGCTGAAATTTTGCTTACAGAGGACTGGGAGAAAACACTTCATCTGACTAGATAAAAACTCACATTGACCGTAATGTAGTGTTCACCGCTTTCTAGGAAACCATAACTTTAAATACCATAATGTGTTGACGGAAGGTGTGGTTTAAGCAGAAATACAAATACAATCGACCGGCTGATTAAAAACAACAACAAAACGAAAAAGCACTTTCGCCTCCTGAACACTTGAGCCACTGGATGAAGTATTTGTGTAAATAATTCAATTACACTCAGGCCAAATCCAGCTCAGCTCAACAATGTTGTGTTAATACGGGCTTTAGTTTGATCTCATTACATTTTTAAACACTTTGAAAGGTTGAATAGCATTCGTAGCGTTAGTTTTACAATGTTTAACTTAAACAGCTTTTCGCAAAATACAGCTGAATGAAATACAATCGCGAATTCTATATACACTAACGGCGAAAAATTCGAGAAAGTTATTGAAGATTCTTATAACTGGTTCTACCAATCATTTATGGATGGTACCTATAAGTTAAAATGCTATTTTTCATCACACTGTCCTTCGACACATATAGACAATAGAGACAATATAGCGAAACAACTTTTAAACGAATGAAAATAAACAGGCAACACTTATTTGTTATGCGGTAGTTTGAAATCTTCTAGATGAGGCTGGCTGCCTGCCAGTCTTTCTTTGATATCTCATTTTTAGGCCAGTCGACTTTTGTAACTAGGGAGACCGAGAACTTTTATCCACATTTTTTCAAGTTGAGTTCAAAGTTCAAAAGTAATTAATAGTTTCCAAATAATAAGCACTTGTTTGCTCTTACAACAACTGTTACGTAAATAGATCTTGACAAATTATTTTCGTTTAGCCTTAACAACCTTAAAATCATCAAACAATTTTGTTTTATAAGCGACACTTTTAAACACCTTATTACACGCGTGATTCGTGTGTTGCAACCTATCTTAAATATGTGTAAGAAACTATGGTTACACGATTATGATACGTGAATATGAACGTGCATGTAGGATGTAGTGATTATTGTTGGGGAAAAGGTGGGAAGGGAGATATTTGCCAGTTAGGTTGAAAGTTGCTCGAGTTTCATCAGCCTCGTGCTGTTCCCAGTATGTCTTCTCCACTAACCGTGAGTGCAAACTTGTTACCTTCTTTAGTGACGGTTATTTTACCCAAATGACTTTATATGTTAATAACTATTATCTTGTGAGGCTCTTTTGAAAATGTCAAACACATAAAATCGTCATCAGTAGGTAATAAAATCACTTTGAGGCGTGATCGTGCATGAGCTCTCAAGAAAGGTTAAGAATAATTGTGGTGTTCAAGCATTACAATCGTATATTTGACTTATATATATACATTAAAGATAGTAAAATTTAAGATATTTGTGTACATTGATAGATAACTTATTGTTTCCAATTAAACTTTCAAAAATCATATTTAAAACAGTGTTCCATTATAAAAGAAAACGTGCCTTCTTACATAATCATTATACAAGATGTTTTACTTTTTAACGAGCAAGTTAACGAACCTGTATAGCTCATTATTACTTACAAGCCTTGAAGTTGTTCTTGTGGAGATACTTCTACTTAGTATAGATCAATTGAAAGTGTTAGATTGAACAAGTGTTTTAAGAAGCAAACCTATAGACGTCAGGCTTATTACAAAATAAAATACAACGATTATACTACTATACGCGCTTGTTTTACTTGATTGTTTTCTTACGTTGAAATCCTGTTTTAAATTATCTCTATACATTTTGAACTGTCTTTTAATAGTGATTCAATTCATATTGCCCAATACTTGCAAGAACGGATTAGGTTGGAGATATAACCAGTGGTAAACTGAGATTGGTGATGGGTTGGAGAGCTATTAAACGTGAATGGAACCACAAACTACCTCTATTGAAACTTGATCTGGGCTTTTGTGTTCTAGCTTGTTTTGCAGTAAACACTGCAGAACCTTTCATATACCGATCCAAGATATATACTTAGCAAGTGGTGAACATGACTTTGTATGTTGATACTTATATTTATGAGGATATTTTGAATATGTTTAACCCATATAATCGTCATAAGAAGGTAATAAAATCGTTTTGACGCGTAAGCTCTCAAGAAAGCTTAAAAGCATGTATCATTAAAAGCAATTTGATTTATATACACTAAAATAAGGCAAAATACACCATGTTTCCTTCTACACTATTATTTTAAAAATTTACAAATTTATTCTGTTGTGTATATGTGTATGCAGAGCTCTTTAAAAGACTCACCCTTTTTTATGAAAAGGTTCTGGTTTCAGACTTATAATTCAAGCCAAACAAATTCATCCAGAAGATATTTCCAACTCACTGACTCGGATGTTGTGATTACTTTGCTCTCTTCCCTATGTTGTGACTTTCCACAGTTGATCGGATTTTAAGTCATACATATGTTTTGTTACAAAAAGTCTTAAACAAAGAGTTTTACAGTTTTACTTTTAGAAATCCTTAGGTAAGGGTAGCAAATCACGTAAAAAGTAATAGAGCGTACCTCTAGTTAAGTTACAGTATGTTTTGTATTGTACAGACAAATCATATGTAATCTGTAAATAGACAGTGTCACACACTGTAGTTTCTCCAAGCGACGGGAATTCTTCTCAGACCAGCTGTCTGGATACTGTACATTCCAAAGTAACAGTACGTCAAGTGTCAACAGCAGTTGAGGAGATTTCCCCGAAGTAACATAAAGTGACTTGAAGACATGTGCCATCACATCTACTCGATATCTTTGTGTGAAAGTAATACACTCAAGTAACTTACCTTTATGGTTCTGTAAAGTATAATTATTACAAACAGTGTAGTGGGTAGAAAATACTGATGTCAAGATCGAAATCATATGTTTGAAGCCTGCTCACCTAACTATGTACTCTGTGGTTTATCATGCAACAAGTTGGCCAACCTATTAGCTTGAAACCTCTGAGACTGGGACAAAACTTGATTTTTGTGAGACAATTCAAAAAAATATATTCTCTTCAATGGCAGATTATCCATCTATTGCACCCATTTACATTTACCACGAAAAGTAGTCAACTTGTATTATAATCATTTGAATAAGAGACAATTGCGTAACGGTACCTCAGTGATTCTTGATTTATAATGACAACATAATCGCTTGAAAGAAATTATGGTTGGTTGAAGAAGGCGTCAATGAGGCGTTATAAATACCACTGAAAACTAACGGTATCTTAATAAGGTTCTTAATATAGTCTAACGAACACAGTCATGCGTTTGATTGCATGTGTTGTGGCCATACTAGAGAGATATTAGTTGAAAATACTCATTCGGTGCGTATAAGTCCACTGCAAGTTAATGCTGTACATGTTCGCCCCTAAATCTTAAGACTGCAATTAACGTTTTAATGCGGTTAAATTTAAAGATCTAGAATTAAGAGATTTTTAAGGCTTAAGTGGTTTAAAAATTCTTTTGAGACTTATCTACAAAAAGTCAATTGTACAAAAAAAGTCCCGTAAAAGGTTTGTTATTGCTGTATGTGTTTATTTGAGGCTCGTGCTATTGATTTAATAATAAAAGTCACAGGAAAACATGTATTTGTAATTATTTTGGATACAAAGCACAACATTGTCCTACCACCTGTGCTTGTATCAGTAATAGATAAAATATACAGTTCATTAGGTATAGCATGGCCGGTGGCCTTGAGATTTCCTGCTGGCCGCTTAGGGCCCTGTAGCCCATCTCACCGGAAATGCTAAACCTGACGAACTGTACGTAGGACATAAACAAGTCAAACGTGCTAAACTATTTAAACACACCCAGTATTCGCATTGTGTTTATAAATTGTTAAGGTCACACGAATGGTGAAGTCGTTTACAAGAATAGGCCTACATCAATCACAACTTATGGTGTCCCAAAAACACAATATTCCAAACAACTTTGAATTGATTGGTTGCAGGTACAATACGCGGTTAGTTACAATGTACAGTTAGTCAACTGAATTACTGTCATCACAAAGTTCATTGATCGATTGTTAACATTTGCGCAGGTGAAATTGGCAAACAAGACCTAATCAAGTGTTCTGTTGTATTCGAGCTTTTAGTTTTGAGTGTTTATCAAGTAAATACAACACATATTTTGTACGTATACTGAGTACTATTATGAGAAAGAGTGTCTAGTACTAATTTGATCAAACTTGCTTACTGTAACGTATCATCCCAAGTATCTAAATAATCAAGCCAACAAACATTTATGACTTATTCAGTATAAATGAGCATGTTCAATATATCAATAGGTTTATCTTAGCAGTAATAAAGTTTGAAATACAAATGCTTTCCATTTAGATATTCCCAACTATTCCATGCATATTGCCACTCTTTTCAAGTTTTTGCTGTTTATTTCAACGATGTAGTTATTGATGAAAATATGGCAAAAAAGGAAAAGGTAAAGTTTGTCTTGTTTAAAAATATGAAGTTAGGACTACAAAGTCCTCTCTACCACTCAACCTCGACCTTTACCTAGCGTTGCCGTATAGTCACATTACAAACGTAAGTGGTGACTGCGGGGACTCGAACTCGCGCCAGCGGAGCGATGAGGTCCGGAGTCGCGCACGATTCCAACCCGTCACGGGTCTACTAACGCGGCACCGCAGCATATTATGAAAATGTGTATACCAAAAGATCATAATAATTCATTTTTGAGTTTTTTTGTGTATTTTACATACATTTTTAAACGTTTTTGTTAATTATACCCTACGAATTACGTTTTGGCCGCCATTTTGAAACGCGTCAATATTTTAAAACACAATTTTCACCAATGTTGTCTACGTACATAGACCTTTACAACGGTATACAACACGATAGGGTTTAGTATTTGAAAAAAATGATAATCCTAGTAGACAATTTTCAAAATTTGGGGTTTTTGGTGGGTACTAAGGTGTTTGAAGTAGCATGTTGTTGTATATTATTGGAAAGCTTACGTCATGACAAGTAAAAATCAATAATTAGATTTTCGTTTTGAAAAATATTAATGGAAATACAGGGCGTTTCGTAATTCTGTTTTATTTGTAGATTTTCAGCCGCCATTTTGTAACGGCTCAATAAAAAACAATTTTTCTTCGTCATTGTTTTTAATTTAAAAAGAGCTTTAAAATGATGTATAGCATGACCCCTCTTTATATTTGAAAATTTCGGGATTTGAACCCATGACCCTCGGTTTTGATACGCCCTGTATACTAGAAAGTAGAAAATAATTTTCCTGAATTCTTTAAACCGGTTTAAATTTGAATTTTTCGTTTCACTCAAGTCGGCCAACCCGTTCTCGAGATATACATATGATACGTGTGGTCTGAGACACCCTGTATAGATTAGGGTATCTGCAAAATACAGCAGTCGTATAATATGCAAGGTACATTGTTTCCTTAATACATCATTTGTAGGTGGCCCGATTTTTTTGACTGTTCAATTCTTATAATTATGTGGACAGAGAAACACGTCTTTTAAATTGTTGAACATAAAATTTAATGTTTCTAAACCTAATTAACTAGGTTCCCACACACAGAGGAGCTTATAGAAAAAAATTTTGAAATACAATATTTAAATAAAAAGTTACACCTATTAGAGCACTGCTGACGTGTTCCAGAACGCAAGGAGATGATCCTGAAAGGTATTTATCAAGGTTTGGGTATTTATTACAAACCAACACCAAAGACTCTCATACCTTTTAAGTTTATTGTTTAATAAAAGTGCACAGGAGCCTGGCAGGACATTCGGTAGAAGTTTACAGGTAATAATTTAAACCTCATTTATGTATGTTAAATAACAATAAGTTTTCATCGTTTTTAAGGTAAGAAAAGTGTGTCGATAAGTTCAGTCGCGAGTAGTAGATAAAATGAGTCTGTCCTCAGCGAGAAAGTGAAATGGAGGTTCAATTCTTTTGCTTAAATATACAAAAACCGTAACTTATATAAAATACAAATTTGCACATAAAGATCGGATTTGTATTTTATTTGTGTATGTATTTGTTTTGTGTTTAAAAAGTACAATAAGAAACATAAAATAATAAAATCGTATTCCAAACTCAAACTGAGATTAAAAGCAATTTATTTTAATTAAAGCCATACCGAGCTGGTCAATTAAAACTAACTAGCTTGCATACATTCTCGACGACAGCTTTATAAATGAACTGTAATCACATGAAATAGCAAGTTTTGATTGATCATTAAGTAAGTTTCATGAATATAAACCACAACACGTTTGTACCACGCCAATGCTATGTGATTATCATCAGGTTGACTGTTCAATTCTTATAATTATGTGGACAGAGAAACACGTCTTTTAAATTGTTGAACATAAAATTTAATGTTTCTAAACCTAATTAACTAGGTTCCCACACACAGAGGAGCTTATAGAAAAAACTTTTAAAATACAATATTTAAATAGAAAAGTTACACCTATTAGAGCACTGCTGACGTGTTCCAGAACGCAAGGAGATGATCCTGAAAAGTGGCGAAGTAGGTATTTATCAAGGTTTGGGTATTTATAACAAACCAACACCAAAGACTCATACCTTTTAAGTTTATTGTTTAATAAAAGTGCACAGGAGCCTGGCAGGACATTCGGTAGAAGTTTACAGGTAATAATTTAAACCTCATTTATGTATGTTAAATAACAAAAGTTTTCATCGTTTTTAAGGTAAGAAAAGTGTGTCGATAAGTTCAGTCGCGAGTAGTAGATAAAATGAGTCTGTCCTCAGCGAGAAAGTGAAATGGAGGTTCAATTCTTTTGCTTAAATATACAAAAACCGTAACTTATATAAAATACAAATTTGCACATAAAGATCGGATTTGTATTTTTAATGTATTTGTTTTGTGTTTAAAAGTACAATAAGAAACATAAAATAATAAAATCGTGTATTCCAAACTCAAACTGACCTCCTGATTAAAAGCAATTTATTTTAATTAAAGCCATACCGAGATGGTCAATTAAAACTAACTAGCTTGCATACATTCTCGACGACAGCTTTATAAATGAACTGTAATCACTATGAATAATGTGTAAGCAATTTGTTTTGATTGGATTTCATTAGGTAATTAAGTTTCAATGAATATTAAATCCACAACACGTTTGTACACGCACAAGCTATGTGATTACTGCTGTTCATATACTATTCAGGTGTCTTATACAGCTAAATGAAGTTTGAATTTTACATGTAACAAGTGTAGGATCTGTATATGTTTTTATATAGTTAGGAGTTAATGGCTGTTTTAAACCAAAACTAGCAAAAGGAATAGAAACATATGTAATAAATAAGAATATAATTAATATTGTTTATTGGAACAGGTAACAATTGTCGTGGTTATATTATTGCGCAACTCTTTGCAATATTTATTCGCCGTGTTAATCAGCCATTGATTTCTCGCTGCTGTATTGCCGTATTTAAAATTCTTTTACATTGTTACGTGTAATAAAATGAATACCTCATTTGAAATACAAACAATACTCAACAGCTAAGAAATCAATCACGGGATATAACACAGCAAATAAAATACGAGTATTGCAAAGTGCAATAACATAACCACGACAACTGGTTTTCTCCCAACTCTGCGTTTTATAACAGCTACAAACAATTATTGTTATATTCACTTTATGTCATTTTATGAGTTTTCACCAAGAAAACTATTTTATTAGAATTGTGGCTCTTAAAATGATACCAACAAGTAAAACACCGTATAAACTACTAAAATACAGGCAAAATCAAGGTTAAAATTGGTTTTTGTTATAGCTTAGACGAATTAAGATACAAAGTTGTTTTATACAAACATGTTCATATTTAAATTATCTTTTACAATGATATGCACATGCTATACTTTTACTATTTATTATTTTGACTTATTCATGATAATAGCAACTTTAATGTTTACATAGATTTTAGGTTAGAATGGTTTGAAAACATGGTAATTCACATGCATTAAAAAAAGCTGTCAAATTCTGAGAAATAATAGTAAACTCAATATTTTAAATCGAATTTATAGTTTGAATCCATAGGCGTTCCTGCAAAGTACGCGACTCGTGTTCATGGCTATAGCTTTGTAATGGCGTAACATACTAAAAGTTGTTTGCCAAAATGTCGAAAATTGTCTTCTGATTAAAACTATTACAATATGACCCACCTTTTGTATTTAGCAACTTCGAGTGACCCGTAGTTCAGTATTGACACACCTGTATACTGAGAATCTTAAAATATTTTTCCTGAAATTTCCATGTACATTCAGATAGAAAATTTGTTTCATCTTTTCAGCATTAGGACTCCTGTAATCCGTTTACACACTATGTGATTACCTGTTAATATATTCAGGTGTCTTATACAGCTAAATGAAGTTTGAATTTTACATGTAACAAGTGTAGGATCTGTATATGTTTTTTTATATGTTAGGAGTTAATGGCTGTTTTAAACCAAAACTAGCAAAAGGAATAAAACATATGTAATAATTACGAAAATAAATTCAATTTTCCTTATGATGATCCCGAAGACGTATTTAGTTATGAGCCGCATCTGTGAACTTCCAGGTGATATGTATTTCTCGTCCCGTTTATCCACAGCACCTGTATTCTATGTTATCTTCACAGTTTCTTTCAAGTATATTTTAAGTACAAGTAGAAACAGTTATTGCCAGAACTTGACGCTTTTATTGTTTACAGTGTCGAAACAAAATGTCATGTGGTAATTTACAAAATCTTGTATATATTAAAACTTAAAACTACCCCAGTAATATATACAAAATTACCTGAGTTATGCTGGCAACCTTCACAACAACAGAGTGGGTTCTTTTCTTGTACGCAACATAAAAAACTCTGGTTGACCAGACAAAAACCTAGAATTAGCTTTGTTGACATTTTTAAGGTTAATCTAATTTTGTACTAGCTTACACCCGAAGATGAATCAATATTAAAAATTGGTCGTCTAGATTAAAAATGTTAAAACAAGAGTCTTACTTGTTGTTTTCCAAAATTCATTTTATAACATTGCGGAATTTATGAATATTGAAAATCTAACTACTAATATTATTTAATTACAATTAGGTCTTATTTGTGGTATAGTATATAGTATTATCTTACTATTATTATAATTGACAAAAAATAAAATCATGGACCTTGTAGACCTTAAGAGTGTTTTGTTCAGCCAACGCGCAAACACATATACTCTAACTCCCCGAATAAATCTTGAATATAGTAAAGGAAAAAGTAATTTTGTATCAATAGTTGTTATGTATGTACTGCAACTAAGTTAAACAACGTTAAAAGCCACTGATCATTCTTTATGGAATTTAAAACCTGATATATTGCTACACTTCTTTCCTTACTTTCGATAGTCAGTCAATTATTGAGATTTCATTTCAGGTAATAAAACACACACATCTGAATCCTCAAGCTGAGACGATACCATGAACAGTGTAGTGAACAGAGGCTTTTACGATAAGTTGATGCCGCAGGTTGTACGATTGTTGCCTACAAGGCACGTAGACACGTATCTCTGAGAATGCGAGAACAAGCATTTATAGAGCCAGTTCCGAAATGTATAGTGACCACGTGATAAAAAGGAGAAAACATGAAGAAGAAGCGTCTCGTCCTCTGCTGACTTCAGCTCATGAATTATTCTCCCCTGTTGTAAGGGTTACCAGTGTTTCCAGTCTCAACATTAAGTAAACGCTCACTTTCATATTTGTGTTGGTTTTCACGAAAAATGAGGAATACATAAATTGGTTTTTATTGAAAATCAACTAAAGAAATAAGAACTCGTCAGGAATCATTGGACCTTAATGAACATTATTGCAATAACTGCAAAACTGGTTATACTCGTAATTTTCTCAATATTTCTGGAGATTTATTCTAATGAAAAAATTTTATCGTCCAACCCTGCTTAGGTAAGCTCGTGGTGAAGAAATAAGAACTCGTTAAAAAAACCATTAGAACTTACTGAAAATTATTGCAATAACTGCAAAGCTCGTTGTGCTCGTAGTTGTCACAATATTTCTAGAGATAGCCTATTGAAAATATTCCACACATTTGCCCAACCTTGCTTAAGTAAGGGCGTGCTGAGAAACGGGTGTAAGCCATGTAGGTAAACAACGTGGCTCACCAAAAAGAACCTTTTATAACTCAAATTTATGACACGTTAAACCAGATTGCAATTGGAAATAATGAAGAACCTATAGATTAAAAGTAATTGCGTGGATCAAATCTGTAATATTGCCGAGTTATCGTTAAGCTACTTAGCGAGCAGGGCCTAGCTCTTATCACCTACATGATAACACGTGTCTAGCTGAGGATTGGATAAACACCTGTTATCAGCTGATTGTCACTTCCAGCTGATTTGCAAGTGTTAAATAATTAGTCACTAATCTGTGTGACTCGGCATCCGCACTTGAGCGTATTACGTGAACATCTCATCTACACTTCGCGGTCGCCTTCCAAATGTAAGTAAAGTATTTTTTGTAATAATTATAATAGAGATTAATTAATTTAATAGGACACTAAACTGTGTCTGGATTGCTGTCAATACCCTTTCTAATAACCTATCTTAGCATAACAATACACCAAGATTTGAGCCCCAGACCTACAGTTTGGGTGCACTCTGTATACTAAGGTAGTTAAGCTTATTTATCCTGTATCTCTCAGGTATCAAGTTCCAGCCAATCAGTGACTCAAAAATGATACTCTACAGTGAGGCCAAAATATCTTAACCAGTTATGAAGTATGGACAGTGTGAACGGAAGAACTAGATTATAGCTGTGACACCGGCCGCGAAAGCCTAAGAGTCAAGCTATAATTGTTTTTCTGAGTAAAACAAAATCCACAAAGCCAAAATATTTTCACATCCGAAACAAAGATACCCTGTATTTATCAGATTAAAGTAGAAAACGTACCTTTTCTAATTGAACAACTACAACTATAAAACACAACTAAAATTCTCAATAGTAGCGAAGATCAATTTAATTAGAAAAACGGACTTTTAAGGCAACTTCAGAAAGAACATTAACTATCCACAAAACATATCCATAACCATGAAACTTAATGTGAGGCGAAAATAGAAACAAACAAACTGCTGACGGCATTTATAGACAATTTAAAAGCAACAGGTATCTCACACACGGAAATTTGATATAACAATACATTTAGATAAAGCTGTTTGATTGAGAAGTTATTAATCCCTAAAAGATGTAGTAATTCTGGGCGTAATGATAAGTAAACCTTAAACACTTAGCGAATTTTGCGTGGTCCAACCTATACGGGAATATTAATAATATTAAATACTGTATATATATCAGAATATTTATTTCTTACAGATACAAGTCTGGAGAATGCTGTTGACCTTCGGCTTGGTGGGTGGAGTTGTAGTCTGGTGCGCCGTGGCCGCCCGTCTCACACATCCTGGCAAGAAACTCAAACTGAACAAGGAGCTGTCGACAAAACATAGACCCCTGTGAGTAAATCAATAAATAATGTAGATACTTTAAGTTTGTTAGGTTGAACTACACAAGTAAGGATTCGCGATCAAGGGTCTGCAATGTTCAGTAGACTCATGTGTGGGAGTGGGAAATTGCGCAACTCTGGAGCTCATCACTTTAATGTGCGGGTCCAATTTTGGAAGTCACAACTAACCAACTGTTAAGTTATTTTAAAGTAGCGTTAGATAAAGGTTGAGTGAAAGAGAGAAATTTGTAGCTCTGACTTGACCTCGTCAAACAAGACCAACTTTACCTTTGACCTTTTTCGAGTTAAAGGTTGAAGTGGGCTGGAGTTGACCGTGTAGCTCTTATTGTACCTCATTTAGTACGGCAATACAATTTTTTACATACTTAGCTGAACTAAAACTCTACCATTGTATCTCAAACAATTTAAAGTATTCAATTTTAACTATTTATGAGGCTAAACACCGTATTGTTTTCTTTGTTTTAACAAATCAACTACAGGAAAGACCATTCAACTGAAACAAAAAGACTTGTTTGTTAAAACTTAAAATTATACGCTACTTAATCAACCAACAAGGCATTAATTTAGCTTAAGTGAATTCTTGGTGAATTGCAGATTATACCAAAAGAAAATCTAGCATTGTACACGTTTTCTATCGTAAACGTTTTAAACATGTCTAATTCTTGAACACATGTTAACCTAAACCTAGAGTTTGGGATACGTTTTGATCGTGGGGAGAGATATTCTAAAAATAATACTATACCTTTTAAATTTATGCAATGTTGTATTACAAATTAATGTAACCACTGAAGCAAAAAGAATTACAATAATTATAAAAAGCAACTCTGTTAAAATATAAACAGGTAAACCTCTGTCCACTTGTAAGGTTCAACTAAATCCTTAAATTTTTCAGGAGCTTTTTGTCTGATTATATATTGATTGGAGACGGGATTTCATTTGGAGGTTCCATATACTTGATACCCAATGAGAAATAATATTTGCTTTACTTTCTTAAACATTTTTTGATTAGTTTAGTGCATTAAACACTTAATCCAGTCGTATAAATTATCGATTTTAAACATTGGATTTTAGTAGTAAAATGTGATTAGATTCAAGTGTTCCACAAACGTACCTGAACCGTTTACACCAAAATGTTATTTTGTTTTAGATAAATATAAAAACTCCTTAGTCATCCCAGGTAACACATTGAAGCTCAACACAAAGTATAGCTTCAGTGCACTTCATCATTTGGAGCCTCGCAGAACCAGATGTAGAGAGATGCCAACAGCTGTTTCCATGCTTTACAGCAGTCCAACCAAGACAACAGCTATACGCAGCTACCGAACCTGAAATAATGGTCTACTTTCTTCATTTGTTATAACCTCTTCTATGACACGAGTACAAGTAAAATCTTTCAAGGAACTAATCGGCTCGCAATATCACCAATTTAGGTGAGCCCAAGCAATAAAACGAGCTTAACAAAGTCAATCAATAAATACTATGACTTGAGAATTGATGTTCTTTATTTCAAACCTCTGTTCCAAATAGGGACCTACAATCACACTATGATCTGTAATAATACGCATTGACGAATGATCTTGCTTTGTCACAATTAAATCAAGTTGGTAATTTGGCGTGATTGGCTGCTTCATTTAATCACATGACCACTTTGTGTTGATTGCAATGAGATTGCGTATGCCGCTTGTAAATTTTATTGGCAAGGCAATTACATGAGTTATGTCATCTGTATTTGTGTTTGACAGTTGCTGGCCCTTCTTAGTGTGTATAGAAACTTCAGTTATTAAGAAATGAACTAGCTTTGCATTAATTACAGTTATGCAATGAGGGTAAATGCCTTTAGCCCTCAAGTGAAGAATACACTAACGCTGAATTGGTTAGTTAGATTAGGCTTATCATTCAGAAGCACTAGGCATCGTAATACAAGGGCTCATTTATCGTTACTTGAGAGGAAATTGGACGACTTAGATAATTTGGCTTGAGTGAACGGTAAACCCTAACTGCTTCCACCTTGTTTGTCTTCTGCAAATATACATAAAGTTAACTCAAACAAAGTGCCGTTATATTTAGACATGAAATCCATAAACACTTGCAAATTTTGAAGCTGTTAAAAGGTATTTGGAGTTTATAATATGTTTAATGTTTTCTGAAAGGTCTGATTCTGATAACTACACTATATGTCGTTTACAAATTTAATTTGTTAAACTTTCAAACATTTTGATCTTACTATTTCAACAACATCGTATTAAAAGATTCATTAAATCGACCTTATTCTATAACACAGTTTCTTTTACCTTTGTCGTTTGAAAATGTCGGATAAATAAAACTATGTTTTACCTAAGTGTTCTAAAATGAAACTCTCACTACGTAATTTTGTATGAAAACCTCTACCGCGTGATTTGTAACTAGGGCAATTTTACATTTCTCATTTCGGTAAAGATGTTAATAAAGTGCAAAGGACATCTGTTTAAAGGATCCATAGGTCTCCAGCCAGACTCTGACTGGAGATATACGGAATGCCGTGTTACATGATGTTTTGGACTAAAAAAACACCTCACTAAACAAAATCCCGGGTAAATCGTTAGTTTCTGAAATGCACGTTATAGAAGTAATGTTATGAATCTCTTTAAAAGAATGTCATCAAATTGTTTGAAAATAAAAAGCTACAGTTGTCTTAAATGGTACTTATCTTTAATTAATCAGGTTTCATAAGTTTTCATTTCCTCATTTCCTTGCTCACAAATAATCTTACTATATTTTTTTTAATTGTTATTGTTCTACAAAAAACTGATTGTAAGTTGTTCAACATCCATATCAGGGAGCTATGCACCTTGAATCTGATTAAATGTACTCAGTGATTTATAAACAAACAAGTGTTTTAAAACACTTTATTTTCAATTTAACAAAACCCCTGGTGGCGGGAAGTGTGTAGAATTGTTATGTGTTTAATTTTTGTATTCAGTAATAATTTAAATAAAAATAATCATTGTTTTAAGATAAATACTTGCAGTAAGGGACTGTAAAAAAGTACAATAATCTAGTTTTGACATGATTTATTTCTTTAAGTTTTCAAAGTTATCTTAAGATAGTAAATCTGAAACTCCATTTATAGAAATAAATCTTATTGAATAGTATAGTGGTATGAAAGTGCAGTAGTGTTGTAGCATTGCGTCACACACGAAACTCAATACATTGAGTGTCGTTACTGAAAGGGTCAGCTATTTATTCTTCAAAGAGAAAGTTCTATCAAAGAGTCCTTTTAAACTCAGATCATTTATCAAAACTAATGGCACGAGCTTTCATGAATTTGTCGTGTACAAACAAGTCTTAGAGAACTTGAACATGTACAATATCTAACTTTCTATAGCGATATCCGCCAAGCAAGTGCAAGATGAATCACGTTACACGGTAAACCTTTTGAGATATTCAGAATAATGACTGTATGGACCATGTGTGATTGAAAGGATGTTGAATTGATTTTATGTCCTAACATTAAAAGAATTGTTTGTAAAAATTCTAATAACGAAGGACACATTATCAAGTACGATTTAAAGTTTTCTCTACGCGTTTATGCAGATAGGACTTATTTCGTGTTTTAAGAATTATAGTTATGATTTTAGCACCTGTTTTAACAGAATTGTTGAGCCTATGGACTTTTTTTAAAAGCAAAACACCAGTTCAGTTTGGTACTTTACGAAAGCTATCGAAGAAGATTTATACATTGAACTTTTATACGAGAACACCAGCGGTTTAATAGTTCCGTTTAAACAATCTTTAACTCCATTCAACTTTATTAGTAAGAGCATTTATTTAAATTAGTAGAAAGTCATTCCAGTTATCAACCCACACTAGAGAGAGCCAGATTAGATAGCTGGTTTATATCATATGGTAAACTGTATTTGTTATTTTTGTAGAAGATAAAAAAATTAAAAGCTTTTACTTTAAATTTGGTGTAAACACTGGCAATCACACGTTTATACCCTCGCATGTTAAACAAAACAACTTGTAAATTTGTGCAATACAACACTATTTTTTCTTATTAACTTACACCTGGTAGTATGTGCGTGTCCCCTAAGGGCTTTGTTGGATCATCAAATGCAATTAAAAGCTTCTTTAACTTTCTAAAACAGCCAATAATACTATAAATTAAATTTACTCAAGACAAATACAACTTTTGCAACAAAATTAAATACAAAATAATAAAATAAAATAAACAGTGGTAAAGTTTTAAAGGGCTTTATAAACACCCTGTATTTATTCACAATTATGTAACCTGTTGTTTTTCATAATTTGTTACTAATTTTACATTGAAGTCTATTTGTTAGGTAATACTTTATATTTATATCAAAATGTTAAAACTAACGTTCAATAAACGTTGAAAATTGAGCTCTACTATTGGATTATTAAGAAAAAACTAATTTGAAAACGATAACCAATATTAATTGGTACTTGATAATTATATAAAAATATTTTATTATTATTTTATAATAAAATTATAAATATTGTTTATTGTTTTCAAATTAGTTTTTAAACGTATTTTACATATTTTACCCCAAATAAAATGTTTATAAAACTTGAGCTTAAAATGAAAGTAGAAACATAGGCCAGGCTTTGCAGTTACTCTATTCATTTTAGAAACCCATAATCTGAAATGTATAAACAATATAATATACAGTATCGCATCAAAAGCTGTATAAAATAACAACGCCGAGACGAGAGTGAGAGGGTAGAATACAGGTGAGGGTAGAGTAAGGGTGAGCTACTTACAGTAATGCTTCCTAATCCTTGCTACTACGCTTTCCACTTAGTTCTGTTGACAGACGTCTTCGGTTGCACCGAGTAAACAAAACCTGAAAAACAATCCTTCAGTTAAGGAAAAATACACCAATAAACACACGAGGAAAGTAAGAATCGATGACCTTATTCACCCGGGATGTGATATTGCATAAATGGTATTGAATATATACTTTTCGCAAAGCGATACTGTAAAAAGAGATAACGTAATGCACAACTAACTATATCGAAATATATTGGGTATTCCTTAGCAATTCCGTTATGTATGTATTTATTCTCTTTAGTTCTCTAATTTTAAACAACTTATTTGTAAACACAATCATTCAAAATCAATTATAATATCTCAGAATTGATAATCATTAAAATGTGTAACTTCATTACCTTTTTGACTATTTCTGATTGTAAAATAATATAAAAACTGCAGAAATGGTTATGATCAATAAAATATTTATTCTAATTGTGGAAAACTTCAAAACATTATACAAATTAGTAAATCATGAAAATAAAGTAAAAATTAATAATTATAATATAAGTAAAATGTCTGCCAGTTGATTACATGAGACTGGATATTTTCAAAAAATGATAGAATAAAATCAGAAATAGTTTCAATCACCGAATTGCTGAATTTAAACACTTTCTGTAACGATTTACATACATTATATTGGATAATCAGCAAAACATTTCATCTTATATTTAAACAACATCTACCGCAGAGATAGTAAAATTATGAAAATGAAATGTTTAGCTCCACTCAAACACTTACAATGGCAACTACACAAACACCATCATTAATATGACAGTTTGAAAACACTTTTATACCTGTTAAATAGAAATCTAAAACCTTAAAATGTTATTAAAAACAAAAGAACCTATTTAATGAAAACTATGTAAAGAAGAAATATTGAGTCAGTACTACAAATTCAAAACGTCAACATAAATACCACAAGACTTTGTTTTTAGTTTAAAATGCTTATACGTTACTAAGTAAGTAGATTTTCTTTGTTGTTGTTGACTTTAGATTTCTCCCCATCATTTTTAAATAGAATAAAATGGTAAAACTGGCAAAGAGATTAAAAGTTTCACTAGTTACTATGTTTGAGGTATTTTATTTTATGTGTATATAAAATAACTAGTGATCTGTGGATAAATATAGAACAATCAGTTAGGTACGGCAATGAAGTATATAGATTGTACCGGTGATTGACGTACAGGCGAGTGAGGGGTGGGGAGGTTCGTGACAGGCAACTATCAGCTGATGAGGATTGTCTGAAGACAAGGAGATATTTCCTGTCGAGCTGCAAAGTTAGAGTTTGTGGTTCCGTGACCTCCTCAATCTACTCTGGCACACATCGATTGTGCATCACCAGAACCAACCGTACAGTATATAGACCTGCTAACTTATCTGGAGAAACATATCAGTCAAATCTCAGACACACAAAATATATAATTATGAATGATAAAGGGAAACGTTTTTCAACAACATGTAATGATAGCACTTAGCGTACCTAAATTTACATCAGGCGCATCTTCGAACGCAATTATTCGCTGTTTCGCTAATATTTGCCCTTAAAACCTGATATTTGTTTCAACAACGCCCCAAGGTAATGGTTAAAACCACCTAACTTAAGGAATATACAGTCCAATCTGAGTATACAGTAAAGGTAGAAGCTTGATATGAGGTCAGTAAAGATGAAAGCAGTAAAGATACTTGCTGATTTTCAACCCATGTATCGGAGATTTGCACCTAAAGATAGTGATAACAATATGCAACTTACTGGAAATCATAGATCAAGCACCTTAGCTGTAAAATAATTTTAATTAGAATATTAATCAAGGAACATTGATTTTTTATGAAATTAAACTACAACAGCAATATTCTTCAAGCCCACTGCTAATATTGATGGGTTTTTGCATATTTTGACAGGTGTCTCACGGAATACCAAATGTAATGCGTTACGCGATAACGCGATGGTTCCTTTTGTGGTTGGTTTTGAAAACTACAGCTGCTATTTGTTACGATTTGATCAACTGTTTCCTAAAACCAGTTTACACAATAAAGCATGTACCATTAGTTTACATATGTCTCTTTACTGTGACACATTTAACAATTGGTAACTAAAACATATTTTAAATATTAAAATCGCATCATCATACCTCCGTGAGCAACAAAATACCTGTTACCTATTTGTGTACCACCTGTTAAGCGTAATTCAGTCAAACTTGCACAGTGTTGACCTTATTACTTAAACCAGTTTCTGTTTATTATTATTCCAGTATCGAACGTGCTGTATACACATGACACACATGATGTTGAAGCAGCTGATGTCATTGATGTGTGATTATTCAATTTCCTCGTTATTCCGTCTTAACATCCGACACGCCATACTGTCATTAGTTAGATTATATCTATCACAGCTTACACTTGCAAGTGAACTTACTCAACAAAGTCATATACACATGGTTTGTTTGATCAGCGAAACGTCAATCTTATAATACGAAGGCATACAAAAATACATGATGGATTGAATAAAGGGTGACACAGATATAGCAGTAGAATTTGAAACAGCTGTCAAAGTGTTATGAGTTGTCATAGCAAAGTTATTGTAACGCCATTTTGAAGGTAAATTGTTTACATTTTAAGATGCAACAGCACGACGGAATGACATTATCCAGAATTGGGTTTTCACTTAGAAGACGTATATTAGAGGTAATGAATCAGTGATCAATTCTCCAAACAACCAATACTCCAAGTGTGTCTAATAACTCCAAGGCTAGCAATAGCATACTACACAGTTACTTTTGTTGAGGGTTTTCGTCGGAAAAAAGATTTAAGGATTGCTTGGATTTTAGAGCCCTATACTTTGAACTTTCGTTTTTGACAGAGTCAATGAACTTCATCACTCAATAGCAAAACTTCGTTTGGGTTATCTATAAACAACCTTTGCATACGCACTGCGAAACCTTTCCGTTTTAAGTAGTCTATAGTTGCTAGACTATATGCATCTTGTACGGCTGAAAATCGAAAGATCTTTCTCACAGATTTACAACCGATGTTAACTTCTTGAACGGGTCTTTTGGCAGATACGGGTGGACACTGGACCCTTGAGCAATGTTGTTCTTAATATTTTGACGTGGTCAGGTGTTTGGACGGATCTTGTTCGCCCATGTAATAATATGATTATTTGTTTAACTGAAGCTATCAACCAATTTTATCAACGAATTACGCAATACGCATTTCGGTTTGGAAAAATGCCAGTCTATCAATATTAAAATACTGACAATATAGCCGCCGAGTATTGACTACTGATTTATTACTTCCAATGTAGGTCTAATAAGCGAAAACCCGATGTTAAGCATTCCACTGTGTTAATGTATCGTAAATTGTATAGAATTACCTTCAAAATGACATAGCAACAATATCTTTATGACAAACTAATAACAAGTTGACAGCTGTTTTAAATTCGTCCGCTTAATCGGTGTCACCTTGTACAATGATAGAGCACAATCAAACATAATTCATCACAATATGTCGGCTTATTGTAAAACATTTGCTAATAAACCATACATTTTCTTAATATAATTATGGTTATCAGCGTAAGCGATCATGTAAACTAATATGCTATTCTTAGTTTCTCAATTGGTTGACTAGCTCAGGCTGTTCATTTATATGTAGTAAAATACTGAATACAGATCCAGACGAACCACAATTTCTCAACAGACAAATCATTGGGCAAATTGTTCCTTGACATGACAACAATATACTGTTGTAACGTTTTACCAGAGACGATGTTATATTTTGTTTCGTTCGGTTGTACTAGCTAATTTTGATTGTATGGGAATGATAAAACTTAAAAGTTTTGACGGAAGAATAACCGACACAATAACAACAATAAATCATAGCTTAGAGTAGGAATTCTGAGAAAAGCTGTTTATTCTAACTTGACATCGCTTTGGAAATTTACCCTCAAATTTACCTCATTTACATGTTAATTTATAAGTATTTAAACTCAGAGTTTCAGTTGGTTTTAAGCACTATACACGCCATGCCAATGACATATTCCCTGTGTACTGTTCAATGATCTGTACCAATGGGTGAATGATGTGATTGACTGACTGACGTCACGAGCAGTGAACTATGTGATATGAGTTAAGTTGAGGCCTCTCATCAGATGTGATCTTTCATGTGACAAGTTGACTTCAAGCAATAACACGCCATGTCAATGACATATTCCCTGTGTACTGTTCAATGATCTGTACCAATGGGTGAATGATGTGATTGACTGACTGACGTCACGAGCAGTGAACTATGATATGAGCAAGTTGAAGCTCACCATGTGATCTTTCATGTGACAAGTTGACTTCACATATGTCAATGACATATCTTTGTGTTGTTCAATGATCTGTACCAATGGGTGAATGATGTGATTGACTGACTGACGTCACGAGCAGTGAACTATGTGATATGAGTTAAGTTGAGGCCTCTCATCATCATGTGATCTTTCATGTGACAAGTTGACTTCAAGCACAATACACGGCCATGTCAATAAGTGATTGAACACAAATTTCAGCCTAAGCCATTGTGTCTTGTTCAATGATCTGTACCAATGGGCGAATGATGTATTTGACTGACTGACGTCACGAGCAGTGAACTATGTGATATGAGTTGCTGAGGCTTCTCATCATCATGTATCTTTCATGTGACAAGTTGACTTGTTTCCCCGGAGCGGTTTCCCCGTGCTATAAAGTTGATCACGAGCTGATTTCACGAAGTGTTGATCCATTTATATAACACTTCTCAAGTTGATGGAGCTTCCAAAGCAATTTTTTTCATTAATTATCCTTACATCATCGTAGTATTGATAATTTACGCAAGAAAAGACGGAATTGCTTTCAGTGGCATAACTCAAGAAAACTTTACATCTCAGAACCGTACCTACCTGTTACTGTGTTTTTAAAAAGCCCTACGGTTAATTCTAAGAATAAAAATTCAATGGATATTATGGTTTTAATAACAATAAATGCTTAACAAAACCATCCTCTGTAAAATAGTTTTTAATGAAACAGTTTTGAAACACGTAACTGAATTGTTTCTTGTATAACTGTTTTACCAAGGAGTTTTTGTTAAATGTACTCGTATATTCATTCTACTTTCCATATATTTTAAACTGTACAAGCAGTCGTTAAGTAAAGAACTAACCTCTTACATCATTTCTTCTAAATGCATTTTGTTGGGATATATAAATTACACTGTATAACTTATAACAATACATCTCTACAAAACTTTATACAGTAAAACATTTTAGAATGATTTTTCTTAAGACTTTTAAGCCTAACATTGTAAATAGGCCTACGAAAGAGTGAAACACTTCCAAAAGAGTGAAAATTGAGCACTAAATTATATGTTTAGTTCTGGATCATGTAAGAGCGAGGAGGCATATTTAGGGAAATGTATGTGGCAGAAGAGGAGGGAGGGATGTCGTTTTGTGGCCTGAATATAAACCAACACCGGACCCGTGCGTAAGCCGAGCAATCTGATGTAACCTTGATATTTAATTATTTACAATAAAACTCATTATTCATAGTCATGGTTATGACAACAAAATTGACAAATCTTGATAAATGGGCAGTTTTTTAAATTTTGCAAAATTTATCTTGTAACATGTCATTTTAGAGCTTTCAATACCAAAACTAAATCTGTAGTTTTTTTCAAAATTTTGCAAGTATGATAACAGCGTTCATTCATCAGTTTAAAAATGAAAACGTTTTGAGCCGCCATTTGTAAAGGAACGTTGTAAAAATGTTTTAATGGTATCAATGAGTTTTTCTTTTATCCCCTTTCAGATAAGGTGTCACAAAGGGTGGTTCACAAAACATAAGCCCCGTTTTTGAGGGTAACAAAAGTACGTAAAACAAATCTTCAAACCCTATAAACAAATTCCCAAAGTGTTTTTCTAAAATTTTTCACTTAAAAGGATGACATAAAACTCACCTGTATATAAGTTTTATTTTGTTCTCTCATGCCCAAGACACGGATAATACGCTATCAAAGGTGTCACATTAAAACACTTAAAAAAATGCTGTAAACAAACTGAGAAATTATATTATGAAATCGTTATTATATACCATAAGTATGGTAGTTAACCATGAGTATGGTTTTGTAACCTTTATGAAAAGACGCTTTGAAGCACACCACAATACACCTTTCTGGTAAGTGTCATCGTATCGTTGTTTGAGTAACACTTCAATTCTGCGTTGGTAATCCTTTTGCTATAGTTTACTTTCACGATCAACTAGTTCTCACTTTGCTTGCATACTCAAAAATAAGTTACACAACAATCTATGGAAAAAATTACACACCGTAGGCTATATACAGCTTTTTACTGAAAAAATGCACGCAACATCCAAGTGGCAAGGGTTTAGCTGAACAAGAAAGAGTTTGCTAGAACAGATAAACTGGAATCTCAAACAAAAGGATTCTCCAAACAACAATAAAGATAAGGCAGCAGATTTCCTCTTAACCCTTCTCTAGTTCTGCAAAATGAGCATTTCAAGATATCGGAGTCGTTGTTGTTTTGTTTATCTGACGATCTATAGAGCTTGATCTTGGCTCGTCCCTAAATGTTAAGATTTGTTTTATTTCAAAGCGCTTATGCGACATTGGTAAAATACGGGTTTACTTGCGTACTTTTATTTGAGACTACTGAAAAAGTTTAGGTTTAATAGCAAATGTTTCTTTGTTCACACATAATTTATAATCGAAAAGCAGAAACGTATCTCTAATGTATAATGATGTAGTTATTTAATCCAAGAATAGTTACTCTTAAACACAAAACCCAAATGCAGGGTTTAAATAGTACACAAACGATAAAGCCTTTTATCAGATTTTGTTTTGGACCTTCAAGCATCAAAACAACAAATTTAAGTTAGCCTACCTGATCAACCGATCCCCGACCTGGCACATCAGGTAATCTATGTATCGTGCACAAATGTGATGACTTGATGCGACCTCGGTTTTGAATATTTAATGTTTCAACGAAGTTAGAAATGAACAGCATAACCTCTAAATACTATGAAGGTAAAGACAAAAAAGTAAACACATATAATTTAACAGACAAAACACTCAGTAGTGTTAAATAAGTTTCGAATGAATTAAAAGTTCTGCCAAAATAACACGGAGTTTTGAAGCTTTCTGCGTAAATAGGTCAAACCAAGATTTTAAATATAGCCCTTAGTCCGTTAAAAGGGGTTTTTCGTCTTGTAATGGCACTCTTTTGCCTTTTACAATGTCACTTACAAATTAGTGTTGAAACATCTGGTTAGTGAAAAGAACGATAAGGGTGTTACAAGCTCGTCGTCATTATTTGATCAAAAACTCATAGAAAAGTATATCAATTTCAACTAGCCCTAGTTTAACGTTATGTAATTTAATTATGTTAAATGTAATTTGTGAACCGTTGTAAATTTAGTTTTAAATATACTTGGCAAGTCACCTTATGAGAAGCTTTATTGTGTTCAACAAACTTGTATCAATTGTAAAACTGTATTTGAGAAAATAAATCAATTTGAATTTGAATTAAACAGTATCTGTGAATCAGTAAGTGCAAGAGCTAAACGAAATATCGTAGGAAAATTAATAGCAAAAGCGGATTTTTCAAACCGATTTTCAATGCTTAACTACTGTTCAAATCTGATCAACGTATGGGTTAATTCATATACTCGAACAGTGTTTGTTGGCAGGTGATTCAGACAAATTTTACTAAGACATTATACTATTAAGTGTGCTTGATTGTGGTTTTGATGCTAGGGATATCTTACAAAATTAGACGATCTATATTCGGTAATTTAAGTATATTATGGAGCCATATGTTTTTCACACGCTGCTTTTAATGATCAATAATCATTAAAACACCCTTTAATAGTCTGTGTTATGGGATCTTTTCATTGATTCTGCTCGCTTGTAAGCCTGTGCAGGGAGGAAATTCTTGCTTGAAAGTTGGAGAGCGGGGAAAGATGAGCTCAGATGTTCGTTAAGGAGAAACTTGACCCACTCCTTGGCGTAATCTCCACAAAGCCGTTACTTACTTCGAAGGCTGAGTCCCATGTTTACATCTGATATATTCCTACAACAGAAGTAAACGGCACTTGTAAGAATTGAATAGCATGATTTGTTATGTTGAATAGCAAGATTTTAACGTGACAATCTCTGGAAAAATGTGTTGGAAACTGAATTAACGTATACAACATGAAATAAACAGTTATTTACCTGTCCTATATGGACTCCGTTTGGAAAATGAGCACAGCTTAAACTTTGTAATGTATCAAATAAACTGACGAAATTATTTTCAAAGACATACAAACATGTATTATAGTAGCTTGGTGTACAAGATTCAGATTGAATACCCACTGCAACATTTTCAGATTTTAGGCTGATTTCAGTTAGAGGGAAATATAAAAATAGAACATAGGGTTTAGAACACAGAGGATAAAAATTAACACATAGATAATTTATCATAATTCATCTCATTACCTTTCCTCATTTAAAAAATTCAAAGTCACTGGATAAGTCCCATAGTTTGCCACAAAATATTCAACCTAGGCTTGTAAAGAGGCTTTGTCATACAACGTGAAGCATACAACTAATGAGATGACAGCATAGAAACACTAAAACATTTACTTTTGTCAAACGTAACGGTCTTTTTACTATTTAAGATTTATGAATTATAATCTTTTCATAAAACTTACCGTTTTTCGGTTTTAACGGAGCCGGAGTAGTATTAAAATGGCTCTATGTTATTAGAGTGAGACTTTTCAACTACTTAAAACATTGTTTGCAAATTGTCCCAAGTTATAATCCCTATGTACAAATAATCCCTATAAAAACATCTCCTGAGCTCTATCTAGCAACAAAAATGTAACTAGGATGTAAAGTTAGAATAAGTGATCACCTGGCATACAAATGACGTCACAGCTGCAAGGGTAGTTGCCCTGAGTAGTAAGTAGTAAGACACGTACTCGTCCTGCTCTCAAAATAGTTTAGTTGTGAATGTATTTCCATGTATTAGTGTTTTATTGCAAACTGACTTTGTGCAAACAATGAAGTACAAAAGTCTTAAAGTACTTTTTGTCAGTCCATTTCTATATCAGCTCCTTGTGATGACCGTGACCGCTGGTGAAGGAACTATTCAATATAGTAGTTGAATAAGCTTGAGATGTCAAACTCAAGACCTCGCAAACTTACGCAATTAACCTTTCCGCTACAATTAACCCCGTCTTGTTTCTGTATGCAAACATTGTTTTTTTTCAGTATTGAGTAATTTAAAGGTATGGTTTTATGTGTAATGTGCATGTAAAACAAATTGCAAGAGATTAAAAGTATCTTTATAAATATCTGAAATACATTTTTGCAGGTATAAAGTGGAGGATACAAAACGATCGAGAGAATAAGGATATAATGAGATCAAAGACGGAAATTATTCACATTTCTAGACCAGCTGAATATGATCCGCTTTTTCCTCTCTTTACGGAAAATTATTATTTTAAGTTATTTAATATTGAAACGTGGAAATTATAAATATTAAATGGAAACAATATATAAAATTGATTTGGGTAATGTTTCAAAGAGAAACAAACACCATTTCTTAATGTTTTAGTTTGTTTTGTTTGAAACATGATTTATTTTCATCTACAACTCACAATACTTATAAAAGAACAGGTAAACGCAATGTTTTTTAAACTACTTTTTGTTATAAATAAATCTTAGTGTTTTGAAAAAACTCTGTGCACCTCTGATAACATTTTAATTTTTACCTATCACCTCTCGAAGTTGTTATACTATGCTATAATTTTGTTACACCCTGAATAACAACGAAAGAATTAAATGTCCTGTAATTAAACACTTTTTGCCAAACTGTAATTATTCGTTTCACTTTTCAAACTACCTTTTTTCATGTATATGTATTTGATGAAACTATCTACTAGTATCTCAATCATGGCAAGCCCTAAGTAGCTTATTTTATAATACATTTTAAGAAACTTCATATAGCCAGTATTATTTAAATTGGTCGACAAGATCTTCGAAAGCATTGTTTTACGTCAAGTCTGACCACGAATTGTTCAGGTCATATCTTGTCGACCAAATAAAGTAAGTTTAGCTATATAAAGGTTTTTATTCATTATAATTATACTTTCCAAAATTAGAACTCAGAACACTCACTTTAAAACCTATATTTCAACCTATTAATTCACACGTTGTGTTTTTTAAAGCTAAATTTATTCTAAGTGTTATTTTTAGTCACCTTTAGATTAACTGTTTTGAAACTTACATTGCCTTTTAAAGACTGATGTTTGAAATTTACTGTCCCTTGTGTATGGTATTGCTGGCAACCGACGCTCAACACTTTGATGGATGTTGTTTACACGAGATCAATCTCTGCAGTCACCACTAAAATTTTGTCAAGTAACTTGAAGTTAACGTTAGGTAAAATCGAGGTTCATTGGTAGAGTAGACTTTGTAGTTTCAACTTATTACACTGTAATAAGAAAACTTGCCTTAATTAGTTACTTTCATCCGGGGTTGATTAAATTGAGAAACTGTAATAGTACTACATCCAGCCTTGATTATTATTCAGACAGTTAACAACCGGAAGTGACGTTAAATTACTGCAAAGGGCTCTACAGAACAGTTAGGGGTCTAATCAATCAAGAAATTGCCCACTAGCTTGGATTATAGGCTTTGCTGGCTTCATTGCCAAAGCTTAGGAACTTACAAGGCAAAGGACTTTAGAACTATCCTAGATTTATGTAACTATGAAACTATGAGTCTTTGTAACTATGACTTATAGCAATATTTACGATTTTTAACTGAATACACGTCTTTGAGGGAGACAAACTAACGAATATCAGAATTTATAATATGGACATACACAGCCTATCTGTAGAGCTGTAATAATACAACCTTATCAGATTATATGTAACTTGGTTTTATTTCATGTCAAAATTTATGTTGCTTTGCCATTGATGATAAAAGTCTATTCTACAACATGTTAAACACCCACTTGCGCTGAAACTCGACAAGAAAATTAAAATTAAATAATTATTATTAGTTTTTAAATACTATGGTTATGCAGGGTTAAACATTTCATATCTTATTGTAAACCCGGCCTCCACATTAGTCTTTGTAGCCATGTTCACTTTACTATCTGCCTCTGAAACAAAGATTTAATTGTAGTTTTAACTACCACTAGCCAAAAAATGCCCGCATGAAGTATTCGTTCAGGAAAAATAATTTATTAACATATGCAATGGTATACGTGTGTCTGTTTTCACCGAGTATAAGCTACAATAGTTTCAACAATTACTCTCTTACATCATGTTAACCATGATAAAGATAATGCTAGTGACAAGATAAACAAGGACCTGGCCACACGCTTTGTTGTCTCTGGTTAGTGGACAACGCTTACTTAGCCTAATTCCTTGAGCAACGTTATTAACCCATTACAAGACAAGTAAATGCATAGTAAACAATATCAAACATTGCAAAACTGCATCAACAATCAACGTATCCTTAAACCAATTAAGCTGATTCATGATAAATGGGTGGAAAATCATATACTAAGCTTCAAAAACTAAGTTTAAGAGTGATTTTAAGTCCTAATTAATAAACACATTTTAAACGTTTAAAAATTTTGTTATCAAACCATCTTAGTTGTATATTTAGAACTTTGTCCGGCTAGTGTTTTTCTTTTTGCAATTAACTCATTGACTTCTAAAAATGTAATTCCAAACATTACATGTAGACTATCTTGTCAATCGTGTATTTCGTATCGGGTTGTAAGAACGAAAGTGGTTGATGTTACACACGCTTAAGAGTTTATGGTGTGACGAATACAACTCAACAACAGTGACTCTCAGACAATTTAAAAAAATAAACTAAGAACACATATTCCAGAACTGGGATACACATGTGGGCAGATGCAGGACTGGCTGATGTTGAGCCGGCAGTCAATACATAATCCCCAACAACACCACTGAACACCAGGTGAGCACTAAGAGCTCTTTGTCCATCACCAGGAACTTTTCAGTCATAGTAAAGTTAAGTATTGAACACTAGAGAGACTAAAACCGTTTTGAGTTGTCAGTTTATTTAAATGTTTTCATTTCAATATATACAAATATTTATTTAAATTCAGTCGTTATTGGTTTTGCTTTCATGCTACATTAACACATCATGAACACCAATAAAGATATTTAGATACAGTTACAATAATATTTTAACACTATTAGAGATTTTACTAAATATTTTACTGTCCTAACAGGTATTTAACACATTATGATTATTATTAAATAACTTTTTTCACCAAAGCTGTTAATGGAGAAAATGCCTCATATATTTGCGCCTTAACATAATCAGCAATTCAAACATTGACACAATTGACAGACCTTACTGACATTGTTAGGTAGTTGGTATAGACAATGGTTGAAAACAGTTCTAAGCCACTTAAACACCACGAGTTTACGCACAACGTTTTTCCTATTAAAATACTAATGTGTCCATGATTTCTATTTTAACTTTGAAACACCAAAGGTAATGTTTATAATTTCAAAACTTAACCGTAACTAAAGTAAGCTTACCCCAATATATAAAGATATGCAGTAACAATGTATAACAATATTATTTATAAGACATATTTATTGACAAACAAAAGTGCCAGTGTAAAATGATTACACCTTTTTGTTTTTAAAATTTTTTTATTAATATAATGGCAAATAAGATTCCTATTTTAGATGCATGATAATACTTTATGCTATTATGTAGTAAAGGTATACTTGTGTATGGCATGCAGGATTATAAAAGTTAAATATGTGGAGGGCGTAAAATGCCTCCCACTAGACAATTCAATTTATATTTCCTTGAACGTTGCATGAATATAACTGAATATGTGTCAATTTAGTATTATATGTTAACGTATATTAACCTATCAAGGCAGCACAGTAGCGTACTGAACACGGAGTTTTGATGTTATAGATTGCTTCGAAAAGTAAAATAGGTTTTAACTCAAACCGCGTGTTCTACGATACAAAGTTTTGAACACTGTAATAAGGAAAACTATACGGATTGTTTATAAAGTTATAACACGTTACGTTTAATTGTTTATGGATAAGAACAAAGTCTCCAGGTTAGAGCGATGAGTGTGTTAGTGTTAATTGCTTTACTGCAGTGATCTCATTATCATGATGAGACGCAGTGAAGTTTGTAGGTAACTTGTTACATTAGTTCAATATTTATAGTATTAAAGTAGAAGTTTTAAACATTGTTAAGTGTAAGATTTTACGCTTGGTAGGTTCAACTGTGAACAGTTTTGTAAGTACCATTTTGTATAAAGTGATCGATTTATTTTGTGTTGATAAAATGCGTTGGATAAAGGGATTGTTTAAATTGAAACTGTATATTCATATGACCTTTTCTTTAACCGAAAATTATGTCAAAAGACACAAACCAAAGAAACAATGATAAATACAGTAAATCTAACTATAGACTCATTTGTAACTACTGTGACAAATATTACATAGGACAAACAGGAAGAACATTGAAATGTCGGTTCCAAGAACACATCCAGGCACTAAAGGTAAATAATATGACGATGATGAAATCTTTCTACGCTGAACACTTCTTGGTTTCGAATCATTCCTTTAAAACATAGAAAATAAATTGAACAAAATTGATTTTGAGTATAAGGGAAAAGCCATGGATTGAAAGGAATACCTTCACATCTATTTAAAAAAATTAACTAATTAAAGCTGGGTTATTCAACAACACACATTTTAACTACAAGAACCCAATATTTGATTATATTGCAAAGTTAAACAAAATGTAACATATGTAACACTATTTAAAATTTATTTGTCCAAAAATAGTCTCAACAATTTTAGGTTTTTCTTAAGATAAACCTGTGTTTTACTTATTTTGTATTTTGTATTTTCTGTTTTCTTTGTACACATTACACGGCGATGAAATAATACTTAAAATGTTTAATAGTAATGTTTAAAAGCAAATAAGCTCTGTGGTTTAAACTAGCTAGGAAATTTAAAACCAATAAATTATGTATAAACACATTTAATTAAATAAGTAATTTGTTTTGTAAGATAAAAGCTTTTACAGCACAACAGACAATAAGTTATAAGTAACATCGTAACATCCAAATGTTAACCTTTGTAGTATCTTATACGTACATATTTTTACATACATATTTATTTAAAAAATTATCATACAGAAAAACAAGTTAACCCATAAAAGTCAGCTGGAAAGTAAAGGTTCAACTAGGCCTAAGCATTTCAAACCTTTTCTTTGAAACTTGATGAAGTCTTTAAAAGAACTCATTTAAAAACTTTTCATTGTTAAAATACAAACTCACGAACATTATTTGACAAAAAATAATTGTTGACGTTGAACTTACATATACACTTTCTTTTGTACATAATTGTGTAACATAATTTATAATGCATATAAAGTTTTTCCAACTAGCAAAAAATACTTTGTTTTGATTAAAATGTTTAATTATTGTGAATTTATTGATCCATTGTTCCTGCAGCAAAATACGGAAAGGGTCTGTGGAAATCTGCAGTCTTATCTCTGCATTGTTGTAACCAGATCTCTTTGTTGAAGGCTTTGACTGTTTCAGTTTCACAACACTACCACTTTACACTTTATCCCGCAGCTCTGTAACAAAATGAGTCTGCTTGTACAAAAACAAGGTTTATAATTACGCGATAATACAAGAGTTCCAAACACTAACCGTTATAAAATAGTATAATACAACACACTTTCTAAAATAATGGGAATTTAGATGATTACTTATGTTACAGTGGAAGGTTAAAAACATAGTTCGAAGATTATTTAGAACTCCAAATAAAATAATTAATTCAATAAAATTAACTTTAAAAATTACTTTTGTCTATGCTAAATAAAACTACAATTTTTATGTAAGAAACGCGTAATTTAGAGAACAACAAAGTGAAGCAAATCAAACAATGACAGTTTATAGGTTGCGAGTTTAAAATCATGTGTTAATGACACATATGTTACGAATGACATCTTCAGTTATTCTCGATGGATACTGTTACTTTCTTTATTGTTATCTTGTTTGCTAGATCTTTAGATCCAAGGGAACAGTACGCTGATTATTTTTCGTTCATTTAAAACAACTTTCCATTGATAAAATGTTTTAATACTACAAACATGTAAACAAGATTGATTTACTTTGGGTTTCATAGAATAATGTTGTAGTAATAATATTTTCTCTCTTGTATCTTTGTTCCTGCACTTTTTGAAAGACTTTTAAAATCAAAAATGTTTGTAATTGCCTGAATGCTTTAGAATTGTATCTTTTACATTGTAGTTAATCCCAGCAGTTTAAAAAGATGGTATGGAGAATATATTTCAGTGCATATGTATATGAGGTAAACAACAGTTGAGAACCTTGTTTAAAAAGCAGTTTAAAGTTTGTAATTGAACAATTGAAGTAAGTACCTGGCCTTTGAGGTTTTACACGTGCTTAGTAGCGAATGTAGTTGCTGAGAAATCATAATCGCATTTGTCTGTTCTGAGTATTTTATGTAAAGAACACAACAGCAACCCGCTTTAACACTTTTCCTTATCTTCTTTCTGGCAAAATCTTTCCATATATTACACCCACAAAGTTGTAACGTTTCTTTGTTTACTACATGATTTAAAGCTGTTTACATGTACTGGGATGTGTTTATACATGTCTTGTAAAATAAGTTGTGTATTAAGTTCTAAGTATTACGTAACACTTAGGTAGTTGTTTTCCAAACACATTCTTTCCCCATTTGAATAATGTAATTAATTTGAGTTGGAGTCCAAGTTAGAACGTTGGTAATAAATTCCACCCTTTAACCGGTTAGTTGTTATTAAACTGTGACAAACCCGCAGTCTTACATAGTTTCGGATATTTTTTTAACTAAATTATTTTTAAGAAAATCATTTTACTTTGTTACAATTTTTGCAGGTTTTAGATAACCCTGAAACGGCATAAGTCTTTATTGTTACCAGATTTAGTTCTAGAGTTTAACGTGTTGACTGCATTACCCAGTGTATACGGTGTTTGATGGCCGAGAACTTTGATCCGTCAGCTGACCTTAGCCGGCGCGTTCCTTTACCAGGCAAGCTGACCAGTGGTTTGCAATGAGGGATACGTCAACCCTTAACTAAAGGTGATCAGTTTCAGTGTACGTTTGACAACATAAGGGATTGTACAACACACGTTGCGATATGGTTGAATAGTAAATTGGGAGGAAGTAACGTGATGTAAGGTTTTTTCTTGTGGTGGAAATTTATTTCAAAAGGCATACTAAACGGCATAGTTATAAGAAACACGCGTTCAAGGACAAAATATGATCAAACTTAAAGGAGTCAAATCAGTTTCAGATCTACCGAGTTCTGTATGATTGTTACAAAATTGTATAGCTGTTACATAGAGAGAATAGAGTTGGCCCGTTGTGGGATGACTGTTTGCAGCGTTAGGTGATGTGTTTACCTAATTGTAAAGTTTGTTAACAGGTGTCAGCTCCATTCCGCCACAACAATGACATTCCACAACACTCGCCTGCTTATGACGGCAAAGTGTGTTTCGTGCTAATGTTACATGGGACACTAATCTGTTCCGTCAAAGTAATTAATTAAGTTATAAACTATGAATGAGAACAATGTATTTCTTATTTTATACAGCTTTAATGAGCCCGCACACTTTAATTTATATTATTGGTTTGGAATGCATTTTCATAGGAACTGTAACTTTTATTTCTACCATTAAATAAAACAAATCGTCGTTGATCGAAACGGGAAACAACGTTGAGCCTTTTAATATCTTTTTAGTTAAATAAGAAATTTTACGTACGTATCTATTTTTCAAAAATACAACAATTATTATATCTTAACATAAAAATACATTCAAAAATCTCAAAAATATATGTGTTTAAATCATATTTTGATAAAACTTGTCTTTTACATTAATGTTACCGAGCCTAATACGTTGATACAAGTCCGTTTAATTAAACTGAAAACAGAAAATTCAGTGATCATATTACAAACTCTTTTTTGGGAAAATTCACCCCATTAATAATAACCGCTAGGATTCACAGTTTTTTTTTGTTGGTAAATCTTATAGAAAACAGTTTATTTTGACATGACACAGACAACATTTCGAATAAGATGTACACTAGTTCAATAAATACAACCTTTACGTGCCACTAATATGTGAAACAGTGACGTGTGTGTTAAAGAACAGGTGGTTGTGTTGCATTGGTCTGTCATTACTGATCTGTTGTGAAACGTGAAGCAGCCAATCACAGCAAAGCAATCTAGTCAGCTGATCCAACTGCAACATAACAAGCTCAGTTGTCAACACTAAACAGCGCGTGTTATATCTAGTGGATCAAAGTAAAGTTCTATGTTGTTATATCAAGCTTTTCCGCACAGAAACGTAATCTACAGAGATGCAACAATTATACACTTTTATCATAAAACATATCACCAATCGTGTTTGTGGAGGAGGACAGATGGGCGTATTCAGTAACGGGTTTCACACTTGTTGTCGTTGATGAATTTTATCATTGTACTATCGTTTTATTCAAAGCGAAGAATCTGACGTCTGTACAGGGATTTTCTTTGCCTATGATTTAAGCAAGCTTTAAGCTAACCCAAATTGGACACAAGACAAAGATTAATCACATATGTTCCTCATGAGGTGTGTTCTGATTGGTTACCTACGGTAACAGAGTGTCAATTAACCATCTCTTAGAACTTTCATTTTGTACGCCACGAGGTTGGTGAGACAAAAGGTAAAAACTAAAAGGTTTTAACAAATTAGTTGATTGATTATTGCAGATAAAATAAATGGTGATTATGCAAGAAGCAAAGCTGTGTTGTAACATTTTGCAACCTTTTAACTACGTGAAGTACTACCAACAATTTGATAAGTTTAACAATTTAGGTTTGGTACTGGACCAAACGTTAATTTTTAAACAACTTTTGTGATGAGACTTCGCTTAGATGTTTATATTTTAAATTGGTTCAGTTTAGATTACAACACGAAGTTTTGTGTTGAGGATCAACCTGTAAATATTTAATTGAAAGATTGGCAATTACACACAAACACCACGTTCGCATCGTTGAGAGTAAATAAAACAAGAAATCTATAATCCTTGATTTAATTGAAAAACTCTGTTATGTTAACACCTTTATTGAAATAAAAGCTTTTGGATTAACCACAATGAAAACAGTATTTCTCAAAATTAACTCATTTATGCTATCATGAAATTTGCAATATAAGTACTTATAGTCGTGATAGAGTTAAATGATCAATTTACTGGTTTTCAGTGTGCGTAAAGCATATTGTGCTATGTTTTGATGTATGTAAGATCTTATAGTAAAGCCCGAACAACAAAAGTATAGAACTATAACAAGAAAAGCAACAGTGACACGCTTGAGGTGGTAAAGTGTTTGGTTGATTTGAGACGCGGTTGTATTTGTAATGAACCTGTCATCAGCGGCACAAGGGGGAGTCTTTGAAATTTTACACACCAATCTACATAGGTAATACGTGTCTTTTTACTTTTAATACTTTTATTTAAAATAATTTTATACTTATAATTTGATCAAATCTTTTAACAGTTTAAAATACTTATTTAAGTTTAAAGTCTTGAACTGATACTGATTTTAGTTTACCGTAATTGTATTATGTGTTTAACGTACTTTACGTTGCGTGTTATGTGTTCAATATTATTCACTAAACGTAGCCACCTTCAGACTAGTGTGAGATGAAGGAGATTACTTGACAATAATTTTTAGCCTACCACTGATCATTGTGATCTATCATTAACGCTTTTGGATAGATTGACAAGGTATTTATCCTTTTCCATACGTTAACTCCTAGCAAAGTAAGTATCAAAGTATCATAGGGTTGAAGTGAATGATTTTTATATACAGTACTGACGACAAACGCTTTTGTTTTAATACTTCAAATTACTTACAGCAGTAGATTCGAACACTTAAATGCAAAACCAGTCTTATATTTCACATTTAAGACAAGAAATACCGAAGTGCATTATAAAACATGTTGGCAAATGACAACCTCACGGGACTTTGGTCAATATTTTGAGAGTAACATGTGAACAAATGTTGAATATTCAATCATGATAAATAATTGTTTATGTCAAATTAAATCTCACTCGTTATTCACAGCGTTTGTAACTTTTATTTGAATGAAAACAATTAATAAAAAATTAGAGTAGCTGTTCGTTATGCACTGGTGAATAAAGTTTAAACGAAACTTTTAAATATACGAGTCCATGGAGAAGTGAATAAAGTAAGACACTGAATGAGGCTCAGAGCTCACTTAGTAAAGAGCTCAGTTCTCTAAAGTAAATCCACACAAACTTGCTTGTGTACTGTTAAATGAGTTGACTGTGCGTACATGTAAAAACAAGGATACGATATATTGTCTTGTTATAACATATTTCGCCAAAATCAATAATTGGTTGATTGGTTTTAGCCCATACCGACTAAATATCAATAACATCTTGTTCAACGTAGAGTTGCCGGATCGTGATTGCAGCAAAGTTACACAAAACTAGTTCACCTGAAACGCTTTTGAATGCAATGAAACAATCGTGTATGAGTATGGTCTCTATATTGTGTCCACTGAAATATAACCAAATACCTACAGCTACTCAGCACAAAGTCTGATAATATTTTATCTGTTTAGAATGTAACAGAACAATTCCAGTGAAACTCGTTTGGAATGTCATCTTATTCAAGTTGTCAGCCTGCTAGGCTTCAGTCTTTATTATGGAAATTCTTTAAGAAGAAAAATGAAAGCGTGCTTGTTCACTCAACTGTATTTACAACACTAAGTTCTTTTACCGACTAAATAATCCTAACAAAGGCTATCCTATTTGCGATTGCAGCAAAGTTACACAAAACTAGTTCACCTGAAACGCTTTTGAATGCAATGATAAAATCGTGTATGAGTATGGTCTCTATATTGCGTCCACTGAAATATAACCAAATACCTACAGCTACTGAGCACAAAGTCTGATAATATTTTATCTTTTTAGAATGAAAAACCGTAATAATTTTCCCCGAAAATCCATCTAACCCCTATGACCTAAGAACCCGATCGAATTTACCAATACTTCATCATAAGACAGCTTTTTTCGAGAGGTCTTTGACTAGTCAAATAGTACACTTATACAACACTCTCCCAGCTTCTTTAAAACAAATTCAAAATTATCAAAGTTTAGATCTGAATTAAAAAAATATTGATGGTAAATGGTTTTTACTGTGTGGAGGAATTTAAAAACTATTTTAAAAATGATGTTACACTAGTTAACAATAATTTCAAGTTGTAACTGTTCATTTAAATGACGAGTGCTCATGTACTGTAAATATGTATTTATGGTATATTTTATACATTGAAGGGTAGAAAGTTATGTCTAAGTACGTGAGCTTGTATTGATGGCTATATAGTAATTTAACTCTGTAATTTGATGTTCAAATTTGTTCAGCATTAAATGGCCTATATCGAAGAGTCATTTAACGAGGCTAATGTCTGCCTTTATCCAGCCGTCTCCCTTTTATGATACATTTTTGAGTTATTTGTACTAGTTGGTAAGGATACTTAAATGTGCTACCCGAAGTAATTATTTATATAAAGAAAAGATACTGTAGCCTACATATGCGAAAATGGCCAAGTGCGAAACTCAACGTTTTAAAAATTAAACGCGGGATCATATAATGTTAAATAAAGAAGCATAAATTACCTTTATGTTGGTAATGTATTTGGTTTCAACAGTTAAATTTGAGGTTCAATTCAAATAAAACATGATGCATATAAAATTCCAAAGTAACAAAACTGTGATGAAACCCAAATAAGTTAAAGAAAAAACAACAAGTACATGCTTGAGGGAGAAAGGTGTTTGGTTGATTTGAGACGCGTGTTGTATTTGTAATGAACCTGTCATCAGCGGCACAGGGAAGAGTCTTTGTACTTTTACACACCAATCTTCATCCGCGACAATAGTTTTCCAAGTAGCTTTGTGTTAGTGGTAGTACAATTTTTATACCTAAGATTAGTAACAATAACTTATTTTAACCTTATGAGAGGCGTTTATTATTCAATTATTAATGGGTGCAGTGTTTCCAGTGTTATTTATTTAACGAAGGTGCCATTAGGCAGATAAAATGCAATAAGAAAAGGGCCGTATAACAGTACTCTAGTACCGAAACGGCTCTTGATAAAACCTACAAAAATTTAGGACAAGTTGATAAGGTTTTAACTCAAACCATATGAAAACTATTTGTTCTACATACTGTTGAATTTGAATCTTCGAATTGGGTACTGTACAGTAGTTGACCTAAGCACTAATGTAAAACCTGTCTTGTTTAAGTTTTAGATTATCACTGTCCTAATACACTATACAAAAGGAAGGCCAATGACAACCTGTCAAGGTTTTATACGTTTGTTTTAGTGAGTAAATGAATGTCGAATATTATTTTGTGATGAACCATTGTGGGTTAAGAATGAAAGTGTACACAATTGTTATGTCAGTTATGAGGAATTAATAAAAATAAACAAAACATCAAGTGTACATCATTCACTGTCCAACAAAGTTTAAATGAAACTTTGCAGTAAATGAGCCCATGGAGGGAACGGATAAAGTAAGGCACTGAATGAGGCTCCAGAGGTCACTTAGTAAAGAGCTCAGTTCTTTCAAGTAAATCCATACTTCGTTGTTTGTGTAGTGTTACAGGCTTCGATTGTGCGTTTAAGAGAAGCGTGTAAGTGGTGTACTTTCTAGTTGTTCAATCTAAAAACTAAATTAAAAAAACAAACAATCGAACATAGAAACTAGAACTAGTAGAACTGACATAGAAATGCATTTCTTATAACCACGTTGTTATTATATTAGTTTTCAAAAATTACATAAGCTGCTATCCATGCTTGTTGGCCCGTAAGAATTCTGATCTAAAAGCCCAATGTTCATACACAGCAGCTGGAGTGCAATTTCACCTGACTTCCAACTTACATACGTTCTGTGGTCTGTCAACGTAGACTTGAGACTTTACATATCCTCTCAGAAAGTAGTCTGTAGCCAGGATATCACAAGACGGACACTTCACTACCTCGCCGATGAACCGTTCTCCCAGAGCCACATTGTGTGTTTGATTGTCTTGCACGTCACGCCGTCTAGTTGGAAACACATATTTTTCCATTTCGCTGCCATTTCATTTACCTGAAAAGCTACAACTCTATGTGAATTGCAAGTCAACATTTGTTGAGTTATTGGCAATACTCACTAGCTGTTAAAACAAAGTTTTAAAATTGGGCTGCTAAATTGAAATATCTACTTGGCACGTCATGGAATGCAAGAAACCATTTTAAACACTAACGTCATATCAAAGAGATTGACAATACATGCGTTTTTATGTTAATTCACAGTATTTTAATTTTGTAGCTTAATTTCAAAATCAAATAACAAAAAATATCTTCTCCGTACGTTTTAAGGCGTATACATAAATCATTCGTAAAGTTTGAAATCGTTCGTCACACGTTCATCGTTCGTTTTACGTTACAAATAAATAATCATACTAAGTATTTACGTAAGTCTTACGATTAAAACCAATCCCATGACAAGAAAATACTGCTATTTTGCTCAGGTGAGACTGACGAATTGCGACTGCAGCAAAGCTACGCTAAGCACTTTGACATCAAAGTCTGAATATAAATCATAAAACGATAACGACCATGTTTTCCCATATTATGTTTACAAATTACCAAAGGCTACTAAAAAAATCTCTCTTTTCAGAATGTAACAGAACAATTCCAGTGAAACTCGTTTGGAATGTCATCTTATTCAAGTTGTCGGGCCGCTAGGCTTCAGTCTTATTATGGAAATTCTTTATGCAGATAAATGAAAGCGTGCTTGTGAAATCTACCGTATTTACATTAAACATTTTCTTTCAAAATAATAATTTTAGGTATATTGATAAATAAATAGTCTAAACTAGACTTTAACAACTTAAAACGTCGGGTCTTTTCGATCTGTTCAGTAGACTATTTAATAAGACAGTCGTTAAGGTTTTAATACAGTTAATTTATTAAAAGTTAACTTTGGAAAATAAAATGTTTTCTTAGAAAACCAGGCTCACTATCATAGGGGTGCATTATCCTGAACATACTCAACTTAAACTTAATGTAAGATGCTGTTTAATATAATAATAAATTAGAAGTTGACCGATTTGAAGATGGCCGCACAATTCCCCAAGCAATGATACATAATATGAACATACTCAACGTTTCGATGAGCTTTACATCTCATCAGTGACGCAGCTCTCATCCCTCTTTCTGTTGGTTTAGGGTCATCATGGAGAGAAACCAACGTCTAGTAGTTCAGTGGCACCTGGAACCCCATGACCAGTGCAAGCGCTGTTCCTCTGAGTTCAATGTTCTCAAACATGCCGTGTAACAATAGCAACAGTTAATAAATTATACTGTTGTATTTATTTAAAACACCCAAAGATATCATCTCGTGAGGTAGGGCCTATCTATATCGGTTTGAGTAAGAAAACAGGTTTTAACTAATGATGAAAAACTTTATAAACCTCGTGAAATGGACCACAAATGACATAAACGATATTTCGAATACGTTTTATAACCAAATCAAATAGTCGTTGACTTAACCCATCCTCTTCAACAGCCTATTAACTCTAAGTTGCACAGAGGCTGTGGGGTTATTGCCAAAGTTTTAAGAGTAAGCTTTAATTAACTGAATCAGCCAAGTACATGCGTATAAGAACTAAACTTACCTTACCGTTATTTATCCAGTTTGCATTAAAAGTTAGTTAAACGTACATTAAAAACTTATAAGATACGTTTTACGATTTCTTATGTTTGATTATTTAATTTACGTGTTTTTCCTAGAGTTTGAATGTGGGATTTACTTCTTCGGTATGATCCATCCTTAACAGTCGCTATCAACTTGTTATAGCTTTATACTTTGTGTGTTTATATTTGTTTAACTTTATATTAATTTTGTTTGCTGTTAAGTTTCGCTGTCTACAGAATATGTCGACCTAATTAAATTTTCATGTCAAACTAACTATACTGTATATCTATACAGCACTGTCGAAAGCGCTTGTCTATTAAAAATACGACACTTTATTGGCCTTCTTGTAATTTAAATTGTATTCTGTAAGTATTGCCAATAATCTCCACTTCAAGAAATTATATTTAGTATTATTTAACACTTTTTTGGAATAGGTTGCTGTCTAGCTGTTTAAATCTTGCATTTAATAATACATGAAGGTAAAAATCAAACATGGAATCCTAATAAATTCTAAAACCGAGAATAAAAGGGATTAATTTTGATACCACTCTTTGTATTCATGATAACAATTGACACGGGAGATTCTGAATGTTGTATTTACATTTTATATTAAAACGACTCAAGGCAATGTATCAAAATCTCAGGTGAGATGTCTGCACGTTGCAGCTATTCTTGTTTGTAAACATACAACTTCTGGTCGAAACATTTGGGTATATTTTTGAAATAAATGTCAAACATATGGTTCAAACGTTGTTTTATAGTTAAGGCATCTCTTAAGGTAAGAATGTTGACATAAATTGTTCAGAGAATAATTATGAAACTGCTAGTTTAAAGGTAATTTAATCGTTTTCATGAAGTGGACATGATATTTTCCAAAGTTAACAATGGTTTAAGTTCTCTATTCCATGTTAAGATAGGAGTGTTTGTTCAGGATGAAGGCCAATGATTCAGCTTTGTTGGCAAATACTACACCGAACAATTGAACAGTTTATATTTTTCCAATATCCATTGTTGATCTTTATAAACATAAAATGTGTAGTTCGTTACACAACAACTATAGTCGTGTTTGTAAAATAAATAGACCGACTGACCATCCGCAAGTGGCAACTTTTAAACCACAAACATTATTTGGAATACATAAAATACAGAATTTGTGTTTGAATACAAGGAGATAAGTTTACAATCTTGTAGACAGAGGAAGTGTGATATGGAAGCGGAAATTATATCGAAAGCAAGAAAAGAGCGGCAGAAGATATTCAGCTTCTCCATGTGGGTACATATTTATTTTGTAGCCGGAGCCTTTTGGTCTATTTGTGTTATATAAATAATATACAGGGTGTTTTTCAACACAACGACCAAAGTAATACGTTTCCTAAGTCTTGAAATTAAATAATATATAAAATCATGGCTGCAACATATACTATTTCACGTAAGTTACATAACACTTTTTGTTTTGTCAAAATGACGTAATTTAATACTAAAAACAATTAATTAATAAAGGTGGTTGATAGAAAAAACTAGTTAGCTGACCAATGATGCAATATTGTTTTTAAAATAACTGATGAACAACCGAGATATGCTCAAAAACTTAGCCAAGCGCGTAAGCACACCATGACTACACCTGGTAGTGCCTAAGAACACTTTTGATCATGTCCCGGTTGATTTTCAACCAACCTTTTCCTTTTCTTAAAAACTGTGTTATGCCTATTGTAGTAAATTACATAGGTAATACAGATAATATGACATTCATAATACTCGTAATTACTGTGGGTACATATTTATTTTGTAGCTGGAGCGCTTTTTGGTCTATTTCTGTTAGATACATATTACAATACAAATACACCGGATGTTTATGAACTTTCTCAAAGACTTTGACAATACGTTTTCTTGGTCTTAAGAAATTAAATCATTTCATAAAAGACATTGGTGCACCAATATATACCATTTCATGTACGTTTTTTAGCAGTTTTCTTTGTTTCAAGATAACGGCAGAGCTTAAAAAGTCCTATCAAAAAGGTAAATGATTTTAAAAAAATTACTTTCTTGTAGAAAAAAACTTTTCTGAATTTATGATGTAATATCATTTTAAAGTTACTGATGATTAAACGAGGTATGCCCAAGCACTCCATCACTGCACGGAGTAGTGTCTAACACCCAGTGTTGTATACGTTTGCTCTTGTCCCGGTTGATATTTAACCAAACCTTTCTTTTTCTTAAAACTGTTTTTATGTCTGTTGTAGTAACATAGGTGATGCAAAGATAAAATTCATAATTAACTGCGAAACAAACTGACGGAACCTAGAAGAAATCATTAGGTTTGATTATAAAATTCTAGCTGATATATTTTTTAAAAACATTTACAACTGTATAAATCATTGAACATTTTTTTATACTATTATTTTTATCTATCCATTGTTGCAACCGTTGCAAAGTTAATACTTGTATATTTATAACGTTATAATTAGTTGTTGATTAGTTTGATATTATATTGTTGCTGCACGTTTTATTTATTAGTTTGTTATCTATCATGTATTATATTTACATGTTTTTTTTTGCAAAAGTCCATAATATTATAAATACATTTTTTATCTTTGCTATGGTTCCACAGTGAAATTATTTTTATATAAATTGTATTTTATGGTTCATTGGATGAATTTCTGTTACATTTTGGAGTTGGTTATATACATTACAATAGTAATGTGACATATGTAGAGCTGTAATTCAATTGGATGTAATATGTGTTTAAAGCATTACAAATAAAAATATAACATTGATAGTAAAGACAAATATTTAACTGAGTTTTAATCAAGGCAGGTAAATATAAATTGTTAAGCTCTAATGAGTATTTGGTCATTAACGTACATCAAAGTGATGTAACTAGGCGTGTCCAGATGCCGCACTTTTCCTTTCATGTTGTTAACACTGGGTTAATCTTGATATATATAAATATATTGTTCTACCAATGCACGTTAGGTCCATCACTGAATTAACCGTGAGATATTGAATTAGAGATATTGGTTTGTATGCAATTAATTACACTAAGCCAATAATATATTGTGTTAACAAGATATGTTATTTCTATGCGTTGTTTCAAACGCAGTATTAATACGGTTGTGACTGATCAATTGCTGTCTAAGGGCATAAGGCTTTGGACGGATCAATTACAGCAAAATACCCTGTAAGGGTATTTGTGCAGTAATTTGGTGACGAAAACCATTTAGCGCAGCTCTGATAAACAGCTAGTTCACTGAGGATGCTCGATTGTAATTTGCGAAACGTTTGTTTGAACTGTAAGTTTATTGATGCGGACCGTACCAGATGCTTTACTAGCTATGAATCCTGCCAAGCTTCTGTTCTAATCTGTTGTGGTTTATGTCCAAAGGTTTGTTTGTTTGTATGATCAAAGATAAAACGAACGCATCTTTAATTATTAGTATTTCATGATCTATTGTTTTGAAGGTTTTCAGTAATACATTTTCCGGAAATACATAACCTTTCAAAGAGTTCTGCGATCCAATATAAAGTAAATGCCCATTTTTTGTTAGTTATTACGCAAATGCTTAATATGAGAAAAATATTCTGAAACTACATTCGTTATTAATATTCCTGAAACATATTCTTAAACACGAAGTCGAGACATCTGCCACAATATGAGTTACCAGCTGATCATCCAGGCCGTTGATATTGAGGAAGACAAGACCTCAGCCATGTGTTGGCTGATTCACGAGTCGATGGCTCTAAAACCGCTCCGTATTTATTCTAATATCTAGTTCAACGCTTTTATCTCACCGTCGTTAAGCTAACCTATTGCGAATTAGTATGAATATTGAAATTGAAATCGATCACCAATTTGAAACGGAACACATAAACTTAACCCTTCGTTATACGCATCTCTTCCATTAAAATATCATTCGTTGCTGGGAAGGTTTACTGAGTACGCTTTGTTTGAAAACGGTTGGTATTTTTAATAAAATTTGATAACATGCTTACACGTGGATTTTAGTTACGAGTAGTTTAATTCATGTACTCTAACCAACTCGGGATCTTTATTTACGCCAAAATTACTAAAACCAAGCCTTGGCTTTTATTAATATTAAAAAACTGATTTGTTGTTAACCGATAGATTTATTTCCAGGACCAAGAAAGATTTAAATGTAGCGTATGTTTTCTCAGTGCAAATGCTCTAGATGATGTTGATGTCTTAGTACAATGCAGTAGTTTGTATGGCTCTATCAAAGGTAAATTGCTCTCTGAGCTGAAGTCGTTTTGCTGTTGACCGACATATCTTGTACTAGACTCAGATTTTGCTTATAAACAAATTCAAAAACTTAAAACTCAGTTTAATTTATTCGAGATGTGCATTGGGTATTGAGGAATTTGTTGACATAACCCACCAATACGGTTGCCAGTTTATAATTCACATAACCTCAACGGTAACTTAAGATTAATACCAAATCAAGTTACACATTTAATTAGATATAAAGTTCCAGCATAACCAATCATCAAGTGTGTACCCTTTTGAGTCCCATATATATAGAGAAGGTAAGTTTTAATAAACTTAAGACAGTTTACTTGAGAACTTGTTTATCTCATTACTTACTATGATATTTTTTAGTTCAGTTTAATTAATATTTTGCCATATTTATAATATTCGAATATATAATGTATATTCAATTTATATTCGAAATATAAGCAAGTATATAAAAATTTTTACTTAAATAATTTATACTCTTTTTTATTAAAACTCTTTAAGTGCAAAAAAAAGGCATTGAAAGTTTACAAAATCACAATGTATCATTTTACTCGTACAATTCATCATCCTAATTATATGTTGATTATATAATTATTAAACTTTCATTTCGACTATTACAACGTATCTTTATACTTTCATTTCGACTATTATACATGACTTGCACATCTATTTATCAAATAATAATAATTATATTTAATAACCTTGATATGATATGAAATCCTTTGTCCAAAAGTCAATCATCCAATTTTGACAAATTAAAAGGAACCAAAGTTTATTCTTGTATCAGTCAAGTGTCGTAAGCCCCCTTTCCTTTGATAACCATAACTACTTTCACTTCACTGAAACCCTCTTTTACTACGTACCCTCTAAATGTGAAAGAGTGAATCCACTAGAAGAGTGAAAGTTTAGCCACTATTTAATGATTTGTTCATCTTTCTCCCCAAAATCTAAAATTGCCATAGTTTCGTCCATACCTGTATACAAATGATTGGTCTGGAGTAGGTGCTCAGCGAATGATGACTTCATTGATGTTCTGTTATTAGATTTGAGCGCTTGAAGATGTTCTAAAAAAATTAAATAAATGTTTGGATTTTCAAACCGTGTCATTTATCTTGTAATGGGTTGTTTTGTGTTTGGCAATTTTGGCAACAAACGGCTAAAAAGGATTTCACTGTGGCCAGTTTTTTGGTTCTGCTCTTAGGCTCGTTTTCACTATTTGACTGAGTTAAATAAATATGAATGTATACTTGAGCATATGTTAGCCCAATTACCGAGTTTAATTACAAGACGTTTTAAAATTGGCACATTATGGATTAATTCATCGCTATTTATCTTACGAATTATGCCTATGGGGTAATTGCTCGGAAAAAAATTCAGGATTTTTTCTACAAAAAAGAGCAATTAGAATAATTGGTAGGCTAAAGTTTAGAGACTCCTGCAGGGAACATATTTAATCCTTATCCATATTGCCTTTATGTTCTCAGTACATTTTAGAAACCTTGTTGTTCTTTAGGGCTAAGTAATAAATAAATAAATCTTTATTGCATAAACAATATACATTGTATCGCAATCGTCTGTGATTTAGGTTTTCTAAAATTTTCCATTCATTCACATCGAAGTATCTTTCAGACATACAAGGTATTCATTCATTCATTTGTTCCCTCCAGCCCAATTGTCTGTCAGTTTTAAGAGGTCTCCCAGTTATGTGCCATGTACTCGTCTGTGCTGTAAAATGCTTCCTGAGCTAGTATTGTTTTGAGACGAGATTTAAATGCCTTTGGCATAGTGGCTGCCTTTCGAATTTGGAAGTCTGTTGACCAAAGAACTCCTGCCTGTGAAGGCAAACGTTCATGAGTTACCGTCCTGTGTCTCCCAGTTCGGTAATCATCCCTGCCTCTCTTTACGTAAGAGTGTCTGTACCTCTCTTGGGGTCGCACTTAGACCTAAAAAGACATGTTTCAAGGATATAGAGGCAAGGTGGTATCAAAAATTTTAGTTTTTTGAAAGCTGGCTTGCACGACTCTCTCCATTGAAGTTTTGCGATTGTTTTGATAAGTGTTCTATTGATGTGAACAATTATCAAAATAATCGGTACAATGATATCAAAATTATATTCCAAATTATCATAGACTTCAGTTATGTGATAAACTTCCTGTTGAAGCCGGAAGAATTCTATACAATAAACTTCCAACTTGAAAAGTTATTTTCCAAACCAATTCAAATCCAAACTCATAAATTATTTTGTCCAAAATTCGTTTTATACAATTAGAGAGTTTTATAGATAGGTAAAGTTCCATAATCCAATTGTTTGGAAGGCTAAAGTCTTACTTGTGGTACTAGTATATTGTAAATAAAACAATACTAAAAATTTAAAAATTTAATTAAACAAATTGTTATTGTTATTACATACTTTAGATTACACTTAAAATAATTATGTTTGAAATTTGAAGAAGATTCGTTGCTTAAAATTGGATAAAACTTATTATTTAAGATTATTAAACGTACTTACAGTAAGCAAATTTGATCAAATTAGTACTAGACACTCCATTCTCATAATAGTACTCAGTACACGTACAAAAATATATGTGTTGTATTTACTTGATAAACACTCAAACTAAAAGCTCAATACAACAGAACACTTGATTAGGTCTTGTTTGCCAATTTCACCTGTGCAAATGTTAACAATCGATCAATGAACTTTGTGATGACAGTAATTCAGTTGACTAACTGTACATTAACCGCGTATTGTACCTGTAACCAATCAATTCAAAGTTGTTTGGAATATTGTGTGTTTGGGACACCGTATTAAGTTGTAATGATGTATTCTTATAAACAGCTTCACCATTCGTGTGACCTTAAAATCTATGATCACAATGCGAATACAAAGTGTGTTTAAATAGTTTAGCATGTTTGATTTGTTTATATCCAGCATATATTCTATACATGACTGAGACAATGCTACAAAAAGATGCCATTTATCCAAAACAACTACAACTATATGTTTCCAGTGATGTTTGTTATTAAATCAATAATAGCTACAACTAAACATACACAATGCTTTGTAGATTAGGCAACAAAACCTTTCTCTGAACCTTTTTCCAGATATTTTCTGCCAACATAAGTCCCAAAAGCATTTCTAAACTACTTAAGCCTTATTAATATGCTCTCTTAATCCTAGACCTTTAAATTTAGTAAAATAAAAAAGTTGTAGTTTAAATTCTTAGAGCCATAGGTCTGAGGAGTGTAAACATGTACAGTATTAACTTATAGTAGAATTATACGTATAGCATGAGTACTTTTAACTAATATGTCTAAAGTTTGGCCACAACACATGCATTTGGTCATGTAAAAGCAGTGACAACTTATATCATGCGTTAGTTTGACTAACGCTAACACTTTTAAAAGACTAACGTTTGTTTGACTATACTGAGAGACTATAAGAAATAGTTTATAAGTTTTCCAATATTTATATGCAAGCTGAATAGTACTATATTTGTCAGGAAAAATACTAATAGCTAATTTCCAGTAGCTGTCATCAGAACATACAGAAATGTACACAACAAAACACTGTAGTCCAGTTACCCGTGACACTGACCGTCTCTGTACCGTTCACTATCACTGATAATAACACAAATGCAAACCATGTGACTTATATGGCCTACACCTAACACAAGCTCACTTCTTAAATATTCATGAGTAATCTACTATAGTACTTGGGTAACCTGTCTATGTCTAGTGGTTCAGTAATCCGTACAACACTTTAATTTGTTAAATTTAGTTCTAAAAATATATACAACCAACATAATTATACACCGTGTGTTTTTAGTGGTATTTCTAACGCTTTATTGACGCCTTCATTAACCAACTATAACCTCCTTATGGTGATCATATTGTCCGGGTTTACTATAAATCAAGAATCATTGAGGTACCCTATAATCGTCTCTTATTAAAATGATTGGATAGTTTAATACAAGTTTTCTATTTGTAGTGGTGAATCTAAATGGGTGGAATAGATGCAATAGTCTGCCCTTGAATCATTTTCTCTTATAAAAATCAAATTTTGTCCCAGTCTCAGAGGTTTCAAGCTAATAGGTTGACCAACTTGTTAAATGATTTATCACAGAGTTCATAGGTAGGTGAGCAGGCTTCAAACATACGATTTCGATCTTTACATTAATACTTTCTACCCCCTACACTCTGTGTGTAAGAGTTACACTTTACAGAACAGTAAAGGTGATACATTGATAACAAAGGTTACTTGAGTGTATTACTTTCACACAAAGATATCAGTAGATGTGGTAGCATATTAAAGTCACTTTATGTTACTTGGGAAATCTCTCAACTGCTTCGGTACGACACCCGTACTGTTACCTTTGGAATGTACAGTATCAGACGGCTGGTCTGAGAAGAATTCCCGTCGCTTGGAGAAACTGCAGTGTGTGACACTGTCTATTTACAGATTACATATGATTTGTCTGTACAATATAAAGCATACTGTGGCTTAACTAGAGGTACGATCTATTACATATTACTTCATTTGCTGATACTTACTCTTAAAAGGTTCTAAAAGTGAAACTGAAAAACTTTTCTTTATGATTTTTGCTGTAGTACTTTTGACTTAAAACCCGATCAGCTGTGGAAAGTCCATAGGGGCGAACAAAGTAATCACAACATCAAGTCAGTGAGTTGGAAATATCTTCAGAGCTGGATTTATTTGGCTTGAGGTGCAATGAATGAAACCAGCATCTTTCAATAAAAAATAGGGTGAATCCTTTGAAAACATTCTGTATATGAATGTACACAACAGAATAATGTTGTTAATTTATAAAATATAAGTGTTGTTGCAACTAAATGGTGCATCTTGCCTTAGAAATATCTTTAGTGTATACAGTATAAATCAAATATATGCTTATAATGATTATACATTACGGTTATCTTTAACCTTTCTTGAGAGCCTACTTTAGAGCCTATTTTAAGCTCATCCGTCAAAGTGATAAATCTTTCATGACGATTATATGAATTATACATATTCAAACAGCCTCACAGAATAATAAAGTTATGGTGCAGTCATGTTCAATTTAAGGTATATATCTTGGATCGGTATATGAAAGGTTCTGCAGTGTTTATTGCAAAACAAGCTAGAACACAAAAGCCCAGATCAAGTTTCAATAGAGGTAGTTTGTGGTTCCATTCACGTTTAATAGCTCTCCAACCATCACCAATCTCAGTTTTGGTCTCATCTCCAATCTAATCCGTTCTGCTGATATTGGGCAATATGAATTGAATAACTATTAAAGGTCAGTTTAAAATGTATCGAGATAATGTAAAGTTGGATGTGAACGTAAGAAAACAATCAAGTAAAACAAGCGCGATATAGTATGTATAATCGTTATGTGTATTTAAAATGACCTGACGGCAATAGTTTGCTTCTTAAAAACACTTTCGTCAAGCTGCCTTTCAATAATTGATCTCTACTAAGTTAAAGTATCTCCACAAGAACAACTTCAAGGCTTATGGATTATAATGAGCCATACAGGTTTGTTAACTTGCTCGTTAAAAGTAAACTCTTGTATAATGATTATGTAAGAAGGCACGTTTTCTTTTTATATTGGACACTGTTTTAAATATAGTTTTTGAAAGTTTAATTGGAACAATAAGTTATCTATCAATGTACATAAATATCTCAAATTACTATCTCTTTAATGTATATATAAATTAAATTACGATTTTAATGCTTGAACACCACAATTATTCTTAACCTTTCTTGAGAGCTCAACTCGCGCGTCATAGTAATTTTACCTACTGATGACGTTTGTTTCATTCAAAAGCCTCACAAAGAAGCAATAATTATCAACATATAAAGTCATGTGGTAAAATAACTAAGGAGGTAACAAGTTTACACTCATGGCTATAAAGACACTGGGAACAGCACGAGGCTGATGAAACTCGAGCAACTTTCAGCCTAACTGGCAAATATCTACCCACCTTTTCTAGTGCGGCCATCACTGCCTCCTACATTGCACATTTGCCTTCATATTCACGCATCATAATGTTGTAACCATAGTTTCTTACACATATTTAATAGGTTGCAACACACAGTGCGCGTGTAATAAATGTCAACAAAGTGTCCCTTATATAACAAAAATTGTTTGATTGCATTGATTGTTTTAAGATGTTTAAGGTCTAAACACAAATAATGTGTCCAAGATCTATTTACATACCAGTTGTTTAGAAAAACAAGTGCTTATTATTGGAAAGCTGATAATTACTTTGAACTTTAAACTCAACTGGAAAAAACTGGATACAAGTTCTCGGTATCCCTAGTTACAAAGTCGACTGAGAGATATCAAAGGTAGCGGGCAATGACCTCTCAGAAGATTCAAACTACCATAACAAACAGTGGTGCTGTTTATTTTCATTAGTTTTTTTTTTTTTTAAAAGTTGTTTCGCTATATTTTTCTGTACTGTCTGTAGAAGAAGACAGTGTGATGAAAATAACATTTTAACTAATAAGATACCATCCATAATGATTGGTAGAACAAGTTATAAATCTTCAATAACTTTATCGAACTTTTCGGCGTTGGTGTATAGGGACAATGGTACAATACACATAGGGTTATGCTGAGAAATCTGAAGTTGTAAAGGTACCAAATCTTCTTCGAAGGCTAAAGTGAACCTGTGAATTGGTGAATTGCAATTAAGCGCTCAATAATGATAAGGGACTTAATAGAGCATACTCATATTTTTTAACACCTTGTTCAATACACTTTCAAATTTTCTAATTGTGTGTTTGTTTAATAAGACGTACTTTGTTTTATAACTACTTGTTCATAGAAATATAAGTTTGTATACCATAACTGACATTTGCCAATGAAAACACCTATGTGTTGCAATATCTTAGAAATTCCGTAATATAAGTTATTTTTGACAACTGAGTATAAGGGACAGTTCTGTTTGCAATGCAAGCTGGTCGAAACCAACCTGTTCCGGTTCAGTAGTCAGGAACGCCAAGTTTCACTTTCAGTTTCCACTACAATTCACACAGAACAGAGTTTTCTCTGTGATTTGTATTGGCATAGCAACTTGTAGTTTTATGTTATAATAATGTTTGTAGCAGATATCAACTTAGCTGGAATGTACTTTTCTCAGCTTAGCTTACAGAACCACCTGTTATACTAGAAGAGTGATCATATTCACATTTCTGGTTTTGAGAAGAATGAAGTTGAAACTAAATAAAAAGGAAAAGCAAAAGTAACATAGATAATGCCGTTATAAACTCCTAAACTATAACCACAATACATGACAGGACAAATAACACAAGTCGAAGTTACTGTTTGCACATTACTGTAAATGTGGAACAACCTAGTTTTGAGTCTTTACCTTTCTTAAACAAGGCTACACAGCACATGACCTCGAGAGCTACCGAGTCTTAAAATGTCGGCCAGCAAAAGATGCAATTAGATGAGTAAGAAATGATAATCCCATAAACGAATGTTGTGGTACATACACAAACACACAATGAACAGAGGGGTGGGGGTCTATGTCAAGTAGTTCTTAGCTATCAACTTTTTACTTAATACTTTTAGAAGCCCCACTTTCATAAGAGTACAATTTCCTCATATTTCATGCGTGTTGAACACAACTGAACTTGATAAGGGTTAAGGTAAAATCAAACAAAACACTGATTCACGATTGTATTTCATTCAACTGTGTTTTGCGAAAAGCTGTTTAAGTTAAACATTGTAAAACTAACGCTACGAATGCTATTCAACCTTTCAAAAGTTTAAAATGTAATGAGATCAAACTAAAGCCCGTATTAACAAAACATTGTTGAGCTGAGCTGGATTTGGCCTGAGTGTAATTGAATTATTAACACAAATACTTCATCCAGTGGCTCAAGTGTTCAGGAGGCGAAAGTGCTTTTTAGTTTTGTTGTTGTTTTTAATCAGCTGGTAAATTGTATTCGTATTTCTGCAGGAACCACACCTTCCGTCAAAACATTATAGTATTTAAAGCTATGGTATCCTAGGAAGCGGTTAACACTACATTACGGTCGTAAAATGACGGTGAGTTTTTATGCATTGGATGAGAGTTTTTCCTTCATAATTTCCTTGAAATCAGTCATCATATTACGGCCGTAATGTAGCGGTGAACGTAATGACGGTGGACGTAACAAAATATTTAAACAGATATAGACAAACCACTTTTGACATGCTGTTTATTTTAGTTGTCAAAGTTTATTTACGTGTGTAGCAATAAACAAAGTAAACTTTTGTTTACAAAACAAAATTTGTCGTCAGGCGAGAAAATCTTTAATTAATTTTTAAAACTACTTTAAGTCCACCGTTATCTAGAAAACCAGTCTCTATATGACTGCATTGGAAACAAAACTCACCGTCATATTACGGCCGTAATGTAGTGTTCACCGCTTTCTAGGAAACCATAGCTTAATGAACGGTGGTTGTTAAATAACGATGAAAATTAGTTTTATTGCCAGATGACACTTCTTTTGTAAACAAAAGCCTAGCTTGTATAAATGCATACGTAATAAACTTTGACAACCAAAATAAAAACGTTTCAAAAGTTGATTTTATCTACATCTGTTTAAGTATTGTGTTACGCCCACCGTCACTGTTACGTTTATCGCTACATTAATAATAAAGTCTTTAGAACTATTTTGTATTGTAATTAAATTTAATCCTGGAAACAATACAAAAGTTATAAGGCTAAATACTTTGCACATGTATTACACCGTGTTGACATATAGTGATAATTATTGCTTAGGGCCACTTATAATAACCTTAAACGATCATTTCACCAATCCAGTGAATGTCAGACAATTAGTTCATTGAGATACTAGTTAACATAAACACAGTCATGTACTCAATCTGGATACATATTCATGTCGGCTCTATTACATCTGACAGACTGGCTATACAGTAGTAGTAGGGAGCAGGACGCAGAACAGGGTGCAGATATATGAGTAGGCAAGGGACTGGGTTGGGTGATAGAGGGAAAAATGGATGCTTACACATTATAACAGGTCTAAGTGTAGGGGAGTACCATTTATTCGGTTAACGTGTCGTAACAGTCAAAACAGCATAAACAAGTCTACTAGTGTTAAACTAACAATCATAACGTTTAGTCTTTAGGAACAAGAAAAAGGTAAACAGTTAAGTGTGTCTTGTTTAACAAAGCGAAGTTATGACTAAAAAGTTCCCTTTATTACTCAAGCTCGAATCTTTTTTCTTTAGCAACAAGGCACACAGTTGAGTTAAGAAATGTCGAATTTTCTCTCCATCTAGACATTTCAAATATCAACATTAAAATACAGGGAGTCTATGCATTTTCTAAATAAGCTGTCAAAATATGTTCCTTGGGTAACATAATTTCTTAACAGGGCAGTATCTCCACCCTCGACCACAGAAACCCTATTCCCACAGTTTTGTCTTTGTTTTTCTTCTACAGCTCACTTTTCGTCTACCGTTTATTTAATGAATTTTACTATTTTGTATAATAAAATTTAATGCAAAATTTAGCTTTCTAAAATATAACGTGTTTCAGTAGTTTGTCTAATCAAATACGAATAACAATTTCATTTAACTTAAGACTGAAAGCCGAATTAAAATCTTTTATTTATTTAAACATTCAACGGTTTCCCCTGTCAATTAACAGAAAGTTTTGTTTGACGAGTTTTGTTAAAGACTTCAGTTAAAGAAGTCTGAACAGATGCTCAATCTACCTGACAAAGTTTAAAACATCAATTATTCAACGACTTTCTTCTTCAAGAGGAATTTCCTACGCTACTTTGACTTTTGTGTTTGATATTGTATGGATATTTTTCAATGTAACCTTCTTCTCATAAGCTTGGTTTCAATATCAACCCCAAAATATCTCATTCTTTTATTGTAGTATTTAAAAAAATTAAGTTTCCTATTCCAAATATATTTTAAATGAGAAGACTTTTGAAAGAGGAAGGGTTTTCATGTTCATTTGAATATGCTTTATGTCTTAACACAGAATGTACCCTTGGAGGTTCCATCTTCTTGGTAAATGCATTTAATTCAAATCTCTGTGTACGGTTTAATGTAAGTGTAATTGTTATTTTTCTTATGGTTCGAGATAAGACTAGTGGACATACAGTGTGTGAAAACTATGTATTGACTTATCTTCATACCAATCTTATAAAGAGAGATGATCCAGCTATTCAAATTTGAGGTCGGTGTTGAGGATGATACAGGTCTAAAGGTAAAACAGATGGTCTCAGTGATTATCTGATTATTTATTTATTTATTTATTTATTTGACAACTACAGAAAATTTTCCAAACAACTATCTTAACAAAAATAACATTACCAATTTACATTATGATAACTAAACATATCGACTAAAAAACTCGCAGCTATTTAACATATAAAATAGGCTATATAAAACAATAATTAACTCTATAAATTTAAAGTTTTAAAGTTTCAACTCTACAATGAATAACTTAACATTATAAACATATTATTATCTTAATACTCATACTAAACAAAAGGTTGCTACATTTCTTCCAAATAACTAAATGCATCTATCGAATTCATAAAGTATTGACTAATCTTAGTGCTTTAAACAAAGGAAAATTATAATGAAGCCACTGTTATACATCTAGGTAATGAAAATAAATTAAAAAGATCTAATGCTACGATACGGTATGTAAAATATTCCCTAACAAAAACTCACTGTCAATCAAGCTATTAATTATTTTATATGTAAAGACACTGAACAGTTTTCTTCTCAGAAATGGTAGCAAATACATGTTTCTTAGGTTAGAGATGGAAAGATCAAAAGGACAAGTATGATGGAATTGTTAAAATAACAAATATCTCATTAGCTTGTTTTGAGAATTTCCAGCTTTCACTCTCAGTACTAGAATAGAATCCCAAACTACAGAGCAGTATTCTAATTTGCTTCTAATTAAGCTTTGATATAAATTCAAAATAGAATCTATGTTTTGAAAAGATCCAGTAGTTCTCCGACAAATCCCAGCAGCTTATAACAATCACCTACTATAAGATTAACGTGATAAATTAAAGCTCAAAGTACTATCAATACTACACCTAAATATTTATTTAAGAACTACTTTTAACGGAGTATTTCAATGCGATAAACAAGGTTCTGTCGACAGTTTTCTTGAATATGACATTAAAACATTTTTGAACATTAAGATGCAATTTGTTGATAAACACCAAGAGTTAAGTTGATCAATAGATTGTAAAAGCGACGGTCCAAATTACATTTTATGGGTTTAATTTTAAATCATCAGCAAATAATAAACATTTGCTATCAGAAAAACAGTTAGGAAGATCATTAATAATGAATATTAAGAACAGCAGAGGACCTAAATTTGTTGTAGGAACATGAAGTACTGAGATAAACGGAAGAGTTAATATTTGACACTGTAACAAATTGAGATCGGTTATTTAGATATAAGACGCCAATGTTGCAGAATCTACAGAAAATCTATGATGGGATTCAACAATTACAACCACCAACTCCACCATCGTTTAGACATATCAGACCATCACCTGCATTAGTTCAGATGTCACGTTAAGCCGTTGGTCCTTGTGCTATTAATTAATGACCCGTTCTAAAATTAGTTAACCTTTCAGACTACACCTCATAACTCATTACTACTCATACACTCATCTTCACCCATGTTGCCTTAAAATACCCTCACGAAATGGTCGGCATCTCAAATGATTTAGTGGTCAGGTAGTGATCAGTTGTTAACTGTCATTTGTACAGTCAGTTGTTTACCCTTCATGTGTCCATCTATGCATATTGTATTAATTTCTAGGCTAGTTTTTCTTTGTTAAACCAAGTAAAAACAAATGCAGACCTGGTGGTTGATTTCACGGTTATGTGCGACTGTCTGCCTTACGCTGATTACCAAGGCTAGCTCATTTTCTGATGATATTGTCTTCAACGCTATTTTTCAAATATCAACAAGCGCCAAAATGAAACTAACGGGTATTTTTTTAAATACATTTCAACTTGATTGCTTTTCAAACCCAACAAAGAATACAATGCAGGCTAATTTTATAAGTTGATTTAACAAAGTTTAACATTTCCATCAGTTTTGATTTTAATTAAATTTAAAATGAAAAGTTCTATAGATGTATGAAGTTATGTCAGATCGTAACATTGTCAAAGCGTGATTCTATGCCAGACTGTTTACTTGTATTCTATAAAACATCTTGTTTGATTAAGTGTTGGAATACACAAAGTATGATGTCAACAAACAGTAAGCTACCAAATATTAATTCTCCGAGCTAATGAAACTTCAATTGGCTTACGACTCTGAGCCATGTTTAACTTTTATCCAGCGAAAAACAAAAACTGTAGTGTTTTCCTTGTTTCACTGTTTACATGGTTCTAATGAACAAAGTTTCACAAGACAAAATTCAAACTTTGTATTTGCTTCCAGACCACTGCTCAGGTATTTTGTATTGGATAACGGCTTCGTGTTGACAGTGCTGTCACATAATTATTTGCTGGTAGCTAATGTGATGTTAAAGCTCAACCCTAAAACCTCTCTTACAAAATATCCGAACCAAGGGGTTATTTGCTTAATTTAATTCCAAAACCATGTAATGATCTTGTACTCTTTCCAAATTTTTTATAAATGTTCATAAAATCAATTTTACAAATAATACCATAAGGGTAGGTGTATACATTGTACAGGGTGACACGGGAAACGGAACGAATTTTTAATCAGCTGTTACATTGTTGTTTGTTTTCATAGAGATTTCTAGGTTATGTCATTGAAAAGAGTATTTCATAGCATTTTAGTGACAATGGTTCAATGGACTGTCGAACTTCGTGTTTTCGCATACGATTCTTATGTTACAATTAACAAATCAGTGACTAAAACACAGCGTTTGTCCGGCATCTTTTTGACATCCATCGAAATCAACCCGTACTAAACCGTAACACGTTTTTGAGATGGGTAAATATGTTCAAATCAAAAGGGAACATAATGAAAATAAACCCTGCACGATCTGCTAGGCAACCTCAAAACATCGCTAGGGTGAGAATGGCAGTCAATCCAGTGCGGTTTCTCGTTCCGGCGTGATTGGACTGTATTTTTTGAGGAAAATGGTGTTACCGTCACATCGTTGTGTCCACATGTAGAACACACTTTTCAGACCAGAACTCCGAAGACGAAGAATGAACATGAGAGCTTGTTCTTCCAACAGGTTGGTGCCACATCGCACACCGCCGTTGCCTTAATGGTTACTGTCAGGAACATGTTTCCCGGACGGCTGGTTTCTCGTTTTGGTGAAATACCCTGGCCACCAAGATCACCAGATTTGTCTTGCTGTGACTTTTTTCTGTGGGGATATTTGAAAGAACGTGTCTACTCTCACAAACCTGAACTCTCAGCAGACCTCAAAAAAGCAATCAGGGGAGAAGATACAGTTGATTCAAACAAAATATTGACTCGAGTGGTGGATGATTTCACCAAAAGATCTACACTTGTATCCATAGTGTGGGAACCATACAGTGATGTAGTTTTAAAAATTAGTAGTTTATAAAATGTAAGTCCTAGTCTTCAAAATATACAAATAAAATTGGTTTATCTGTTAAATGGCTTTTGTACTATTCATTTAAAAAACGTCCGTTTCCAGTTCATGTCACCTGTATATTTGAATGTAATATGTTTTATTATATTGAGTGTTTAGTTATTAAGCATAGTCAGCAAGATTGTTTACCCAAATATGGTAACGATGGATTAAGTCAGTCTAGCTATTATATTCATTAGTATTACATTAATAGAAATGTATACAGGGTATCACAAATGTAGCGCACTATGCAAGACAGATTCACCATATTTACTCTGATAATAATCAAATTAATAATATTTTTTTTTGATTTCGGCTTAATTTAGCAGCATACACTATGAAGGTGTAATGTACTGTATTGCTACCGGTAGTCTTTCTCAACTCTGTATTGCAAATCATGGTTAATATTCCAAGTGAGTATCGACAGATAGTTTGATTCACTAAAATTTAAAAAACAGCGATATGATTTCAAAAAATTCCTACAATAGCTATAACGGTTTGATGGCAAAATTATTGTAGAAAATGTAAAAAAATCTGGCAAAACGGAAAGAATCTAAAACAACACGAAAGTAAACAAGAACTAAACACATTGTTTACTGTTAAACTACTCAAACTTGAGGAAAGTGCACATTTAAGGAAACACGTCAACACCCCAAGATCTATGCTCCTGCCAATCCGCGTCAGAAAGTTATTAAAATAAAAATTACTGCTAGATCGCTCGACCTCGCTGTGGAGAGTCATCCAGTAGCTTGTTTATCGGTTGAGATTGAACATTAGCCAGTATGAATTGATTGTATTGAGTCATTATTGAGCCGTGCTTGCTTTTTGATATTTATAGTTAAACCTTTTAAAGTTGTTCTCATGCTTACACTATTTCTATGGTTTCAATCTCTTCCTTGATAATAGTGAGAAATTTCTTGCCACATTCTATTTTTGTCAAAATCACTCCATGTTTTGTCTTGTAGCTGTGTTCTGATATTGCCGACTTTTCTATGACTTCTTGTTTCGTGTTCACACCTTGAAGTCGTGTGTAGAGATTAGCCGCTCGTTTCACCAATATAGACTGAGCCGCAACTGCAAGGTATCTCATAAACCCAGGTGTACAAAGATGAATGCTGTCTTTCAATGGTTTTAAAAAATAGTTCCTGATTTAAGGCGACTTTAAACACGAAACAAGAAGACATAGGAAAGTCGGCAATAGTAGAACACAGCTACAAGACAAAGCATGGAATTGATTTTTGACAAAACCAAAGTCTTGGCAAAAATTTCACACTATTATCCAAGGAAAATAGGAGAAACCATAGAAATATTACATGAATACAACTTCAACAAAGAAGACAGCATAAAATATCAAAAACTTGGCAGCCAGTTCTTCAGAAGTCCTATTGAAGCCAGCCATCCAGTTCGACAACGAGCAACAGGCTCCACCTATTTCGGCCAATCAGGTGACAGGACCCCCCCCCCACACTGGGTATATAAGGAAGACGATACGGCCGCCAATCCAGTCTCAGCCAGTCAACAAGCTACTGAGGATGACTCTCCACAGCGAGGTCGAAACGTCTAAAAGCAAAACTTATTTTAACTGTAACACGGTGTAAAAAAACTTCAAACCTTAGATCTTAGTGATGACACTCAACCGCGAAAAGTGTCAAGAGTTAACACGTCAACACTCGTACTAGAAAGATTCTTATTAAACTGTTTACGTGTCAATACAACTATTGTTTTTCCAAAACTTTTCACCGATGCAGAAAACCTCTAAATGAGACAAGCCCAGTAAGAAGCTTGTGTGCGTGTGAGAGTGTGTTAGTGGTTTAGTGGTTTGTACATTCCAGACATCACTTGTAGATTCCAGTTCAATACTCATGTTTCCCGGCGCTATATTCCTTACCTTCCTGAACCCTGACTTATATGCAGTATTAACACAAATTTGATAACATATTTTTAAGAAATATTTTGTAACAAATTATTATTTTGTAGATATAAGGTTCCTCTTCATGGGGAATAGATACTATGTGTGATTATTACCTATTTTAGTAAACATTGGGGTTTCTTTTGTTTTCTGAACATTTCTAAATTTTTACAACAACAGGTTAACTGATTTTGTCAAAGGAAAACTTGAATACAAAAGCAGCATTTGTATACCTACACTAGTCACTCTAAAATAAAGGAACATGTGCAGTTTGTTTTATAACTAGACAATTAGGTTACTGATGTTATGACACTTTGTCAGTTGAGTTTACTTGTATTTGCTGAAGACAAGCATTGCTCAGGCAAGCGAACTTGCTGGGGGTAACGTTTAAATACACTTCAGTCAAATTGCTCCCTTAGACATCCAATTTCCTCTTAGTAATGACAGATGAACCCTTAGAAATAATGCCTACCGCTACTAACCGGTTAGTTGTATAACATCATCCAGATTTCGAACTGGTTATATGCAATTATACAAGTGTTTCTCTAAGTTGTACTTTATCCTGCTTCAACTATGTCGAGGTACTTTAGACCGGTTATTAAAAGACGAGAACAACTGCATGTAAGCGTTTATTTAATTACTTGACACTATGACCTTGCGCCTGAATGTAATTTTAAAACGGAGAGCTAAATTTGCATCCAAAATGCAAAAAAATGGACACGTTGTCTTAATGTTTTGCGATCTTTTTCATACAAATATAGATTCGTTTTCACGTGCGAGGACGAACGAACCTGTGCTTGCGTTGGTTCTAAAAAAAGATACTCTTAAAAACATCCCCTTTCATTGCAATCTCTGCGGGGGCTTCCTCAATTAAGTTGAGTTTCTGCTTTAGCCTTTCGGAATGTATATGCTCTCTATCTACCTTAACATAATCTTTGGTCGAATAACAACAGGAACGTTTTCTAGTTAGGAAGACAAGCATATACACAGATAAAAATAGATGAACGCTATATTATTTTTAAGCAAGAAAGACGTGGTTCAATTCCTACAACGGATCCGTTATTGCAAAGCGGAAACTAATATTCGTCGATGTTCTAAATACATCTTGCTTTATTTCCTAAGCAAAAACACTTCTCCCACTTCCTATTCCACTATTGGGTTATTAGTTATATATTTATAGTTTCAATACATTATCACATCAGTACAGTTCAATACATAATTCACACTCAACCACATCAGTAATCTAGTCATATTCTTTTTGAGAAAAATTTGAATAGAGAGAAAGCGGGACGGTTTGCATACAACTTCTAGGCTAGTTCCCTTACGAGGATAAGTCAACCAACCAAGAACCCTCGTTTACTACTGAAATAGCAGATTATTGAATTTTCTCTCCGGTTGTTGAAAGGTAGGTGGAAATCCACAAGTTTAACTTATGTTTAAAAAGCATCGGCTCTAGTAGGGTTGTTTTGTCTGGCTCAGTTCTTTGAAGAGCCCCGCGAGCCACTAGCCTTGCCAGTCAAGAGAAATATGTTTAGTAGCAGCGATATTTAAATTTTGCTCCGCTCACTCAAAACGTGGTAAAACATGGTTGTGTAGGGAGTCGAAACGTACAAATGCGGGTGATAAGGTAGGAGTGGTTATAAGTTTCGTATACACGAAAAAGGCAATACGTTGCTTATAAAAAATAATACACGTTTAATAGTATATTTCATTAGTAGGTCCTAAAGTGACACTTTTGACACGAGGTCGAGTTAACGTCGAGGCGCCGAGGACGTTAAATGACCGAGGGCCAAATAAATAAATAGTTTATTGTGTTAACAATTTACATGTTTTACAAACGTCAATTCTTTTGAAAAATTTTCCATATATTCTAACATTGAAATCCCAATTAAACATACATTTTTGTCATTCACTCTCTCATTCATTCGAATTATACCACTACAATCCAGTAGTCAGTTAGTGTTTTCCCAGTCATGTGCCATAAAACATGTGTCATGTGTACATGTTTACACTCCTCAGACCTATGGCTCTACGAATTTAAACTACAACTTTTTTATTTTACTAAATGTAAAGGTCTAGGATTAAGAGAGCATATTTATAAGGCTTAAGTAGTTTGGAAATGCTTTTGGGACTTATCTCCAAAATGTTAGGTGAGCAGAAAAATATCTGGAAAAAGGTTCAGAGAAAGGTTTTGTTGCCTAATCTACAAAGCATTGTGTATGTTTAGTTGTAGCTATTATTAATTTAAGAACAAACATCACTGGAAACATATAGTTGTAGTTGTTTTGGATGAATGGCTTCTTTTTGTAGCATTGTCTCAGTCATGTATAGTATATATATGTTGGATATAAACAAATCAAACATGCTAAACAATTTAAACACACTTTGTATTCCATTGTGTTCATAGATTTTAAGGTCACACGAATGGTGAAGCTGTTTATAAGAATACATCAATTACAACTTAATACGGTGTCCCAAACACACAATATTCCAAACAACTTTGAATTGATTGGTTACAGGTACAATACGCGGTTAGTTACAATGTACAGTTAGTCAACTGAATTACTGTCATCACAAAGTTCATTGATCGATTGTTAACATTTGCAGGTGAAATTGGCAAACAAGACCTAATCAAGTGTTCTGTTCGAGCTAGTTTTGAGTGTTTATCAAGTAAATACAACACATATATTTTGTACGTGTACTGAGTACTATTATGAGAATGGAGTGTCTAGTACTAATTTGATCAAATTTGCTTACTGTAAGTACGTTAAATAATCTTAAATAATAATTTTTTTTTAATTTTAAGCAAAAATTTATTCTTAAATTTCAAAACATAATTTATTTAAGTGTAATCTAAAATATTTAATAACAATAACAATTTGTTTAATGTAAA